>CM066585.1:48087382-48444882 GCA_033816785.1 Picus viridis
ATAGAAGGAGAGGGAATGGCCTCAAGCTGCACCAGGGGAGGATAAGGCTGGACATCAGGAAAAAGTTTCTCAGGGAAAAGGTTGTGAGGCACTGGAACAGGCTGGTGGTGGAGTCACCATCACCATCCATGTAGGTGTTCAAAGGCCATCTAGATCTGGTGTTTGGAGACGTGGTGTAGTGACAGACTTGGTGGAGTGGGTGAAATGGTTGGGCTTGATGATCTCAGAGGGCTTTTCAGGCCTGGGAAATCCAGTGATTCTATGATTACAGAATCACAGATGCCAGGGGCTGGAAGGCACCTCAAAAAGATCATCCAATTCAAGCCCCCTGCCAGAGCAGGGTCACCCAGAGCAGGTCACACAGGAACACATCCAGGCAGGCCTTGAATATCTCCAGAGAGGAGACTCCACACCCCCCTGGGCAGCCTGTTCCTGTGTTCTCTCGGAGAGACAATTTTTTTCCTCCTGTTCCCATGGAACTTCCTCTGCCTCAGCTTCCACCCAGTGCCCCTTGTGCTGGCACTGGGCATCACCCAGCAGAGCCTGGCCCTGTCCTCTTGGCACTCGCCCTTCACATCTTTATAAACACTGAAAGAGGTCACCCCTCAGGCTCCTCCAAGCTAAAGAGCCCCAGCCCCCTGAGTCTCTCCTCATAAGGGAGATGTTCCACTCCCTGGATTAACCTCCAGAACCTGGCTGCTCTCCAGGCAATGCAAACCCTGACATCTGAGTGGGCCCAAGCAGCTCAGCTCTCAGCTCTCAGGCCAGACAGTCAGTGTTTGATTTTTGAATGCTTCTCAGGAAAACTCATTAATGGCTGAATAAGAAAAGATGTTTTACTCCAGAACAGGGGAAATACCCTCTGAGTACCTCATTTCCTCTGGACTCCTGAAGCATTTCAGGACCTAAGTCAATTTTGTCCACAGATACGTTGTGCCAGTCCCATTTCTGTCGCAGTGTGGATTACACACATGTCATTCAGTGATTACCTTGTGGACTACAGTAGAGAATCACAGAACTGTCAGGGCTGGCTAGAGATGACTTGCAATGTGTGGTAAAGCAAAAGAACTTTGCAGCTGACTAGAGGAAGTGCTCTGTTCGGTCTAGCAGAGTCTGGAAGTATTCAGAGAGGTGGAGATTTGTGATATCTTGGTGGTGGTGTTTTGGTTTGGTTGGTTTTGTAGTGACAATGAAGTAAGAATCCCAAATGAAATCACTTTATCTATATCAGCTGATAAGATTAGGCTTGGGATCCCTAAGGCAACAGCCTGGGCCAGAGATCATGCAATCATAGAATTGTCAGGGTTGGAAGGGACTTCAAGGATCATCCAGTTCCAACCCCCTGCCATGGGCAGGGACACCTCACACCACAGCAAGTTGCTCACAGCCACATCCAGCCTGGCTGCAAACACCTCCAGGCAGGAGGCTTCCACCACCTCCCAGGGCAACCTGTGCCAGGCTCTCACCACCCTCATGGGGAACAACTTCTTCTTAGGATCCAATCTCAATCTCCCCACTTCAAGTTTTGCTCCACCCCTCCCCCAGTCCTATCCCTCCCTGACACCCTCAGAAGTCCCTCCCCAGCTTTCTTGTAGCCCCCTTCAGATCCTGGAAGACCACTAGAGAGGCCTGGGTGGCACTCCTGTTTGCTGAGGACTCCACCACCCCTGCAGCAGCCATTAGTCCATTCACTAAAGCAGTTCACAGCCCAGATAACAGTAAGGGAACAGAGAGGCGTGCGCCTCTGTGTCAGAAGTTGGGCCACAGCCCGGGTCAGCAGTGATGAAAACCACTGCCTAGCTGCTTGCTAGCTTATGCAAAATGATTCACTCAGCCCAGCTATAGTCACTCGGAGACACGTGTCGACAGCACCAAAACACACCTGCACCTGAATCCCTCAGGGCTTGGTGGGGAGAGAAGAGTGCTGGCAAAACTGGACTCTCAACTGGTGTGAGAAGCTGGTGAGGAGAGGCTGAGAGCCCTGGGGCTGTTCAGTCTGCAGAGGAGAAGACTGAGAGGGGATTTAATCAATGCTTATAAATTTCTGAGGGCTGGGGGTCAGGAGGGAGGGGACAGGCTCTGCTCAGTTGTACCCTGGGACAGGACAAGGGGCAATGGATATAAACTCCAGTACAGGAGGTTCCAGCTCAACATGAGGAGGAACTTCTTCACTGTGAGGATCACAGAGCCCTGGAGCAGGCTGCCCAGAGAGGTTGTGGAGTCTCCTTCTCTGGAGACTTTCAAGCAGGATGCATTGCTGTGTGACCTGTGCTGGATTCTACACTCCTGCTCTGGCAGGGGCATTGGACTTGGGAGAGCTCCACAGGTCCCTTGCAACCCCTAACAGCCTGTGATTACACACTGATCAAAACTGAGAAGTTCAGTTCTACAGGACCCGTCTGAGTTCAGCAAGCATGTACCTATGGAGGTGAAGTCCTTTACCAACACACCAAAAAAAGGACTGGGCAACATGCACAGGCATTTGGTGGGTCTGGGTGATACTTTCCTGTTCTCCCAGTCACAGAATCACAGAATCATTGAGGCTGGAAAAGACCTCTGAGATCATCCAGTCCAGCCTAGGACCTACCACCACCACATCAGCCGAACCCTGCCACCAAGTGCCACATCCAAGCTTTTCTTAAAGACCTCCAGTGATGGTGACTCCAGCAGCCCCCTGGGCAGCCCATCCCAGTGCCTAATCAGCCTTTCTGAGAGGAAGTGCTTCCTAATACCCAACCTAAACCTCCCCTGGGGCAGCTTCAGACCATGACACCCTTGCTCTGCTAGGCACCATTCTCTACAGAAAGTAGAGAACCAAACCTGGAAACAAGCCCCTTAGTCCACAAGAGAGGCTTGTCTAAACAGTGATATTGAAAGTAGGTCTTTCCAGACCCTTGGCGTATTACCAAGCTGTGAAATGATTTGTAGGAAATACACTTCCAGATTTGGGGGTGGAGGGGAATTGTTCATAGAATCATTGAGGTCGGAAAAGACCTCTAAGATCACTGAGTCCAACCTTCAACCCAACACCACCACGGCCATCCAACCACATCCCCAAGTGCCACGGCCACACAGTTTTTGAACACCTCCAGGCATGGTGACTCCACCACCTCCCTGGGCAGCCTGTTCCAATGCCTGACCACTCTTGCAGCAAAAACACTGTGTGACAAATCACAGTACCACGGTACCACAGTATCGCCAAGGTTGGAAGAGACCTCAAAGATCATCGAGTCCAACCTGGCACCACAGACCCCATGACTAGACCATGGCACCAAGTGCCACATCCAGTCCCCTCTTGAACCCCTCCAGGGATGGTGACTCCACCACCTCCCTGGGCAGCACATCCCAATGGCGAATGACTCTCTCAGTGAAGAACTTTCTCCTCACCTCCAGCCTAAATTTCCCCTGGTGCAGCTTAAGACTGTGTCCTCTTGTTCTGGTGCTGGTTGCTAGAGAGAAGAGGCCAACCCCTTCCTGGCTACAACCTCCCTTCAGGTAGTTGTAGAGAGCAATGAGGTCTCCCCTGAGCCTCCTCTTCTCCAGGCTAAGCAACCCCAGCTCCCTCAGCCTCTCCTCACAGGGCTGTGTTCAAGGCCTCTCCCCAGCCTTGTTGCCCTTCTCTGGACACCTTCAAGTGTCTCGATGTCCTTCTTAAACTGAGGGGCCCAGAACTGGACACAGGACTCAAGGTGTGGCCTAACCAGTGCTGAGCACAAGGCACAATGACCTCCCTGCTCCTGCTGGCCACACTGTTCCTGATGCAGGCCAGGATGCCATTGGCCTTCTTGGCCACCTGGGCACACTGCTGGCTCATGTTCAGGCAGCTGTCAACCAGCACCCCCAGGTCCCTCTCTGTTTGGCAGCTCTCAGCCACTCTGACCTCAGCCTGTAGCTCTGCCTGGGGTTGCTGTGGCCAAAGTGCTGCCCCTGGCACTTGGACTTGTTGAATGCCATCCTGTTGGCCTCTGCCCATCTGTCCAGTGGGTCGAGGTCCCTCTGCAGAGCCCTTCAGCCCTCTAACTGACCAACATCTGCTCCCAGCTTGGTGTCATCTGCAAATTTGCTGATGACTGTCTCAATCTCCTCCTCCAGATCATCAATGAAGATATCAAAGAGGATGGGGCCCAGCACTGATCCCTGGGGGACGCCACTGGTGCCTGGCTGCCAGCTGGATGTGGCACCATTCACCACCACTCTCTGGGCTCGGCCCTCCAGCCAGTAATCAAAACAAAGAAGGGGTTTTCCCTTTTCAGTTTGAAGCTGCCTGTAATCCTGAAGCCTAATCAATTAGTTTGCACAAAATAAGATAAGGCACGAAAGTTAAGTTTGAAGGTTTACATGGCTGCAGTTCCAGGAGGCCGTTTAAAGAAGCCAGTCCACATTTTCAATTCCTTCCTCTTTTCACTGACATTTGACATAGGGAATTGTTCCAAGACTTGTTAATTTTCATGTGAGATTGAAAAACAACCCCAAACAAACCACAGTTGTATCCCTATGAGCTTGCTGATATTCAAGGGACAAGAAGTTGTCGGCACACCTGGCCTGCTAGAGCCAGTGAGGTTCAGGAAGACAAAAGAAATTTCCCTGCCTGTTGCAAGGAATGCCTGCTATAAATAGAGACACCATATTCTTGGGAGCTGGGTGTGGTAACAAGAAAGTGAAGATGCCTCTCCCCAGAGCTAAAGGCACGGACCTTTGTTTGAAGTTGTGCCAAAGTTCTACCCAGTTCTATTTGGGTACCTAGCAATTTGGTCTGAAAAGGTAAATAAGAGAGCAGCTTCCTCGCTCCCCTCTATGCTGTTTGCTGCACAAAAGGTTCTGACACAGCCACGCTAACCCTGTGGTCCAAGTGGGCCCTGAAATGGCTGGGGATACAGGCAGGAGCCAGAGAGGGCTACAGTGCAGCAGGAGGATCTCCTTTCTCCACCAGCCCGTCGCGGGGACTCCACACCTCTGCAGTACTTCAGTAAGCGAAGCTCCAGCTGCCAACCGCCTTCTAAGCTGCTCTTTACCAACCTGCCTCCTGGCCACCAGAAACTGTCTCTCTGGATCTGCTTGCCGGTGGGCAGAAATCTTCAGTCTCTCATTGATCTGACCGCCTTGCTGGCTACTAATTTCCAAGGGAGTGGGGGGTGGGGGCGGTGCTGCCGGTGAATCAGGCGCTTGCAGCGTCGCTCCGAATGCCAGCAAGCACCGGGAGCACACTTCACTCCTCTGCAGGAAGACCCAAAAAAAGTCTGCTGATGCATCTTCCAAACATACGTTGCCTGCGTGGCAACTGTTGCTCTGGTAAACATCCTGAGTCAGTTCCATACGGTGTCATCACTTACAGTAAACTTCCTTGCTGCTGACACTAATCTTAACGCTTCTGGTCGTAAGTTTCACCCAGCTGTGAGCTGGACGTTTGCAGATTCCACTAGAACATGGCACAGCTATGCAGCACCTCAGTGGAAAAAAACTGCAGGCAGTGAAATCATAGTCCTGGAATTAGGCAGTTATCAGATATGCCCCTCTGGAGGTGATGAAAACAAGCAGCACTTCAGTTCTAGGAAAGCTTCAGGCTGTGCAAGGAACGGTCTGCCCCCAAAGGCTGAGCAACAGGGGGCTGGGAAGCAAATCAGCTGGGATCTGTTCCACACAGCCCAGGTGGAGAAAGGTACACGAAGCAAAGCTGGTGGACAATAATAATTGGACTCTGATTTCCATTGTTTGATTGAAATCAAACCATTCAGTCAACTGGGCTACAGCCAGTGAGGCACAGTGTTGTTCAGCAGACAGATCTGCAGCCTGGAGCTCAAAGGGCCTTCTGCTTGTTCCCTGCCATCATTTACCTCCTGATAGAACCTGCAGAAGCCAAATCCAACTCTCTCCCTCAGCCTGCAACTGGCCTGCTTAATGAAGCAATTTGAGATGTACTGATAAGGGATGCTGCAAGAGCACAGTACTGTGACACTCTTCTTTGGTTGTGTTCTTGCAGCTTTTACACACAGCCTCCATCTAAGCCTGGACAAGTCACAGGAAGTCTGATTTAAGCACTGTGGTTATTTAGATAAGAAACTGATACCAAATCAGAACTATGATTAACAACTCCTGTTAAAACACCAAGCTGAGGGCAGGAGTTGATCTGCTGGAGGGCAGAGAGGCTTGGCAGAGGGACCTCGACAGGCTGGACAAATGGGCAGAGGCCAAGGGCAGGAGATTGAACACATCCAAGTGCCAGGTGCTGCACATTGGCCACAGCAACCCCAGGCAGTGCTACAGGCTGGGGGCAGAGTGGCTGAGAGCAGCCAGGCAGAGAGGGACCTGGGGGTGCTGGTTGATGGGAGGCTGAACATGAGCCTGCAGTGTGCCCAGGCGGCCAAGAGGGCCAATGGCATCCTGGCCTGCCTCAGGAAGAGTGTGGCCAGCAGGAGCAGGGAGGTCATTCTGCCCCTGGACACTGCACTGGTTAGGCCACACCTTGAGTCCTGTGTCCAGTTCTGGGCCCCTCAGTTCAGGAAGGAGGTTGACTTGCTGGAAGGTGTCCAGAGAAGGGCAACGAAGTTGGTGAGGGGTTTGGAGCACAGCCCTGTGAGGAGAGGCTGAGGGAGCTGGGGTTGCTTAGCCTGGAGAAGAGGAGACTGAGGGGTGACCTTACTGCTCTCTACAACTCCCTGAAGGGAGGTTGTGGACAGGCAGAGGTTGGTCTCTTCTCCCAGGCACCCAGCACCAGAACAAGAGGACACAGTCTCAAGTTGTGCCAGGGGAGGTTTAAGCTGGAGGTTTGGAAGAAGTTCTACACAGAGAGAGTGATTGCCCATTGGAATGGGCTGCCTGGGGAGGTGGTGGAGTCACCTTCATTGGAGGTGTTCAGGAGGAGACTTGCTGGGGTGCTTGGTGCCATGGGTTAGTTGTTTAGCTGGGTTGGATTGGTTGGTGGGTTGGACACGATCTTGAAGGTCTCTTCCAACCTGGTGTATTGTATTGTTGTATTATAAAATTGATTGGCAGCATGCTACTCAATACCAAGTGTGACTCAAAGCTATTTTTCACATGCTTGGGAGTTATTCCCCCCAAAAAACTTTCAGTAAACAAATTCTAAACTAAACCAAGATTGATTGATCAATTGATTGATTGATTTCTAAATATTTCCTCTACTCCTCTGGGTAATACAGAGACTCCACCTCAAACACTGCACCCAGATCTGCTGTCCCCACCACAAGAGGGGCATAGATTTGCTGGAACAAGTCCAGAGGAGGGCAACAAAGATGATCCAGGGGCTGGAGCAGCTCTGCAGAAGGACAGGCTGAGGGAGCTGAGGGTTCTCAGCCTGGAGAAGAGAAGGCTCCAGGCAGACCCAAGAGCAGCCTGCCAGGACCTGAAAGAATCCTGCAGGAAGGACAAGGGGAAATGGATTTAAATTGAAGAAAAATAGGTTTAGATTGGATCTTAGGAAGAAATTCTTCGCCACGAGGGTGGCAAGGCTCTGGAATGGGTTGTCCAGAGGTTGTGGATGCCCCCTCCCTGGAGATGTTCAAGGCCAGGTTGGATGGGCACTTGAGAAACCTGATCTAGTTGAGAGGTATCCCTGCCCATGGCAGGGAGGATGGATTAAAAGATCTCTAAGGTCTCTTCCAGCCTAATCCATTCTATGACAATATCATAGAATCATCGAATCAATAAGGTTGGAAAAGGCCTCAAAGATCATCAAGTCCAACCTGTCACCCAAGACCTCATGACCAACTAAACCATGGCTTCAAGTGCCACATCCAATCCCCACTTGAACACCTCCAGGGATGGGGACTCCACCACCTCCCTGGGCAGCACATTCCAGCAGCTAACAACTCTCTCTGGGAAGAACTTTCTCCTCACCTCCAGCCTAAAATATGTATTCTTGTCACTTCAAACTCATTTGTACAGTAAGTTGGTCATGGAAAAGTAAGCAATAATCAAAACTGGGGAAAGAGCAAGACCTTAAATAAGAAGTAGAACACCTACTGACTTTAAGAAAAGACTTTAAGAAAAGAACCTCAAGGATCTTTTGAAAGGCCTTGAAAGCCAGTAATTTAAACCCAAGGAAGCAGTGGTCTGGCTGAACAGAGGGCCTTGAGCAGCCTGGACTAATGGTTGGTGCCCCTGTCCCTGGCAGGGGAGTTGGAACTAGATGACCCTTAAGGTCCCTTCAAACCCAATCCATTCTATGAATCTCTGAATTGTGAACCCAGTGATTTTGCTGTGCTGCTCCAGTAATCTTCTAACCTTAGTGAGACATGGCTAGATTCTGAGCAAACAGCCACAAGTAAACCAGAGTTTGAATGGCAGCTGAGAGAGTGACAGACCTCAGCTCAGGTACTGTGAGTTTCATGACACTGGAAAGCATCACGAAGTGAGATTCCCTCTGAGCAAGAGTCAGTTTAAGCCATCTTAATAAAGAGAAAATCCTAGATTATGAGTAAAGCACCACAAGATTATCTTCTTTCCCCCCAAGGAAATGGCTTACATTTAATTGAGTTGTATGTCAAGTACCCCAGGAAAAAGAACAGTGTGGCCAGCAGGGGCAGGGAAGTCATTCTGCCCCTGTGCTCAGCACTGGTTAGGCCACACCTTGAGCCCTGTGCTCAGTTCTGGGCTCCTCAGTTTAGGAGAGATGTTGAGATGCTGGAAGGTGTCCAGAGAAGGGCGAGAAAGCTGGGGAGGGGTCTGGAGCACAGCCCTGAGAGGAGAGGCTGGGGGAGCTGGGGTTGCTTAGCCTGGAGAAGAGGAGGCTCAGGGGAGACCTCATTGCTCTCTACAACTCCCTGAAGGGAGGTTGTAGCCAGCTGGGGGTTGGTCTCTTCTCCCAGGCATCCAGCACCAGAACAAGGGGACACAGTCTCAAGCTGCGCCAGGGGAAGTTTAGGCTAGAAGTGAGGAGAAAGTTCTTCACTGAGAGAGTCATTCGCCATTGGGATGTGCTGCCCAGGGAGGTGGTGGAGTCACCATCCCTGGAGGCGCTCAAGAGGGGAGTGGATGTGGCACTTGAAGCCATGGTTTAGTTGTCATGAGGTCTTGGGTGACAGGTTGGACTTGATGATCTTTGGGGTCTCTTCCAACCTCATTGATTCTACGAAAAGTTCAACCCCCTGATCTTCTGTGACCTGTGACAAAGTGTATTCACAGTGAGCTATCCACAGTCCACAAGACAGAGGAGTAAGCTTGTATCAGAGCCTGAGGCACAAGCCAGGAAGGACTCAAAGCAGCTGATCTCATCATGTGCTTGCAAAAAATGACATCAGGAAGTTCTTTCAGCAAAGCAGACTTCTCTCTTAGGAAGAGCAGAAGTATCTGAGACACAGTGTGGAAAAACTTTTCCAGAACATCTGAGGAACAAGTTCTGCACCAAGAGGGTGCTGGGACACTGCAACAGGCTCCCCAAGGAGGGAGCTGAGGCTCCGTGCCTGGAGCTGTTCAAGGTGAGGCTGGAGAAGGCTGTGAGCAACCTGCTCCAGTGGAGGATGTCCCTGCTGAGTGCGGGGGTTGGACAGGATGCCCTTTGGAAGTCACTCTGTGACTCTATGATCTGCTACCAGTCACTGTAGATCCCATTTTTCTTTCCTGACCTGCCTGAAAGTGCATCTTACACAGATGCTACTGCACCAGCTCCTAAAGCACTGCTAGGGCAGCTGCCTCTGGCTCTGGCAAGATACTCAGCAGATACTCAGGCATCTCCCAATACAGCAATCAATCTATGGCACTGAAGCAGGCAAGAGACAGGCTTGATTAGCACCTGAAGAGGTTGCCAGGACTATGTGGATGTGTTTATATCACGTCAGAAGTGAGGCAAAGGTGTGAACAAGCAGCCTGGCAATCGCTGTGACTCAAGAGCTGACTGTGACTCGTGCTGATGAGGCGGCACGGCCTGAGCACCGTGAGTAATGAAGCCAGGCAGAGGACTGAGAGACGCTCTGCCTGAGCCCACTGCAGGGCTGCAGACTGAATCACAGCATGGTAGGGGTTGGAAGGGACCTCGAAAGCTCATCCAGGCCAAATTCTCTGCCAGAGCAGGATCACCTATACCAGGTCACACAGGAACTCATCCAGGTGGGTTTTGAGTATCTCCCGAGAGGGAGACTCCACAACCCCCCTGGGCAGCCTGTTCCAACAGCGGGGGGAGGGGATTTCAAAACCCCGGGACGTTCAGCTCTGACTCATCACAAGGACTTTCTCACACCACGGTCTGGCTGCAGCAAGGAATGCACAGCCAGGCTCAAGGATGGGTTACCCAACAGTTGGTGACTGCAGCCAGTTTCCTGGTGTGTGCTGGGTTGAGGCTCTGCCTTTAAAATTCAGTTACAGATTTCGAGCAGAAAAGTAGAACAACGTAAACAAATCACCATTGGGTGTGCAAAGGAAAACAAAAGGCTGTTCTGAACAAATTCATGGGGGAAATATCTAGAATAAGAGGAGCTGTACCACAACAGTTCTTCCCTTTTCTCTCCTCTTATCTCTGGCTGTTTTGCTTCACTCAGGAGGGATAACCTGCTTTTGGCTGGCCTTGGCCAAGTCTAACTTCTCTGCTCCTTTCTCTTGTCCGGGGGTACAGGGCTGTAAGGCAGGGAGAAGCCAGTAGCTTCCCTGGTCCTTGGCCAGGGGCATCTTTGTGCTAGTATCATCATAGTAGTATCAGTCAGGGTTGGAAGGGACCACAAGGGTCATCCAGTTCCAACCCCCTGCCATGGGCAGGGACACCCCACACTACATCAGCCTGGCCACAGCCTCGTCCAGCCTGGGCTTAAACACCTCCAGGGACGGGGCCTCAACCACCTCCCTGCACAACCCATCCCAGGGCTTCACCACTCTCATGGGGAAGAACTTCCTCCTCACCTCCAGCCTGAATCTCCCCACCTCCAGCTTCAGTCCATTCCCCCTAGTCCTATCACTCCCTGAGAGCCTGAGCAGTCCCTCCCCAGCCTTCCTGTAGCCCCCTTCAGATCCTGGAAGGCCACAATGAGGTCACCTGGGAGCCTTCTCTTCTCCAGCCTGAACAGCCCCAACTCCTTCAGTCTGTCCTCACAGCAGAGGTGCTCCAGCCCTCTGCTCCTCCTCGTGGCCCTTCTCTGGACACCCTCCAGCACCTCCAGATCCCTCCTGGAATAGGGACTCCAGAACTGGAGGCAGTACTGCAGGTGGGGTCTCAGCAGGGCTGAGCAGAGGGGGAGAATCCCCTCCCTTGCCCTGCTGGCCACACTTCTCCTGCTGCAGCCCAGGCTCTGATTGGCTTTCCGGGCTGCAAGTGCACACTGAGAGCTCCTGTTGAGCTTCTCCTCCCCCAGCACCCCCAAGTCTCTCTCCTCAGGGCTGCTCTCCAGCCAGTCCCTGCCCAGCCTGCATTTGTGCCTGGGGTTGCCTCCACCCAGCTGCAGGAGCCTGCCCTTGGTCTTGTTGAAGTTCATGTTTATTAATTGCAAATATCTGTATAATATTGTGACTCCAGGATGTGTTGCACACATTTAGAATAGAATAGAATAGAATAGAATAGAATAGAATAGAATAGAATAGAATAGAATAGAATAGAATAGAATAGAATAGACCAGACCAGGTTGGAAGAGACCTTCAAGATCATCGTGTCCAACCTCTCATGCAACACAACCTAATCAACTAAACCATGCAACCAAGCACCCCATCAAGTTGTAGAGTGTAGCTGGGATTTGGGAGAAGTCTTTATCAGCTTCATTGACAGCTGTGCTGCTGGGTGACTTCTTTTGCTTTCTCCCTGCTTCCCCACTTAGGAGGTGGGGATAAAATCACTGACTTCCAAAGGGCTACAAGCACCTGTTAAATAACACCATATGTGGAAGCACCTGTTAAATAACACCGTATGTGGACTTGGCATTGTAAATTCTATGGCAAGTTGAACACAACCCTGCTGAGTGTGCTGATGAAACACACCAGAGAGGACAGCAACCTCCTCTGGACTGAATGTTGTAATCTTTATGCAAGCTCCATAGAATCACAGAATCAATAAGGTTGGAAAAGACCTCAGAGATCATCAAATCCAACCTGTCACCCAACACCTCATGACTAACTAAACCGTGGCTTCAGGTGCCACATCCAATCCTTTTTGAGCACCTCCAGGGATGGTGACTCCATCACCTCCCTGCAACAGAAGGAAACATTACAAACAAAATTTCATCAGAGAAAGCACCTCCTGAAGTGATGCACTGGGAAAGTGTAAGGTGCCACTCCTTCAAGAAGAATTCAAGGTGGTCTTCTACAGTACTTGGAAGTATCCAGCAGATGGGAAGTGAAAGGAATACATCTCAGAGCGATAGGCCCAGGGGCAATGGTTTGAGATGAGAGCAGAGCAGATTTAGATTGGCTGTGAGCAACAAGTTCTGCACCAGGAGGCTGCTGGGACACGGCAACAGGCTGCCCAGGGAGGGAGTTGAGGCCCCATGCCTGGAGCTATTCAAGGTGAGGCTGGAGAAGGCTGTGAGCAGCCTGCTGTAGTGGAGGATGTCACTGCTGACTGGATGCCCTTTGGAGGTGCCTTCCAACCCAACCCATTCTATGATCCTAAGACTCTATGCTATGTAGAGGAAACACCACTGCATATTGCCACTGATGTCCACCTTCAGCTATGAAGATGTTCCCAACACATAACCTCATAGGTTGCTCCTGGGTGCTCCTGCCCCATTGCCCTGACGTTGAAGGCAGTGACAGTTGAGGCAGACTTGCTGGAACAGCAGGTCAGACCCATGAGATAATCATCAAAAAATACAAAGAAGAGAATTTGCTCACGGTCTGAGTCCTCTCTGAGGCTGGCCCCTTGGAAAGAGCCCTCTCTGTCTACAAATGTGGAGGTTTTGCCTGAGAATGACCAAGCTGCTTAGCAGAAGTTGTACTGGATCAAATGGGTATAACCCTCTACCACAGTCAAGGCTCAGAGAAATGGAATAGAATTAACCAGGTTGGAAAAGACCTTTCAGATCATCCAGTCCAGCCTATCACTCAACACCATCTGATCAACTAAACCATGGCACCAAGTGCCTCAGCCAGGCTCTTCCTAAACACCTCCAGGGATGGGGACTCCACCACCCCCTGGGCAGCACATTCCAAGGGCCAATCTCTCTTGCTGGGAAGAATTTCTTCCTCACCTCCAGCCTAAACCTCCCCTGGTGCAGCTTGAGACTGTGTCCTCTCGTTCTGGTGCAGACTGCCTGGGAGAAGAGACCAACCCCCACCTGGCTCCAACCTCCCTTCAGGGAGTTGGAGAGAGCAAGAAGGTCTCCCCTGAGCCTCCTCTTCTCCAGGCTAAGCAACCCCAGCTCCCTCAGCCTCTCCTCCCAGGGCTGTGCTCCAGACCCCTCCCCAGCCTTGTTGCCTTTCTCTAGACACCTTCCACAGAGGTGAAGATGGATTAGTGTGGAGGGGAGAGGGGGTGGGCAATATTCAGCAGGTGCAAGAAACAGAAGAAGTTGTTCAAATGAATACATGAACATTGAAAAGCTATGAAGAGCCACTGAAGGAGCTGGGGATGGTTAGTGTGAAAAAGAGAAGGCTGAGGGGAGACCTCCTGGCTGTCTACAACCACCTGAAAGGAGGCTGTGGAGAGGCTGCTGCTGGTCTCTTCTCACAGGTAATTAGTGACAGAACAAGAGGAATGGCCTCAAGCTGCCCCTGGGGAGGTTTAGACTGGACATGAGGAAACATTTTTCTCAGCACAAGTGGTCAGGGATTGGAAAGTGCTGCCCAGGGAGGTGGTGGAGTCCCCAAGCCTGGCTGTGTTTGAAGGTGGTTTGGTTGTGTTGCTTGGGGCTATGGTTTAGGGGTGACCCTTTTATAGTAGGGTTCTGGGTTGGACTTGGTGATCCTGAGGCTCTTTTCCAGCCTGAATGGCTCTGTGACATGCCTGGGTGTCACCAGTGTGCACAGTGGCACTACAGCTTCTCTGGCCTTCTGGCATTGTGAGCAGGTGGCCCACCTCCAGGTCAGACAGAATGGGTCTCCTCTTGGCTCCCCTCCTGTGTTGCTGGGTCATTTTTTGTCTCTTGGCACTTGTCTTTCAGAGAGTACCAAGCCTTTATGTACAAATGTTGAATCATAGAATTGCCTCACTTGGAAGAGACCTTTCAGATCATGGAGTCCAACCTTCAACCTAAGACCACCATGGCCCAAAGTTGCCTCCAGGCCATAGTCACCCCAGACCACAAAATCACCTCCAGACCCTGGTCACCCTACACCATACAGTTACCTCCAGGTCATAGTCATCCCAGACCATGCAGTCACCCCCAAGCCATAGTCAGCTCAGACTACAGACACCTCCAGACCATAGTCACTTCCAGACCATAGTTGCCTCAGACCAGAGTCCCTTCCACAGTCACCCCAGACAATAGAGTTACCTCAAGGCCATAGTCATCCCAGCCCATACTCTCCCTCATACCAAACAGCTTTTGATGGTGCATCTCACTCTGGTTCCTTTGCAATGCCACTGTTCAATAGTCCCTTGCAAAATTCTCACCTTGGTGGCTTTGTCTTCCACCTGAGGTGGTAAGGGGGACCTGGACCTGCCAGGAGAGTTGCAGCAAGAGCTGATAATGCCCCACGTCACTTGTTCCTTTCACAGGATCACAGTATCGCTAAGGTTGGAAGAGACCTCGAAGACCATCGAGTCCAACCTGTCACCACAGACCCCATGACTAGACCATGGCACCAAGTTCCTCATCCAGGCTCTTCTTAAACACCTCCAGGGACGGTGACTCCACCACCTCCCTGGGCAGCACATCCCAAGGGCCAATCTCTCCTTCTGGGAAGAACTTTCTCCTCACCTCCAGGCTAAACTTCCCCTGGCACAGCTTGAGACTGTGTCCCCTTGTTCTGGTGCTGGTTGCTAGGGAGAAGAGGCCAACCCCTTCCTGGCTACAACCACCTTTCAGGTAGTTGTAGAGAGCAATGAGGTCTCCCTGAGCCTCCTCTTCTCCAGGCTAAAGCAGCAGGACACACCTTGTGATCTGCAAACTCCAGCCCTCAACACAGCATTTGTGGGGAGTCTAAACTCATGGTCCAGTCTCATGCCAATGCCATTTCTCCCTGAAGGTCTCTGCTGGAGCAGTGGCAAATGAGCTCTGTTAAAGAATCACAGAATTCTAGAGCAGGAGGGGTTGGAAAGGACTTCTGACATTGGAATGTGCTGCCCAGGGAGGTGGTGGAGTCCCCAAGCCTGGCTGTGTTTGAAGGTGGTCTGGATGTGGTGCTTGGGGCTACGGGTTAGGGGTGACCCTTGTAGAGCAGGGTTCTGGGTTGGACTTGGTGATCCTGAGGGGGCTTTTCCAACCTGAATGGTTCTGTGATTCATCATGACCAAATATCATAGTATCACAGTATCAGTCAGGGTTGGAAGGGACCACAAGGATCATCTAGTTCCAGCCCCCTGCCATGGGCAGGGACACCCCACACTACATCAGCCTGGCCACAGCCTCATCCAGCCTGGGCTTAAACACCTCCAGGGACGGGGCCTCAACCACCTCCCTGCACAACCCATCCCAGGGCTTCACCACTCTTATGGTGGAGAACCTCTTAGATCTCAAGGAGATATCCTAAAGTTATCATCAGGAGGTGTTGCTTCAAACAGCAGACAGCTGGTTACATTTAAAACATCATTCTAGAGTTCATTATCAAATCAGTTTTAAAGCTCTTGAATCTAAACAAGTGTGCAGGTGGACAATGGGAGAAAAGATCCAAGTTAGTTCTCATTTGCCAAGCAGCTCCAAACATCTCAGTCAGAGAGACAAATCTTGAACAAGAACCCCTGGAGGAAAACTACACTTTGAATTTGCTGTTGACTAACAGGAACCAGGTGCAACTGGACTGCAAACAGCTGCCAGCCTCTGGTGTGTGTATAGAGAGCACACAAGAGGAGTAAACAGGATGAACCTGTCAGAAAAGGAGAGAAAAGTTTCATCTGATGCTTGCAGCACTGCTGCTGGAGAGATGGGTTTGAACAGACAGCATTTTGCTTCACTTCCATCTTCTGAATGCTCCTCTCTGACAACTTAGTGCCTAAGCAGTGCATGGGGAGGGGGAACAACCCCCTACATTTATAACCACGAAGGCTTGTGAGCAAAGGAGGCTTTTTCCCCCTGCACTATTTGCCTGAGTGAGCAATGGAAAAGAGAAAAGACATGGCAATTAACAGAGGACACCTCACCCACCAGGAGGAGGAGGAGGAGGCGGGAAGTGAGTGAAAGCACAACATGAAGATGAGTTCAGGCCTCACCCTCAGCGTCTCCATTATTCCTGAATCATCTTTCTTTGTAATTAGCAAATACCACTTTCCCTCCTGCCTGCCCAGTTAACTGCTCCTTTGCCTTCTGCAGAAGCTGCGCCAGAGCACTGTGATGGGGCTGGGAAGCCCCGGCTGCCTCTAGCAGCCACACAGCGGCACTGCACATCGGCTGGTGGCCAAGGGCAGCTGAGGGACTGATCGCTGCCACCACAGTCACCTCTGCCACTGCGGAATGGTGACATGATGTGGAAAGAGCTGCTGCCGGCTGGCTTGGTCTGGTCTGAGTGGGCTTTGCCTGCTCCCTGCGAAGGGCAATGGTGTGACCAGCAGGAGCAGGGCAGGGATGGGCTCCCTGTACTGGGCACTGGGGAGGCCACAGCTCGAGTGCTGGGTTCAGCTGTGGGCACCTCAGCACAAGAGAGACTTTGAGGGGGCAGAGAAGAGCAACGAAGCTGCTGAGGGGCCTAGAGAAGGAGTCTGATGAAGAGCAGCTGAGGGAAGTGGGAGTGGTTAGTGTGAGGAAGAGGAGGCTGGGGGAGACCTTATCAGCCTCTACAGCTACCTGAGAGCACAACCCAGAGAGGTTGGTGCTGGTCTCTTCTCCCAGCTCATTAGTGATGGAACAAGAGGGAACAGCCTCAAGCTGCTCCAGGGGAGGTTTAGGCTGGACCTTAGGGAACCCTTTCCACTGCAGGAGTGGTCAAGCATCAGAACTGGCTGCCCAGGGAGGTGGTGGAGTCCCCATCCCTGGAGGGGTTTAGAGGTCCTTTGGATGTGGTGCTTAGCAATGTGGTGTAGTGGTGACCTTGGTAGAGCAGGGTTAGTGGCTGGCCCTGAGGAGCTCCAGGGTCTTGCCCAGCCTGAATGATTCTGTGAGTGTCTGTAAGTATGATACCAGCTCCTTGCTGATAAGCCTCCCTGGTGGCAAGATGTACTCTCTGAGAGAGGCTGCCAACTTCAGGTTGGCACTTGGCTTTTAGACACCTATTTGGACAGCTTGCTTGCTGCCTGCATGGAGATCACCTGCATCGTGATACCTATGTGTACATTCAAAAGTCTCCTGATAGGGTAATTCAGGAGCTTAGACACAGGCATTATTGATTTGGGAGTTGCTTCTGATGCATGATAGTCAGTAGGGAGGAGCAGTTCCTCTACCATGAGCATAGTGGAACACTATAGCAGGTTGCCCAGGGAGGTGGTTGGGGCCTCACCTGTGGAGGTCAGGCTCGACAGGGCTCTGGGCAGCCTGCTCTGTGGAGGATGACCCTGCTCACTGCAGAAGGGGTCGGACTGGACAACCTCTGGAGGTCCCTTCCAGCCCAGACCATTCTATGACTCCTCACATCTGAACACAGGCTCCTAGGTGCCCACAGACCATATGCTGAGCTCCAGTTAACCTTTCACTTCTGTATGGCAATGCTGCAAGAAACTATTCATTACATCTACCCACACATGCCACACCCTGCCTCTTTGCAGACATCTCCCCATTAACAAAAATAACAATAAAAAAGCCCCCTGGGGAACTATTCTCCCCCAAACCTGTTTTGCTAACAGGCTGCTGCTGTCAGACACCTATCATCAACAGAAGCTATGGCACAGCAGATTTTTCTGCTCTGATGCACTCTGCCACGGGCAGCTCCCTGTTCAGGAGAGCAGCTCCCAGTTCAGGAGAGCAGCTCCCTGTTCAGGAGAGCAGCTCCCTCCCTGTTCAGGAGAGCAGCTCCCTGTTCAGGAGAGCAGCTCCCTGTTCAGGAGAGCAGCTCCCTGTTCAGGAGAGCAGCTCCTTAGTAAACCAGGCATTAGCTGAGCAGTTGAGGCTGGCTGGCTAATGCCCTTCTCCTAGGCAGCTGTCAGCATGCACCCTGGCAGCCTCCTGCACAGCCAGCTCACCCTGCTCTGGGATCGGCAGCGGGAGCAGAGGCAGAAGTTTCATTTAGCACAGCTGCTGGCTGTCTGATTTTGCTCAAAGATACAACACAGCCTCTTGGAGCTTCTAGCTACTGAGCCTGGCTCAGCCAGCAACAGAAGGAAAGGGGAGGGGAGGAAAAAAGAAAGTGAAGGAATGTATTTTCCAAACTACAAGTGGCAGTAAAGTTCAGGTCCCCACTGCAATTTCTGCTCCGCATCGGTGTGGCTGCTTCAGCTCCGGTGTCAGGAAGGGCTCAAATTGTAGATTAGTCTTCAGCTCCTTTCTGTCTCACTTTTTCTCTCTCAATGGGAGGCTGGAAGGCTTTGGTACTGAAATAAGACTGCTGCCTTATATAACAAAGCCAGTGTTGTCATGCAGAGGAACTGGAAAGTCCCAAAGCCAGTGCTTACAGAACAGAGTTCAATTATCCTCTTAATTGTAGTCACAGGCTCCAGAAACGGCTGCAGGTTTCGTTAGGCAGGAAACAGGCATGGGGGAGGGCTGAACTTTAAACTGCAAGTAGCTGAACTTTCAGTCTGACTGAAGAAAAACTCCAAGGAAAAGCCCTTTCCCTCAGCTGCCACTCCACATTACTGCCTGCAGACTCATCCGTGTGATGAGCTGCTCTGTCCTCGCTCGCTCGGGGTCTGCTCCGGCAGTTGCGGCAAGGGAGCAGAATCACAGCCAGCTGCTACTGATGCTGCTCCCAATACCGGGGCAGGGAGGCAGGGAGGAACCCGACAGCCATCCACAATCCTCTCTGCCATCAGTATTAGCAGCAGCCATCGTGGTCACTGATAATTACAGTGTCTGATGGCTTTGAGATGATTATTACCTCCCTGGGAGGGAGAGACGGCTGCGTGTCAACAGCTGATGAACATCTGGTCTAAGTCTGGAGAGCGACATGCAGCTCTGCCAAGCTGGCCTGATGCCGACAGCCCTCAACAACCCACGGAGAATGGTCCAAACCACCAGATGCAGCACAAAGAAACCCTGATAGGCAAAGAACAGGCTGTAGATGTGAGTTCTACTGGGCAACAACCACAGCGTGTGTTCAGGTCAGACACATCTTGGTAATGAACCCAACTTCTGCCTTACTCCTCTCGCTTCACCGGCCTTCAGCTGGGAGTTTGAACCTATTCAGGCCACATCTTGAGTCCTGTGTCCAGTTCTGGGCCCCTCAGTTTAGGAAAGATGTTGAGATGCTGGAAGGTGCCCAGAGAAGGGCAACAAAGCTGGGGAGGGGTCTGGAGCACAGCCCTGGGAGGAGAGGCTGAGGGAGCTGGGGTTGCTTAGCCTGGACAAGGCTCAGGGGAGACCTTGCTGTCTACAACTCCCTGAAGGGAGGTTGTAGCCAGGTGGGGGTTGGTCTCTTCTCCCAGGCAAGCAGCACCAGAACAAGAGGACATAGTCTCAAGCTGTGCCAGGGAGGTTTAAGCTGGAGGTGAGGAAGAAATTCTTCCCAGCAAGAGAGATTGGCCATTGGGATGCGCTGCCCAGGGGGGTGGTGGAGTCCCCATCCCTGAAGGTGTTTAAGAAGAGCCTGGATGCTATTCTCCCTAGCCTAAGAATTCAGGTTAGCACTGGAAAATGAAAGTTTGCTAAAGCAATGCAGTCTGTGACCAGCTGAGGCAAAGCATTCTGTGTGGGAACACCACGAAGTGCTGCAGCACTACCTCACGCTCTTGCCAGAGCAGGCAGGGCTCCTGTAGTGGAGCCACGTGTGTCCAAGTTATGGTTCACACCTAACCAGGTACATTTAGGCTTGGTTCTGGAAAAAGCCATATTAGAGGAGAGCCTGGCAGAATCTCTTCCCTTGCTCTCTCACATAGGGTTCTATTTAGAGAACCAAACCAAACAAAGACTCCCAAGGAAAACCCAAAGGATATTTTAAAAGGGAATGAACCAGGTTGGAAGAGACCTTTGAGATCATCCAGTCCAACCTCTCACCCAGCACCATCTGATCAACTAAACCATGGCACCAAGTGCCTCAGCCAGGCTCTTCCTAACCACCTCCAGGGATGGTGACTCCACCACCTCCCTGGGCAGCACATCCCAATGGCCAATCTCTCTTGCTGGGAAGAACTTCTTCCTAGCATCCAGCCTAACATTTTGCAAATATCCTGATCATACAAAGCTGAGAATTATCAGCTTGTATCCTGACTGCATTTGCAAACACTTATCCCTTTGTGCAGGAACAGAAGTGTGAGGAAAGAAGATCAGAAAACAACTGAAGAAGAGTTCTTATAGCACCTCTGGAATTCTGAAAGCCTTTTAAGTCCTTGGGCTGACCTACCCTCTCCTTGTAGAAGAAGCTCTCTGGTTTTTTCCCTCCTTCTCCACAGCTGACTGTCAGTCAACTGCATTCAGAACCAAACTTCTCCTTTTATCAAAGAAGAAACAGATTACCAGAGGTCTTCTACTCAGAACAGAAACATTCAGGTTGGAAAAGACCCTCGGGATCACCAAGCCCAACCGAGAACCCTAGTCTAAAAGGCTCACCCCTAAACCTTAGCCCCCAGCCCCACATCCAAACCACCTTCAAACACAGCCAGGCTTGGGGACTCCACCACCTCTCTGGGCGGCACATTCCATCCCCTGACCACTCTTGCTGGGGGAAAAAAACATTCCCTACTGTCCATCATCTTACCCTGGTGCACAATCACCAGTGCCCAAACAGTCCTTTAAAAGATGCTCATCCAGTCTGCTCTGCTCACAGTCAGCTACCTTCAAGGCCACCTATGGCTGCTGTCTCTCCACTCCCTCTGAGCACCACCGCTGCCGTCTTGCATTGTTCACCCTTTTGCTTTTTCAGCAGCCCATATCCCACAGAGCTCACCAGCGTTTTCCTCCCCCCATGTCACCAACACACTTCCTTTGTCCAGCTTTCCACGTGTCTCTAGGCTCCACATCTCTCACATGTTACCTTGGTTGCTGCTGCTGTCTTTTCCCAGTCCTCATCCTCCCCTGCTCCTGATATTTGCTATCCAAATTAGCAGAAATGTCTGCAGAGGTTTACACCAGGACTTGCCTGGATGTGTCTCAGATTTGCACTTTGAATTCTTCAAGACTCCATGTTGTCTGTGTAACTGATTGTAGCAGCTTCCTGCAGTCCCCCATGCTCCTTGCCGTCCAACCAAGCATCCCTTTGAGCTCTGAATCTTCCCTCATTTTAAAATGGAAGCATTCTGTTCTCTTCAGAGCCCCTCTTTGCTACAAGCATTTTCACAGTATCACCAAGGTTGGAAGAGACCTCAAAGATCGAGTCCAACCTGTCACCACAGACCCCATGACTAGACCATGGCACCAAGTGCCACGTCCAGTCCCCTCTTGAACCCCTCCAGGGATGGGGACTCCACCACCTCCCTGGGCAGCACATCCCAAGGGCCAATGACTCTCTCTGTGAAGAACTTTCTCCTCACATTCAGCCTAAACTTCTCCTGGCACAGCTTGAGACTGTGTCCTCTTGTTCTGGTGCTGCCTGCTTGAGAAAAGAGACCAACTCCCTCCTGGCTACAACCTCCCTTCAGGGAGTTGTAGAGAGCAATGAGGTCTCCCCTGAGCCTCCTCTTCTCCAGGCTAAGCAACCCCAGCTCCCTCAGCCTCTCCTCACAGGGCTGTGCTCAAGGCCTCTCCCCAGCCTTGTTGCCCTTCTCTGGACACCTTCAAGTATCTTGATGTCCTTCCTAAACTGAGGGCCCCAGAACTGGACACAGGACTCAAGGTGTGGCCTAACCAGTGCTGAGCACAGGGCACAATGACCTCCCTGCTCCTGCTGGCCACACTATTCCTAATGCAGGCCAGGATGCCATTGGCCTTCTTGGCCACCTGGGCACACTGCAGGCTCATGTTCAGGCAGCTGTCAATCAGCACCCCCAGGTCCCTCTCTGTTTGGCAGCTCTCCAGCCACTCCATCCCCAGCCTGTAGCTCTGCCTGGGGTTGCTGTGGCCAACATTTTAGCAGTAATGAGCATAGGAGCCTCTCTGCTGCTGACATCCATCTATCAGCATCTCAGGACATCTCATCCTGCTGGCATGTTCTCGCTACACCTGAACCTCATGTATGTTTAGGTGCTAGGGGAACAACTGCAATGTCAGTGCCGTCTTCAAGTCCTGGCCTGACAAAGTCCTGGGAGCTGATCTGGAAAGAATGACACACCAGAGACAAGGGAACATTTCACAGGATCACAGAATGGCTCAGGCTGGAAGAGGCCTCAGAGCTCATCTACCCCAACTTCCCTTCCATGGGCAGAGACACCTCTCAACCAGACTTGAGTGCTCAAGGCCTCATCCAACCTGGCTTTGAACACCCTCAGGAGAAGGCAGCCACTACCTCCTGGCCAGCCTAGTCAGTTATTGAAAGAGAGTTCTAAGGTCCCCCTGGAGCCTTCTCCAGGCTGAACAATCCCAGCTCCCTCAGCCAATCCTCATAGCAGAGGTGCTCCAGCCCTTGGATCATCTTTGTAACCCTGCTCTGTGTCCTTCTTGTGCTGGGGACACCAGAACTGGAGGCAGTCTTTCACCGAGCCTTGGCTAGAGCTACCAGTAGTTCTAAAAGCACTTGGTTCAACAAGTTCTTCCTCAGCGGTGTGATGCTGTCTTTCCTCATCAAGCCTTTCTGTGACTTCCTGTTTTGTAGGTGATGGTTCTGCATTTTGGAGGCAGCTTCAGGATCAACAAACACTTCTCTAGGGACTGCAAGTCAGTCCTCTGCCGTGGTTTGTTGGCTTCCTGTGCAAGAGCAAACTTTACCAGTGTCTGGTCCCTCTGTAGCCTTGGCACAACAGCCAAGGCACACACTGACAGGACTGAGTGAAAATAAATTAGCCACAGAGAGCTTCCTCATGCTGCTTTATTTGCAGACTTCCGTGGTGGGTACACAAGCCAAGAGGCAGGCAGGTCCCTCCCTTGGTGGCTGGCTGGGAGCTGCAGTAGCCCTGCCTCAGAGCCTTCCCTTGTACTGAGACTCTGGCACCCTCATCACTGCTAACGGCTGAGCTCCTCCCTCCTACTGCTGGACTCGCAGCACCACGCTACATTAGAGGCTGGAAGGGACCTCCAGAGATCAGAGACCCACCTGCCAAAGCAGCATCACTCAGGGCAGTCTGCACAGGAATGCATCCAGGTGGGCTTTGAATGTCTCCAGAGCAGGAGACTCCACAACCTCTCTGGGCAGCCTGCTCCAGGGCTCTGGCACCCTCACTGCAAAGAAGTTTCTCCTCATGTTGAGCTGAAACCTTTTCTGCTCAACTTTGTCTCCATTGTTCCTTGGCTTACTGCTGTGCACCACCCAAAAGAGCTTGGCCCCCTCCACTTGCCCCCACCCCTCAGCTATTGATAGACATTGATCAGATCCCTCTCAGTCTCCTCCTCTCCAGACTAAACAGCCCCAGGGCTCTCAGTCTCTCTCCATAGGGGCGATGCTCAAGTGCCCTAAGCATCCTCCTGGCTCTGTGTTGGATTCTCTCCAGAAGGTCTCCTCCTCCCTCCTCTTCAGGTAGTGACAGGACTAGGGGGGATGGAATGAAGCTGGAGGTGGGGAGATTCAGGCTGGAGGTGAGGAAGTTGTTCTTCACTGTGAGAGAGGTGAAGCCCTGGAGTGGGTTGTCCAGGGAGGTGGTTGAGGCCCCGTCCCTGGAGGTGTTTAAGCCCAGGCTGGATGAGGCTCTGGCCAGGCTGATGTAGTGTGGGGTGTCCCTGCCCATGGCAGGGGGTCGGAATGAGATGATCCTTGTGGTCCCTTCCAACCCTGACTGATTCTATGATTCCCTCTTTTCATTCTGTCCTTACTACTACTTCTGTTCCAGCTTCTTCTCGTTTGAAGGTCAGAATTCCAAGATTTGCTGTGTGTTAACCAAGGAAAACTTTGAGAGGGCTGTTTTTACCAATGCATAATGCTCACAGAGTCGTCATCCATGCTTTGGGAGAAAAGGAAGCTAAGGGGAGATGTTCTGGCTCTCTACAACTCCCTGAAAGGAGGTTGGAGCCAGGTTGCCCTCCTCTCCTAATGACAACTACTAGGACAGGAAGAAATCAGGGGGTGGAGCAGCTCTGCTAGGAGGCCAGGCCGAGGGAGCTGGGGGTGTTCAGCCTGGAGAAGAGAAGGCTCCAGGCAGACCTAAGAGCAGCCTGCCAGGGCCTGAAGGGGGCTGCAAGAAGGCTGCAGAGGGACTGTTTGCAAAGGCCTGCAGGGACAGGAGCAGGGGCAGTGGTTTGAAATGAGAGCAGAGCAGATTTAGACTGGATGTGAGCAACAAGTTCTGCACCAGGAGGCTGCTGGAACACTGCAACAGGTTGCCCAGAGAGGTGGTTGAGGCTCCATGACTGAAGCTATTTGAGGTGAGGCTGGAGAAGGCTGTGAGCAACCTGCTCTACTGGAGGATGTCCCTGTTGTCTGCAGGGAGGTTACACTGGATGGCCTTTGGAGCTCCCTTCCAGCCCAAGCCATTCTGTGATTTTATGAGCATTAACCAAAGATCTATATCCTCCTGGATCCAGGCTCCTCAGACAGCAAGAGTCATGTCCATAGGATGAGTAAAGCTCACTCCTGTGTAAGGGACAGTCAGGCCAGCACAGAAGGCAGGCTGAGTAAGTTTTTCTGCTGCCTTCCCTATGTCCTCCTTCCTTCAGCAGTGATGTTAACAGCAGTTCTGGGTCTTTTCTGATTCTGTGAAACAGTGCACTCCAAGAATCAAATTGCCAGTGCAGGAGCAGATCTGAACTTTGTCCTCAGGCAAGGTGTTCCCCAACAGCAAGGGCCACTGCTCCATGGTACACAGCAAAGCCACTGCTTTAAGGAAAAACTGAAGCCACCATCAAGTGCTTCCTGAAGTCGTAGGACGCACCAGCTAGAGCGCATTCTAGCTCCAGTCTGATCCCTCCCTAAGCCATCAGAGAAACCTCCCTCTGGGGCACCTGTGAAGCTTGACATACTTTTCATAGCTGTGCTGCAGACTGGGGTGATGGGGTTTCTGCTATGCCTCTCTGTAAAAGTGCATTACTCCCAGAGCCTGCTTCTTTAGGAGGCTCCTGGCAGCTCATAAAAGGAGGACTCCGTTGAGTAGGCGGTAACCAAAGCATTAGAAAGCTGCTAGAGCACACAGACTTTGACCAAGCCATGTTTTTAAACACATCTCAGACAAACCTCGTTGGCCTGCAACACCCCTGCCCTGATCCACAGGCCTGATCTTAGCAAGAGCATTTTAGTCCAAGGGGTGGCCAGCCGTGGACAGAAAAGCCAAGAGGAGGCTGCAGCTCTCAGAGATGGGCTGGGAGCTGTTGGCTCCGGCACACCCATTCACTGCAACCAGTACAGGAGTGGCTGCTGCTGCTGCTGCTGCTGCTGCTGCTGCTGCTGAGGCACAAGAGGTGTGCACCAGCACACAGCTGCGGGGTGACCACGGCCACCACGGCAGGATTTTGTGAGCAGAAGAACCGTGTGGAAGCGTTCACTGTCCTCCCTCCCCACACAACGCCTCCCGGCAGCTGCTGTCACAGTGCTAGCCTGCCGAAAGCATGGCCACGTCCCTCAGACAGGGCTGAGCCTGCACCAGGGAACCTTTCAAAGGCATTTTGCCATTTGGGACATATAATTATTATTATTGCCCCCCTCCCCCTCTGTATTAATGTTTCGTTTTTAAACACAACCATTCCAAGGAGCTAAGCAAGGTACGGACAGCTAATTAACCAACAGCAGAGTTTTGGGGTCACTTCTGAAGCCCCTTTGCACCATAACCTCATCACTCGAGCCCAAAGAAAACCTTTGGCTGGCACCAAAGCCCTCCACGGTTCAGTCACAGACCACCGCAGCTGCGCTCCCGTTTGGCCAGGCTCTGTTCAGATGCAGACCCTGTTCGCTGTTAGCTCAGCCATGCAGACTCCAGAGCTCTGGAAGGAGGGTGTTCATCTCCAGCCCCAGCCCCTCCGACCCTCCTCTGCCTGAAACAGAGCTGGGAGAGCAAACTGAATATGCAACAGGAGCCACACTGTTGAGCTGAGCTTTGCCAGAGCGGTTCTAGGTTCGCTAATGCACTTCTGCTCTTAGTTTAAACTTCAACAATCCACAATTCCCTTTCTTGCCTTGCTCCTTACAAGCAGCTCTCCACCGCCATCCAGGCCAGCAGGGCTGAGCTTACAGAGCTACAGCATCTCCTGTGACTCTTAAAATAATAAAGCTTTATCTAAAGCCAGCCACAAGGAAGCTGTTGGCTGTGCAGCAGAAGAGTTCTCTCTGCTCACAGCGTCGAGTTACGAGCAACCAGAAGGACAGTTTTTAATGCATACCCACAAAAAAACCCCAACCAAAAGCCACAACTTACCTGTTTCTGCCAGGCAAAGCCTCAGCAAACAAAATCCAACAGTTGCCCAGAAGGAGAAGCTGGCCATCGTTTGCTTTGGAATTAAAAAACCCAGTACAACCAAGCGATCCTTAGGAGCTGCAGAAGGAAGGGAAGCCCTGGCGGCTGCTGAGCCTCGCAGTCAATGAGTCTGGAGCCTGCTGCACTTTTTATTCTGATTCAAAGGAACTGAAGTAATGACATAACTGGGAGGGGGAGCTCCGTCCAAAGTCACACCCATATTGCAACAAAAGTTCCCCAGCAGTGGAGAAGGGGGTGGGTGGGAGGAGAGTTGCTACTGACTAAGCAGCCACGCTCGAGTTTTAAAGTGGCACTGAGCCTCCTCTTCTGACACAAGCGCAGCCAGGCGCCGTGCTCACGGCGGCGGCGGGGGAGCGGCTGGCACCTCTCGTGGCTCACTTAGCTCCTTGGCAGCTTCCCCTCCGGAGCTTTAAACCTCCTCACTGATGCAAACCGGGCGAACACGCGGCACCAGACTTTCTGAACCCCAGCAAAGCCTCCACAGCTGCCTAGATAGTTTCCCCCTGCCCCCCCCCCCCCCCCCCCCAACTGCTTTGCCCCATCTCACTGTTATCTCCCTTCGGGGTTCAGGTTAGAGCAAGCAAAACACCTGCTCTGCGATGGACCTTTCTTGATGGTGTCTCTTTGTCCCAGGAGGATGACCTGACGTGGGAGGTGAATTGAGGCAGCTCTGTGTCCCCCAGCCTTTCAAGCCTGGCTTCTCTGCACAGGCTGTTCCACCCAGAGTGGTAACTGCTGCCAGTGCCAGCGGTCTGACTGAGGCTGGTGTTTTACTGTACCAATGGGATGAGGGAGAGAAGGAATCACTCCTGCCATGCTCAGTTCACAAAGTAGAGAAAGAGGATGAGAAGGTATGGCAAGGAGGCCTCAGCTCCCCAGGCACAGATGTTTGCTGTGGAAACAGGAGGGAGAATTATTTCCTTGTGAGGGTGACAGAACACTGCAGCAGGCTGCCCAGGGGGGTTGTGGAGTCTCCCTCTCGGGAGATATTCAAGACCCACCTGTGTGAGCTGGTATAGGTGCTCCTGCTCTGGCAGGGGGGTTGGACTGGATGAGCTTTTGAGGTGCCTTCCAGCCCCTGGCATTCTGTGATTAAGCCTGAGTGAGCCTAGCTGCCACATGAAACCTCTGGTGAGAGCCTCGGAGCCTCTGCAGGTGAGTGAAAGGCACAGCTATGATTTCTGGGGTGTCTCTTCCAAGCTGCAGAGCTGCAGCAGTGGGGTGTGTGCAGCAGAAGCAGGGATTGCCCAGGGAGCACCGGGGCCAGTTCACCTCACCAGCAACAACCAAAGCGTGGCAGGGACGGGCAGCGGGCTGCACCCGGCGCTGGTTGTGCTCATCGAACGCGAACGGAAGCAGCCCTGGATCAGATGGCATTGTGTCAATCCTTCCCCTTGGAAGGATTTTCTCGTTGGTTCTTAATCTCTGTTGACACAAACAGTGGAAAAACACAGGCTTGTCTTTCCAGTCACGGGCACGGGAAAGGCACACAGGGAGATCATGCAGGACGTGGCCTTTTCACTGCCTTTTGCCACGTAGATGGCTGGAGACCCTGCCCTCAGTCACACAGAGCTTTAGCTACAGATTCCAGCAGCCTTTTCCTTCAGCTCTAGGGACAGGCTCTGCTCAGGTTGCACCCTGGGATAGGACAAGGGGCAATGGATGGAAACTCCAGCACAGGAGGTTCCAGCTCAACATGAGGAGGAACTTCTTCCCTGTGAGGGTCACAGAGCCCTGGAGCAGGCTGCCCAGAGAGGTTGTGGAGTCTCCTGCTCTGGAGACTTTCCAGCCCTGTCTGGATGTGTTCCTGTGTGACCTGAGCTAGATTGTATGGTCCTGCTCTGGCAAGAGGGGTTGGACTCAGTGATCTCTTTGGGTCCCTTCCAACCCCTGACATCCTGTGTGCGGTGGGCTGAGGGAGCTCAGTTGAGCTGAGTTGTTCAGCCTGGAGAAGAGAAGATTCTGGAGGGGACCTTAGAGCTGCCTTCCAATACCTGAAGGGATCCTGCAGGAAGGCTGCAGAGGGACTTTCCATGAGGGTGTCTAGAGACAGGACAAGGGGGCAGCTTTAGACTGAGAGAAAGTAGGTTTAGACTGGATGTTAGGAAGAAGTTCTGCAGTCAGAGAGTGGTGGGACTCTGCAATAGGCTGCCCAGGGAGGCCATGGATAGAATAGAACAGAATTAACCAGGTTGGAAAAGTCCTTCGAGGTCATCAAGTCCAACCTATCACCCAACACCATCTAATCAACTAAACCATGGCTTCCCAGAGGTGTTCAAATCCGGTTGGATGAGGCTTTGAGCAGCTGAGTCTAGTGGAAATGCCTCCCTGCCCATGGCAGGGAGGTGGGAGTAGATGACCCCTAAGGTCCCTTCATCTAGTCATCTAGTTCAACCCACTGCTCCCCTACCACTGCCCTGCTTCATCTTCCCAAAGCAGCCCCTGATCCCTCTACACCATCCTCCACCCTGCCTAAACAGCCCCTGCTCTACCACCACCATTTTTGCACCCATCCCAGAGCCAGGGGCAAGACCCTCAACCACCCAAGATACCACACAGAGGAGCTCAGCTGCAGTAGGGAGGCTCAGCCAGCAGCCAGGGATGATATTGGAGAGATCATCAACAATATTCCTGTTTAACCAGGGAGCCACCAGGCCCCCCAGCCTTGGTCATCACCTGGTGATGGGGGACTCACCAGGGTGGGGAGGGCCAAGTGGCCACACCTGGAGTGGGAGGAGACTCCAACAGAGCCCAGGTGCTCTGGGATTTGAGGGGGAGAAGGGGGAAAATGGGGTGGGTGGGGTGGCAAAGGGGCAGGTGGGAAAGGGGAGGTGGGGGTGAAAAGAGGATTTCAGATGCACTTGCTTTTCCAGAACTCCTCCCCAGTGCACAGCTGCAGCTCAGGGTTTGCTTTGCCTCCATGCAAAAAGAACAAACCCATCAATACTTCATCAGCCAAAGCACAGTGGTGGCCAGGCCAGTGAAACCTTTCCATCAGGAGCATTTTGCTTGGTGGGAAAATCTGTGCTCTGCAGATCAAGAGAAGCAGTTTTAACAACAGCAACAACAGGCTCTGCAAGAGTGAATCTTTTGTCTGGATACCAGCAGACAGCACCAGGGTGGTTGAGGGACTGCAGCACTGCCCTGTGAGGAAGGGCTGAGCCCTGGGGCTTTTTAGTCTGGAGAGGAGGAGACTGAGAAGGGATCTGATCAATGTCTATCAATAGCTGAGGGCTGGGGGTCAGGAGGGAGGGGACAGGCTCTGCTCAGCTGCACCCTGGGATAGGACAAGGGGCAATGGATAGAAACTCCAGCACAGGAGGTTCCAGCTCAACATGAGGAGGAACTTCTTCCCTGTGAGGCTCCCAGAGGCCTGGAGCAGGCTGCCCAGAGAGGTTGTGGAGTCTCCTTCTCTGGAGCCTTCCCAGCCCCGTCTGGATGTGTTCCTGTGTGACCTGTGCTGGATTCTCTGCTCCTGCTCTGGCAACGGGGGTTTGGACCTGTTGATCTCCAGAGGTCCCTTCCAACCCCTAACACCCTGTGATGCTGTGATCCTAGCCTGGATGGTGTTTTGGCAGCAGGCTGTGTAGGCTTAGACATGCCCAGCTCTGCATCTCTGTTGGTGCTGCTCCATGTTCCTGGGCAGCCTTTGCCTGGTGATGAGCTTCTGCTGTGGCACCCGTGGCACTTCTCTGCCCAGTTCCTCCCAGGGCACTGCAGACCACCTCCTGCTGGATTCTCTGGTCCTGCCCTGGCAGGGGGGTTGGACTGGATGATCTCCAGAGATCCCTTCCCACCCCTCACACCCTGTGAGGCTGTGATCACCCTGGGCTTTGTTCTCAGGAGGGTACCACAGGTTTTACTCCTGCTGATGCAAACCCCCAAACAAAAAAGCTGTGCAAGCCTTTGCTTGGGGAGTCTCCTTCTCTGGAGCCTTCCCAGCCCTGTCTGGATGTGTTCCTGTGTGACCTGTGCTGGGTTCTCTGCTCCTGCTCTGGCAGGGTGGGGTTGGACCTGGTGATCTGCAAAGGTCCCTTCCAATCCCTAGCATCCTGTGAGCCTGTGATGGGACAAGGTTACAGTGAAAACCTTTCCTTACAAAGCGGGGGGATGGTTTTCATTAAGAAGGAATCGACTTTGAAGTTCCAGATAAAACCACCTGGTGTTTTGCTTCTTAAACAAATGGCTTTAAAAGCAAGGGGTGGGGGAAGAGCCCCCAGCCTCCTATACACCTCAGTGAGCAAGCCAGTGGAGAAGAAATAGTTCTGTGGAGTTATGTGCATTTAGACCTGCAGATGTTTTTTGGTCTGGAAACATGGGAATGAAGTTTAGTGAAGCTTGAAGTGCTGGTGGCACAGTCAATGCAAGTTGTGTTATTAAAGACGTCTTCTGTCTTCAGCTGCTAAATGACTGTCTCTCCTGCTGGAGAGGATCTGGGGGTCCTAGTGGATGGGAGGATGGTCATGAGCCAGCAACGTGCTCTTGTGGCCAAGAAGGCCAATGCCATTCTGGGGTGTATTGGAAGCCTGTGGTCAGTAGGTCGAGAGAGGTTCTCCTCTCCCTCTGCCCTGCCCTGCTGAGGCTGCATCTGGAGGACTGTGTCCAGTTCTGGGCCCTTCAGTTCAGGAAGGACCTCAGGGAACTGCTTGAAGGAGTCATAGAATCATAGTATCATAGTATCAGTCAGGGTTGGAAGGGACCACAAGGATCATCCAGTTCCAACCCCCCTGCCATGGGCAGGGACACCCCACACTACATCAGGCTGCCCACAGCCTCATCCAGCCTGGGCTTAAACACCTCCAGGGACGGGGCCTCAACCACCTCCCTGGACAACCCATCCCAGGCCTTCACCACTCTCATGGGGAAGAACTTCCTCCTCCCCTCCAGCCTGAATCTCCCCACCTCCAGCTTCATTCCCTTCCCCCTAGTCCTATCACTCCCTGAGAGCCTGAGCAGTCCCTCCCCAGCCTTCCTGTAGCCCCCTTCAGATCCTGGGAGGCCACAATGAGGTCACCTGGGAGCCTTCTCTTCTCCAGACTGAACAGCCCCAACTCCTTCAGTCTGTCCTCACAGCAGAGGTGCTCCAGCCCTCTGCTCCTCCTCGTGGCCCTTCTCTGGACACCTTCCAGCACCTCCAGATCCCTCTTGGAATAGGGGCTCCAGAACTGGAGGCAGTACTGCAGGTGGGGTCTCAGCAGGGCTGAGCAGAGGGGGAGAATCTCCTCCCTTGCCCTGCTGGCCACACTTCTCCTGCTGCAGCCCAGGCTCTGATTGGCTTTCCGGGCTGCAAGTGCACACTGAGAGCTCCTGTTGAGCTTCTCCTCCCCCAGCACCCCCAAGTCTCTCTCCTCAGGGCTGCTCTCCAGCCAGTCCCTGCCCAGCCTGCATTTGTGCCTGGGATTGCCTCCACCCAGCTGCAGGACCCTGCCCTTGGTCTTGTTGAAGCTCCTGAGATTGGCTTGTGCCCACCTCTCCAGCCTGTCCAGGTCCCTCTGGATGGATCCCTTCCCTCCAGCTGTCTGCTGCACCACACAGCTTGGTGTCATCAGCAACCTTGCTGAGGCTGCACTCGATGCCACTGCCCATGGCACCCACAGAGATGTTGAACAAGCCTGGTCCCAGGACTGATCCCTGAGGGACTCTGCTTGTCCCTGGCCTCCACTGGGACATGGACCCATGGACAGCCACAATGGATAGGATAGGATAGGATAGGATAGGATAGGATAGGATAGGATAGGATAGGATAGGATAGGATAGGATAGGATAGGATAGGATAGGAGGATAGGATAGGATAGGATAGGATAGGATAGGATAGGATAGGGTAGGATAGGGTAGGATAGGATAGGGTAGGATAGGATAGGGTAGGATAGGATAGGATAGGATAGGATAGGATAGGATAGGGTAGGATAGGATAGGGTAGGATAGGATAGGATAGGATAGGATAGGATAGGATAGGATAGGATAGGATAGGATAGGATAGGATAGGATAGGGTAGGATAGGATAGGATAGGATAGGATAGGGTAGGCTAGGCTAGAGCAGGTTGGAAAAGACCTTCGTGATCAAGCCACTGACATAGCAGATCTGTGCTGGTGCAATAGAGCACAGCAACACCACAGCTGCTTGCTGGTGATTTTTATCACCTATGTGAACTGCAGCCAGCACCAATTAATTCTGATAAAAGACCTATTAGGGGAGCACATGTGTTGGAGCCCTTGAAAAGGAACTCACATGGCTTACAGCAAAACAAAGAGATGTTTCTGTGGGCATTCCCACAAAGGATGACATCCTGGCCTAGCCCAACTCAAAAGCCAAACATTCCACTGGATTCAGTGGCACAGCCACTCCCTGGGATGCATAGTAATTGGGATTTTAGTATGTGGACAGACCAGACATTGAAATGTACCTCAAGCTGGCCACATCTCAAGTTTTGTGTTCAGTTTTGGGCACCGCAGTCCAAGAGAGATGTGGAGGTGCTGGAGCCAGGGCAGAGGAGAGCAAGGAAGCTGGGAAGGGCCTGGAGAAGAAATCTGATGAAGGAATAAATCTGATGAAGAGCAACTGAAGGAGCTGGGGATGGATAGTGTGAAAAAGAGAAGGCTGAGGGGAGACCTCCTGGCTGTCTACAACCACCTGAAAGGAGGTTGTGGAGAGGCTGCTGCTGGTTTCTTCTCACAGGTAACTAGTGACAGAACAAGAGGGAATGGCCTCAAGCTGCCCCTGGGGAGGTTAAGACTGGACAGTAGGAAACATTTTTTCTCAGCAAGAGTGGTCAGGGATTGGAAAGTGCTGCCCAGGGAGGTGGTGGAGTCCCCAAGCCTGGCTGTGTTTGAAGGTGGTTTGGCTGTGGTGCTTGGGGCTATGGTTTAGGGGTGAGCCTTGCAGAGCAGGGTTCTGGGTTGGACTTGGTGATCCTGAGGCTCTTCTTTTCCAACCTGAGTGTTTCTGTGATTCTGTGAACTTAGAGCAGAGACTGGCTTCATTATCGAGAGGGACCAGCTGCAGTGGGGGAAGAATGCAACTTTATTTCCATCAAACTAGCTGGTATTTCTCTGGGGAGAGGCAGAAAGTTTGAAGAAGGAAGCTCCTAACTTGAAAAAAAAAGGATAGATTTCTTTTGTTCCATTGTCAGCAGAAATATTTACCTTTTTTGTTTGTTTCTTTTTTTTTTTGAAAAACCCATCCTTCCCTCAACATGATGGGTGACCACTAGATGGATACAGAACTGGCTTGATGGCTGCACCCAGAGAGTGACTGTCCATGGGTCCATGTCCCAGGGGAGGCCAGGGACAAGCAGAGGCCCTCAGGGATCAGGCCTGGGACCAGGCTTGCTCAACATCTCTGTGGGTGCCATGGACAGTGGCATCGAGTGCAGCCTCAGCAAGGTTGCTGATGACACCAAGCTGTGTGGTGCAGCAGACAGCTGGAGGGAAGGGATCCATCCAGAGGGACCTGGACAGGCTGGAGAGGTGGGCACAAGCCAACCTCAGGAGCTTCAACAAGACCAAGGGCAGGGTCCTGCAGCTGGGTGGAGGCAATCCCAGGCACAAATGCAGGCTGGGCAGGGACTGGCTGGAGAGCAGCCCTGAGGAGAGAGACTTGGGGGTGCTGGGGGAGGAGAAGCTCAACAGGAGCTCTCAGTGTGCACTTGCAGCCCGCAAAGCCAATCAGAGCCTGGGCTGCAGCAGGAGAAGTGTGGCCAGCAGGGCCAGGGAGGGGATTCTCCCCTCTGCTCAGCCCTGCTGAGACCCCACCTGGAGTACTGCCTCCAGTTCTGGAGCCCTTATTCCAAGAGGGATCTGGAGGTGCTGGAAGGTGTCCAGAGCAGGGCCACGAGGAGGAGCAGAGGGCTGGAGCACCTCTGCTGTGAGGACAGACTGAAGGAGTTGGGGCTGTTCAGGCTGGAGAAGAGAAGGCTCCCAGGTGACCTCATTGTGGCCTTCCAGGATCTGAAGGGGGCTCCAGGAAGGCTGGGGAGGGACTGCTCAGGCTCTCAGGGAGTGACAGGACTAGGGGGAATGGACTGAAGCTGGAGGTGGGGAGATTGAGGCTGGAGGGGAGGAGGAAGTTCTTCCCCACGAGAGAGGTGAAGCCCTGGGATGGGTTGTGCAGGGAGGTGGTTGAGGCCCTGTCCCTGGAGGTGTTTAAGCCCAGGCTGGATGAGGCTGTGGGCAGCCTGATGTAGTGTGGGGTGTCCCTGCCCATGGCAGGGGGGTTGGAACTGGATGATCCTTGTGGTCCCTTCCAACCCTGACTGATACTGTGATACTATGTTTTGGTGGAGATTTGAAGCTTATTATGGAAAACTGCAGAATAGAGTCTTGGTGACTGTCAATAGCACAACCCTCACTCAGGCCACAGCAGAGGACATTCTGCTGGTCTGTGGCACTGGCTGTGCAAGTTAGCTTCAGGGGAGGAGGAAGGTTTTTCTGCCTCTTTTTAAGTGTCATCTCAACCTGACATGGTGTTTTAAATAAGATTTCCTCCTGTCTCCCTGGACTGTAGTCTTGTTTCCTGCATTTCTGATCAGATTTAATTTCCATGACCAACCCTGAAAGCAGATTGTGTCACGGGAAGGGCTGTAGGTGCTCCAGTGCAGCCAATCCTGTGCCACACGCTTGCCCCGGGCCCCAGGTGCTGGTGGGAAGGCAGAAGCGCAGGTTTAAGCCAGAAAAGCTACTCCTTTGGCTGGAGGGCAAAGCACTCCCTTGGGAAGTTGGGCACCCAGTTCTACTCCCATCAACCTTTTGTTCCTAGATGTAATTCACAGCCTGTGTCCTGCAGAGAGTTAGGAAGATGAACAATGACTCCCCAGTTGTTTACTCCAGATTGGCAGCTGCTGCCTGGATTCGCCAGCCTGTTTGACTGGTTTGCCCCAGGGCCCTAAACAACTCAGTAACCCAACACAGGCAGGAATCTGAACAGAGAGAATGGCTCAAGCAGGCCATCAGGACCACTTTGCAGCGAGGTTTCTCCTGTGGCCCCATTCATCTTCCTCTTTAACATCTTCATTGATGATCTGGAGGAGGGCATTGAGTCCAGCATCTGTAAATGTGCAGATGACACCAAGCTGGGGGCAGGAGTTGATCTGCTGGAGGGCAGAGAGGCTTGGCAGAGGGACCTCGACAGGCTGGACAGATGGGCAGAGTCCAAGGGCAGGAGATTGAACACATCCAAGTGCCAGGTGCTGCACATTGGCCACAGCAACCCCAGGCAGTGCTACAGGCTGGGGGCAGAGTGGCTGAGAGCAGCCAGGCAGAGAGGGACCTGGGGGTACTGGTTGATGGTAAGCTGAACATGAGCCAGCAGTGTGCCCAGGTGGCCAATAGGGCCAATGGCATCCTGGCCTGCATCAGGAAGAGTGTGGCCAGCAGGAGCAGGGAGGTCATTCTGCCCCTGGACACTGCACTGGTTAGGCCACACCTTGAGTCCTGTGTCCAGCTCTGGGCCCCTCAGTTCAGGAAGGAGGTTGACTTGCTGGAAGGTGTCCAGAGAAGGACAAGAAAGCTGGTGAGGGGTTTGGAGCACAGCCCTGTGAAGAGAGGCTGAGGGAGCTGGGGTTGCTTAGCTTGGAGAGGAGGAGACTCAGGGGAGACCTCATTGCTCTCTACAACTCCCTGAAGGGAAGTTGTAGCCAGGCAGAGGTTGGCCTCTTCTCCCAGGCAGGCAGCACCAGAACAAGAGGGCACAGTCTCAGGCTGTGCCAGGGGAGGTTTAGGCTGGATGTTAGGAAGAAGTTCTACACAGAGAGAGTGATTGCCCATTGGAATGGGCTGCCCAGGGAGGTGGTGGAGTCACCTTCATTGGAGGTGTTCAGGAGGAGACTTGCTGGGGTGCTTGGTGCCATGGGTTAGTTGTTGGGTGGGTTGGATTGGTTGATGGGTTGGACGTGATGATCTTGAAGGTCTCTTCCAGCCTGGTTTATTCTGTTGTTCTATTGTTTATTTGTTCTATTGTTCTCTTCCTAGCACCACCTGCCCTTGGCAGACCTGCATGTCTTTCAGCAGAGCAGAGCAGAGAGATTCACCACTCACACCACTCTACCCAGCCAGTTACTGTGTGCTGCTGGGGATGGAGCAGGAAACCTGCAGGCAGCAGCTGCCACCAGCTCTCCAGGCATGCAGCACCGGTGTGCCGAGCACGCTAGGGACTGACAGGCAGCTGGGGAGAGGGCTCGGGGGCTGGGGGAACATGGAGGCACTGGGGAGAGGGCTGGGGAAGTCGGGGGAACATGGAGGCACTGGGGAGACAAGGCCACTTCCCTTTCCCTGGAGGGGGTTTCAGCCTGTCTCTGGCCCTCCATTCCCCCTGGTCAGCCCTCTCAGCACACACCACGAACCTGGGAGCTGCTATCTCAGAGCACAAGCTGCCAGCTCTGTGCTAAGCATTATGCATTTCCACTTCCCTTTCTTCCATCTGCAGTTGGTAAATTAAACAAAGCTTTCACCAGACCATCTCCAGAGTGTGCTCCTGCTCATCTCCCTCACCCTTGTTCCCTCTCTTTCCATCCTCTTCCTTCTGGTTTTCCTTCTCGACTTCTAGGTCTCAACTGCCCTCACTCCTTTTTTCTTAGCCCCCCCCCCCAACCCCCCCTTTCTCCTCCACCTCCCCTCCTGCACAGCACATTTGGATCACTCCACCAAGCCCCTGAAGCTGCAGAAGGTCTTTACAAAAGGCAGGCATCCACAGGACTCAGGAACTCCTGACCTTTGCATGGACCAAACTGTTTCCCTACAGAGAAATCCTTAGGGGCTCCTGTGCCTCATATGGGCCCCACTAGAGCCCTTCAAAGTCAAGGGAAGTTCTCAGCCACTGTGGAGGAATTTTGAGTCAAGCCCCTTGCAACCTCAACCTCAGTTCATCTATGAATCTATCAACAGTGTTTGGTTTGGCCTCAGTGTCTGTAGTATAATGACTCTGCATTCTGTGTTATCTTTTCTCCCTCTGCACAAAACCTGAAGGGAGGGATTTCCTCCTATTTATAGCCACTGATGAACTATTTTCCTGATTAAAAGGAAGTAAGCCCCAAATTTCAGTTGGATTCATTCATGGAACTCTTCCTCCTCGTCCCAGGTGTGTTTGTGACTGTCTTGCCACAGCCACATTTACCACAGCCACAATTAGGCTGTACCCTAAAGATAGCAGCGTGGGGATGAGTAGCCAAGCCTGCCCTTTCCAGCTGCCACCAGCACTAAAATCAGACTTTGTGTATAAACAGAAACTTACTGAATTGCAGCAGTCTCCCTCCAACTCAGTCTATGACCCCTGCAAAAGCTGGAAGGAAGGAAGAGCATCCTAATTTTAGCCCATAATAGGTATGTTTGTTTTCAGAGACGAAGATAATAGCTGGGTCCAGCCTGGCTCTGGGAGGGAAGGTGCAGGTGTGTGCCCATCACACAGGGTAAGAAGGATGGGAGGCACAGCAGGGCTAGGTTTTGGACTGCTAAATTTGCTGGGGGAAATACACACCAAGCCGCCCTGCCCCTCTCTGTGCGGCTCTAGGTAATGCACTGCTGCAGGGCTGACTGCTTCTTCCTCAAAAGGCAGCCCTCTGGCCTGGCTGGACACGCAGACACCAGCAGCAGCTGTTGCTTCCCTCACCCCTGTTACTTCTGCAGGTTACAGGCAGGCAGGAATCGATGAACTCAGCTCCTCCTTGTGCAGCACCAGCAGCTTGTTTACTAAAATGTGCTCCTTTCCACCTGGGCATACCCAGGCAGAGCCGGGACAGCTGTGGCCCTGGGCAGCTGGGAAACAGGGAGCCGGTGGAGAGGTGGTGTACCAAGTGGCCCTCCATGAGTAGGGAATACAGGAGGCAGGAAACCTTCCCAGTTTGCCCCGTGGAGCTCACTCAGAGGATGTAGAAGTGGCAGTTAGGGAAGCATTTTTTGTTACTAAGCTGTACATCATTTATGTGGGCACTGTCAAAAACACAGCCTGGAGAAGAGAAGGCTCCAGGCAGACCTAAGAGCAGCCTGCCAGGACCTGAAGGGGACTACAGGAAGACTGCAGGGGGACTGGTGGCAGAGACCTGCAGGGACAGGATCAGGGGCAATGGCTTGAAATGAGAGTAAAGCAGATTTAGATTGGATGTGAGGAACAAGATTTGCACCAGGAGGGTGCTGGAACACTGAGCAGGTTGCCCAGGGAGGTGGTTGAGGCCCCATCCCTGGAGATACTCAAGGTGAGGCTCTAGAGGACTCTGAGCAGCCTGCTCTAGTGCTGACTGTGGGGGTTGGACTGGATAGCCTTTGGAGGTCCCTTCCAGCCCAGCCCATGCTGTGAAAACAAATACCTTCTGAGGGAAATTGCTTTCCCTGTACTCATAAGCAGAAGGTGGTGATTCTGATGACTCTGCAGGCAGAAATTCTGTGTGAGGCTGGATGGGGCAGAGGTGCAGATTCCCTGCAACGAGTGAGACACAACCTGGGGGTTTGCACACTTCCACCTTGCCGAATTGCAGGTAGAGAACTAGACGAGGGGAGGAGCTGAGCGCTCTTGCCACACAGCTTGGTTATCTCAGAGCTGGGGATCGTCACACTAGACCACACAGCACTTGCCTGCCTCCCACCTTGGCTGAGGGAACAGCAGAAAGCAATATTGCAGAAATGGAAAAAAGAAACACTCCTTGGGGATATTCTCACAGAGCTGGTGAGAGCTCAGCTGGGTGTTGAGGCTTATTCCTCTCATGGCATACCTAGAATAACACAGCTGTGTTTGAGCTCCTATGTTTCCCCCTGCCCAAAAGCTGATACTTGTGGGGCACTGGGTTTGCCTTTTCTTTAGCAATACCGAGGGGCAATAACTCAGTGAAGTTAAGAGGGGAAAAAACCACCACCAAACAACCCTGACCTTGAATATGGTTTTGAGGATGTGCTTGCATTAGCTTGCAGTACTTTGGGGTTATTTTTTGGGTGGGTGTCTGAGGTGACAGCGTGTTGCAGCAAGGGCTATAGGCCAGCTGGAAACCTTAAGTAGAAAAGAAAAGAAAAGAAAATATCAAGTAAAGTAAGGTAAGGTAAAGTGAAGTAGAATAAAGTGGAATAAGTAAAGTAAGGTAAGGTAAAGTGAAGTAGAATAGAGTAAAGGGGAATAAAGTAAAGTAAGGTAAGGTAAAGTAAAGTAGAATAAAGTGGAATAAAGTAAAGTAAGGTAAGGTAAAGTAAAGTAGAATAAAGTGGAATAAAGTAAAGTAAGGTAAGGTAAAGTAAAGTAGAATAAAGTGGAATAAAGTAAAGTAAGGTAAGGTAAACTAAAGTAGAATAAAGTGGAATAAAGTAAAGTAAGGTAAGGTAAAGTAAAGTAGAATAAAGTGGAATAAAGTAAAGTAAGGTAAGGTCAAGTAAAGTAGAATAAAGTGGAATAAAGTAAAGTAAGGTAAGGTCAAGTAAAGTAGAATAAAGTGGAATAAAGTAAAGTAAGGTAAGGTCAAGTAAAGTAGAATAAAGTGGAATAAAGTAAAGTAAGGTAAGGTCAAGTAAAGTAGAACAGAGTACAGTGGAATAAAGTAAAGTAAGGTAAAGTAAAGTAGAATAGAGTACAGTAGAATAAAATAAAGTAAGGTAAGGTAAAATAAAGTACAGTAAAATAAAGTAAAGCAAGGTAAAGTAGAACAGAGTACAGTGGAATAAAGTAAAGTAAGGTAAAGTAAAGTAGAACAGAGTACAGTAGAATAAAATAAAGTAGGGTAAGGTAAAATAAAGTACAGTAAAATAAAGTCAAGTAGAATAAAGTGAGATAGGTAAAGTAAAGTAAAATTAAGTAAGGTAAAGTAAGGTAAAATAAGGTAAAGTAAGGTAAAATAAAGTAAGAGAAAATAAACCAAGGTAAAGTAAGGTAAAGTAGAATAGAGTAAAATACACTAGATTAAAGTAGAAAAAGGTAAAGTAAGGTAAGGTAAAATAAAGTGCAATAAAGTGAAGTAAAATAAAGTAAGGTTAAAATAGGTAAAGTAAAGTAAAGGTTAAAATAGGTAAAGTAAAGTAAAATAAAGTAAGGTAAAATAAAGTAAAGTAAGATAAAATAAAGCAAGGTAAAGCAAAATAAAGTAAGGTAAAATAAAGTAAAGTAAGATAAAATAAAGCAAGGTAAAGCAAAATAAAGTAAGGTAAAATAAAGTAGAATAGAGTAAAGTAGAATAAAGTATAGTAAGGTAAGGTAAAGTAAAGTAGAATAAAGTAAAAAGGTAAAGTGAAGTAAAATAAAGTAAAATAAAGTAAAATAAGGTAAAGTAAAGTAAGGTAAAATCAAGTAAAGTAAGATAAAGTAAGGTAAAGTAAAATAAAATAAGGTAAAGTAAGGTAAAGTAGAATAAAGTAAGGTAAGGTAAAGTAAGGTAAAGTGAAATAATGTCCAATGAAGTATGACTATTTTCTGCAGTTGTGAAGTACAAAATCATCCCCAGCTCGGGGATTTCTGTAGAGGCACTCGTCATGAACTGACACAGTATCATATGATCACCATTGCTTAGCCAACCCCATAATGGTGTTTGCTTCCACTACAGCACTTTTCCAGCCCCTTTGATTCGATTAGAAAGAAAACCTTTGTTCAGGCGTTTGCCAGGTTCTTCTGAATCACACGGGTCTGAAATATTTGCAGTGTGCTCACAGCATTTGGATCGTGGATTCACAGAATGGGTTGGGTTGGAAGGGACCTTAAAATCATTCAGTTCCAACCCCCTTGTCATGGGCAGGGACACCTCCCACCAGCCCAGCTTGCTCAAGGCCTCATCCAACCTGGCTCTGAACACCTTGCAGCCCGCAAAGCCAATCAGAGCCTGGGCTGCAGCAGGAGAAGTGTGGCCAGCAGGGCCAGGGAGGGGATTCTCCCCCTCTGCTCAGCCCTGCTGAGACCCCACCTGGAGTACTGCCTCCAGTTCTGGAGCCCCTATTACAGGAGGGATGTGGAGGTGCTGGAAGGTGTCCAGAGAAGGGCCACGAGGAGGAGCAGAGGGCTGGAGCACCTCTCCTGTGAGGACAGACTGAAGGAGTTGGGGCTGTTCAGGCTGGAGAAGAGAAGGCTCCCAGGTGACCTCATTGTGGCCTTCCAGGATCTGAAGGGGGCTCCAGGAAGGCTGGGGAGGGACTTCTCAGGCTCTCAGGGAGTGACAGGACTAGGGGGAATGGACTGAAGCTGGAGGTGGGGAGATTCAGGCTGGAGGTGAGGAGGAAGTTCTTCCCCATGAGAGTGGTGAAGCCCTGGGATGGGTTGTGCAGGGAGGTGGTTGAGGCCCCGTCCCTGGAGGTGTTTAAGCCCAGGCTGGATGAGGCTGTGGGCAGCCTGATGTAGTGTGGGGTGTCCCTGCCCATGGCAGGGGGTTGGAACTGGATGATCCTTGTGGTCCCTTCCATCCCTGACTGATACTATGATACCTCCAGGCAGGGGGCATCCACAAGCCCTCCCTGGGCAACCTGTTCCAGTGTCTCCCCAGCCTCACCGGCTTCCTCGTCTCCAGCCTCACCCTCCCCTCATCCAGCTCAAAGCCCTTTGCAGCAATGTTCAGCCATAAATGAAGTGCTATGAGCTCTTTGTTCACCTCTGAAACACTACTTAGATATGCTAAATACTTCAGAGAAACGTTGGAAGGATTAAGCAGGCCATGTCTGAACAGCATTTTGAACAAGTCAGGTCTGGAAAGCTATTAAGGCTCCTGGAGACATGGAAGCCTCAGCCAGCTTGCACTGAACTGACAAGAAACTCTGTGTGAGTCATGTGAGATCTCAAAGATAGGGAAGCAGAGCTGCTGAGAGACAAATGGACCTGAGCACCAGCAGGGGAGCCTGCAGGTGCTTTGCTGTCCATTGTACCTGGGAGTCCATCGGCACAAGCCCCTCTTCCTTCCTTTCCCTGAAGACAAAGACGATTATGGACAGAACTATTTCACAGGGATTTGTACTCTGCCCACTTTGCTTTCTGTGCCCAGCAATTCTTTAATTGTTATGAGAATTCAATGAAAAATTTCCCCAGGGGAATGAGTAGCAGAAGCAGGAGGCGGTAGAAGGAAGAGCAAACTCCTCTGTTGGTCTGATGCTAGCTCTGGGGCTGTAACAAATACCTCTGCACACCACAGGAGCTGCTAGCCAACACCACAGGAAAGAGTATCACGCCGGACATCAGGAAGAAGTTCTTCACTATGAGGATGGTGGAACACTGGAACAGGTTGCCCAGGGAGGTGGTTGAGACCCCTGCCCTGGAGATATTCAAGGTGAGGCTCAACGAGGCCCTGGGCAGCCTGATCTAGTTGGGGATGTCCCTGATGACTGCAGGGAGGTCGGACTGGATGAGCTTTGGAGCTCCCTTCCAACCTGGACCATTCTATGAACAGGGCACTCTTGCAAAGCTTCTCTTCCTGGTCCAGGAGAAGTGCCCCTCTTTGATATTAGCTAGCCCAGGCAGGACAGGTGCACATCCACACCAGTGATACCCTACAAGCATATCACTGCCTAAGTGAGGAGTGATCTGAGGCATCTCTCAGGGGGCACAGCTGCGAGACGGACAGGCTATGAATGTTCAGCAGGCTACCCCGGAGAGAGATGTAAGGATGCTAAAGCTTATCTCAACTAGTTAAGGATTCCTTTTTAACTTCTCCCTCCCAGATGCAAATTCAGTTCTTCAGTCCTAGCCCAGCTAGTTTTTCCTCTCTCCTTAATCACACATTTCTCTACAAACAGACATCTGGCACCCAGTTCACATGGCCCAGGCTTTGCTGGGGTTTAGCAGCTCCAGAGCACTCTGCCCTTTTTTTCCCCAGCTTAGCCCATTGGAGAGCTAATGGCAGCATGCACAGAAAATGGGGAAATAAAAAGGTAAAAATACCCCATAGGCTGCCAGTCACATGCAGCCAGCAACTCTTACTAAATGTCTGAGGAGGCTCAGATTGCATCTCCCAGGAGGTTACTCATTTCCTCCCGTGATGTGTGTGCATCACGCAGAGGGCCCAGAGCAGAGCCTTTTGCACAACATTGCTAAGTGTGAGGGTTCCAGAGAACACGAAGATCTCTTTTTTTCACTCCAGCTGCACTTGTGGGCTACACTCCTGATTATTCAGACTGTGATTCCCTGAATTAGAATGCAGTTGAGACTACCAGACCCACCTGGGCAGGAGGAAGCCCAGAGAAGTGGATTGTACCGGGATTTTGCCTCAGATGTGCGAGATCAGGATTTCAGCTCTTTGACTACTAAGACCACAGCAACCCTCCCAAGAGGGTGTGCCTGCCAGAGGACACTTTGGTCCCCTTGAACTGGCTGTCTCCCAAGCACCACGGTGAAGTGGCTCCATTTTGCTTAGACAGGTAGGGAGACACTAGGCCAGAGTGTCTGGAACTAGAACAAGAGGACACAATCTCAGGCTGTGCCAGGGCAGGTTTAGGCTGGATGTTAGGAAGAAGTTCTACACAGAGAGAGGATTGCCCATTGGAATGGGCTGCCCAGGGAGGTGGTGGAGTCACCATCACTGGAGGTGTTCAGGAGGAGGCTTGATGGGGAGCTTGGTGCCATGGGTTAGTTGTTTAGGTGGGTTGGATTGGTTGGCGGGTTGGACGCGATGGTCTTGGAGGTCTCTTCCAACCTGGTCTATTCTATTCTATTCTATTCTATTCTATTCTATTCTATTCTATTCTATTCTTCTATTATTCTATAGCTGGATGGCTTTGTCTGCCATTTTTGTAGGAGAACTGAGGTGCCCTCACAGCCTCAGGGAGCAGGCAGTTGAGGATGGATATGCACAGCTGCACAGCGCAGAAAGCTCCATCCTGCTGTCAGCAGAGCCTGCTTCAGAGCTGACAGCAGAGCCACGCTTGTGTGGCACTGCGGAGGAGCTCATTAGCCTTGCAGATAAACCTAACTAGCCAGGGCCAGCTGCCTCCTGCTAGTGATCTACAGGTTGCAGCAACTCTTTCCTTGATAAGGCTTGGAAGTACCAGCTGGGTACAGCTCTTCCCCTTCTTCTACTGTATGCTGAAGCACTGCCCCCACGTCCCCGGAGGTGTGCTTGCCTAAAGAACACCAGACTCTGCAGGTGTAGTCATAGATCAGCAGTAACACTCTGTAACATCCTTTCAGATGAGAAAGGGGACACCTGCCCCCGGAGTCTGGGGCAGGCTGTGCTTCCCCCACCTCCCTTTCTTCTTTTCAAGGCTTTCCAGGATTTCTCATTTTGCTGCAATGGCTTTGGGGTGAAGCAATAGCCCTATTCAGTTACAGATTATGGCCTTGCCAAATAAGAAGTTCTCTGCCAAGCAGTAAATGTGGCCAAGCAGAGCTAGGAAAATTTCCTCCTGGGACTCAAGTGGAGTAAGTGATAAAACTCATACAGGAAAAACAAACCCTAAGCTCAACAATAGGGAAGTCCTGCTCTGACACCATCTACTCCTGCAGTGGAATAGCTGCTGAAATCATCCTCATCCGTGCTGAGTGATGGAGCAGATGACTGCACCTTCTTAACTGAGAGCCTGTGATTCACTTGAAAGGATCTCACATCTCAAGTGCTACACTTGAGACATCTGAACAGTCATTGAAACCAGCACTAGAAATGAATCACCTCATGGTGGGATTTGTCACTCCTCAGAGAGTTTGCTGCAGACACAGGCTGCTTTCGCTTGCACAGCCTTCAGGCTGGCACTCAGCTGGGAGCTTTCTTTTTCTTCTCCCTGGGAAACAGGTTAACTCCTTCTCAGGGGTTGGGATTTCAACCTGTCTCATCTCTGTTCATGTTCTTGACCATCTCATCCTGGATTTTGCATTCCTCAAGAATTCATCCCATCATTCCTGCTGACCACAGGATGTGAGGGGTTGGAAGGGACCTCTGGAGATCTTCCAGTCCAACCTCCTGCCAGAGCAGGAGCAGAGAATCCAGCACAGGTCACACAGGAACACATCCAGACAGGGCTGGGAAGGCTCCAGAGAAGGAGATTCCACAACCTCTCTGGGCAGCCTGCTCCAGGCCTCTGGGAGCCTCACAGGGAAGAAGTTCCTCCTCATGTTGAGCTGGAACCTCCTGTGCTGGAGCTTATATCCATTGCCCCTTGTCCTATCCCAGGATGCAACTGAGCAGAGCCTGTCCCCTCCCTCCTGGCCCCCAGCCCTCAGCTATTGATAGACATTGATCCAGATCCCCTCTCAGTCTTGTCCTCTGCAGACTGAACAGCCCCAGGGCTCTCAGCGTCTCTTCTCCAGGCAGTGCTGCAGTCCCTTCAGCATCCTTGTAGCCCTCCCTTGGACTCTCTAGCAGATCCCTGTCCCTCTTGAACTGGGGAGCCAAGCAAAAAGAAGATAAAGGGGGAAAAAAGAAGAGCAAGTGAGAAAACAAGGGAAAAAAGGGAAAAAAGTCAAAAAGAAAGGGCACAGGATTGGATCCATGGAGCCCAGGACTGGGCCAAAGACCTTCTTTCTTTTGTAGCTGGCATGGGTTTAAGGCACTCAGTGAATGGTTTCTGAACTGCTGCTTGGAAACAAGAAAGGTATAATGCACTCCTCCTACAAAGAGGATGGCAGAGTGAGGATGCAGTACAAAGACCTGTCAGGAGATGTGCTACTTGTCATCAAACATCATAACCCTAGAGAGACAGTGATCTCAACCACAGTGCACTTACATACCATCCTTTGGGGGATGGTGACTCAACCACCTCCCTGGGATCACAATTCCAGGGGGGTTTGGAAGCTGTCCAGAGAAGGAGACTCCACAACCTCCCTGGGCAGCCTGCTCCAGGCCTCCAGCACCCCCACACCAAAGGTTTCCTCCCCAAGTTCAGATGAAATCTCCTGGGTTGCAGTTTGTGCCCCTTGCCCTGTCACAGAGCGCCACTGACAAGAGCCCACCCCTACCCTCATGCGTGATACTGTGATGCTGTGACTCTTTGCAATGCTCACCCACGGCCATGGTTTCAGCCACACAACAATATGAAACCTTCACAAGTCTGAGAGCCACAAGACAAGCCACAGAGAGCTGGGGGAAAAGAGGGAGTTCCAGCAGAGGTTAAGGTGATGGTAACTCCTTTTCCTTTCTAGGGCAGAAGTGAAGGAGAGAAGCACATGGGGCAACTCAGCAACATCAGCCTCAGCAGTTCTTGAAGCAGGGATTAAGTTCATTGGAAGCTTTGCCCCAGCTGAACTTTCCCCTCTGCTAAACAGCTCTTCAATGAAGCTATGCAAGAAGCGTGAGCCACAGTTTGATACTCTCTCTAGATGTGAATTATTTCCTGGCCCCTTGTGCTGAATGCAACACCTCCAAGATGGAGTTAACTTTTCCCATATCAGGGTAAACAGAGCCTTGATTTTAACACTTGGAGCCCTTTCAGCATTTCGAGAGCTGAGCATTAGCTCAGAGAGCTCAGAACTGAGCTGAGCTATCAGCCAGTCTGCAACAGGCTTGTGTGGGAAGCAATCTGAGTCCAGATGTCCAGCCTGTCTGCAGAAGAGCCATAGAATCATAGAAACAATAAGGTCAGAAAAGACCTCAGAAATCATCAGGTCCAACCTGTCACCCAACACCATCTAATCAACTAAACCATGGCTCCAAGTGCCTCAGCCAGGCTCTTCCTAAACACCTCCAGGGATGGGGACTCCACTACCTCCCTGGGCAGCACATCCCAAGGGCCAATCTCTCTTGCTGGGAACAACTTTCTCCTCACCTCCAGCCCCTGGCAGAGCTTGAGACTGTGTCCTCTTGTTCTGGGGCTGGCTGCCTGGGAGAAGAGACCAACCCCCACCTGGCTACAACCTCCCTTCAGGGAGTTGGAGAGAGCAAGAAGGTCTCCCTGAGCCTCCTCTTCTCCGGGCTAAGCAACCCCAGCTTCCTCAGCCCCTCCTCACAGGGCTGTGCTCCAGACCCCTCCCCAGCTTTCTTGCCCTTCTCTGGACACCTTCCAGCATCTCAACATCTTTCCTGACCTGAGGAGCCCAGAACTGGACACAGGACTCAAGGTGTGGCCTAAGCAGTGCTGAGCACAGGGCACAATGACCTCCCTGAATGTCCTCAGTGTCACAAACTGATCGACATGTAACCTGAATGACACTCAGATGTCCCTCTCGAAGACCCCAAGCTTAACAGTGTAAAAGGAGAACAAGGTACAAAACAAAGACCCAGAAATTTGGTCTGTTCCATGCTCAAAGTATTGAACTCGAGGAGTTTGATTTCCCCATTTCATTGGTAAAGTTTAGCTGTGGTTAGGAATCAAAATCTCTCCCTAAGGCTGAACACTTCCCAGTGCAGGGCTTCCCAGTTCCTCACTGGGTCAAATATACCGTTTTGGGCGGTTTGGGGGTGTGGGGGGTGTGGGGGGGTTGTCTTTTGTTTGGTTTTTTTGTTGGTTGGTTTGTTTTGTTTTGGTGGGTTTGTTTTCGTGGGTTTGTTTTGGTGGCATTGGTTGGTTGGTTTTGTTTGGTTTGTTGGGTTTTTTTTCTCCCTCTATATTTTGAATTGAATCAAATCAAATAGGAGGAGAGGAGAGGAGAGGAGAGAAGAGGTTCGGAGAGGTTCGGAGAGGTTCGGAGAGGTTCGGAGAGGTTCGGAGAGGAGAGGAGAGGAGAGGAGAGGGAGGAGAGGAGAGGAGAGGAGAGGAGAGGAGAGGAGAGGAGAGAGGAGAGGAGAGGGAGAGGAGAGGAGAGAGGAGGAGAGGAGAGGAGAGGAGAGGAGAGGAGAGGAGAGGAGAGGAGAGGAGAGGAGAGAGAGGAGAGGAGAGGAGAGGAGAGGAGAGGAGAGAGAGGAGAGAGAGAGAGGAGAGGAGAGGAGAGGAGAGGAGAGGAGAGGAGAGAGAGGAGAGGAGAGGGAGAGAGAGGAGAGGAGAGGGAGAGGAGAGGAGAGGAGAGGAGAGAGGAGAGGAGAGGAGAGGAGAGGAGAGGAGAGAGGAGAGGAGAGGAGAGAGAGGAGAGGAGAGGAGAGGAGAGAGGAGAGAGGAGAGGAGAGGAGAGGAGAGGTTCGGAGAGGAGAGGTTCGGAGAGGAGAGGAGAGGAGAGGAGAGGAGAGGAGAGGAGAGGAGAGGAGAGGAGAGGAGAGGAGAGGAGAGGAGAGGAGAGGAGAGGAGAGGAGAGGAGAGGAGAGGAGAGGAGAGGAGAGGAGAGGAGAGGAGAGGAGAGGAGAGGAGAGGATTAACCAGGTTGGAAAAGACCTTCTAACAGACTTTAGAGGCCCAAAATTTGCACTACCAATTTGCACCTTGAATGGCTCCTGTGAGGTGGAAAGAGGTGCAGAGGAGCAACAAAAAAATTGGCCTGGAGAGAATTCAGGCATCTGCTTCAAGCCACAATATCAACAAGTTCTGCACCAGGAGGGTGGTGGAACTCTGCAACAGGTTGCCCAGGGAGGTGGTTGAGGCCCCATCCATGGAGATATTCAAGGTGAGGCTCGCCAGGGCTCTGGGCAACCTGCTCTAGCTGGGGATGTCCCTGCTGACTTCAGAGGGGGTTGGTCTGGCTGAGCTTTGGAGGTGCCTTCCAAGCCAGCCCATTCTGTGCTTCTAGGAAATCAGACACAACCCTGAGAAAGAAGGTGGAAGCCACACTACAAGCAGAGAACTCCTTCCACCCAGCAATTAAAGCCACGCTGGCTCACTCACCGACCATTCGCAGGGAGCCCCCACCTCCTCACGCCCCGGCTGCGGGCACGAGCGTTCGCTTCTCTCCTGGTTTTGTCTCTGTTTGCTTGGGTTTGACTGCAGCATCAAACACATCTGGCTAATTGATTTCAAAGGGTTTTTTTGCAAGGGAATCAGGAGCCATCTGTGGGGCTTATAAATAAACTCCAGCTTCCAAAAGAGCAAGCGCATTCGTCATCCCTGACAGCCCCCTTAGCCCCATCCTCTCTTTCCTCTGCATGTGGTTACATGATGGGCAAAGGAAAAGAGAGAAATAACCATGCCAAGTATTTGGCAATGAATTCTCTCTGGTGTAGGCAAGAAGGTGCACATCAGATGGGAAGCTACAGAGCTCAATTAAAAGGAAACAGACTTAGAGAGTGTGGTACACAGAGGGGTTGTGTTTTTTTGGGTGGTGTTTTTCTGCTGTTCTTGGTTTGGTTTGGGGGATTTTGTTTGGTTGGGGATTTTTGCTGCTGGTTTTGGTTGGTTGGTTCTTTGTGGGGTTTTGGGTTGCTTTAGTTTGGTTTGTTGTTTTGTTTTGTTTTCTTAGTTACAATTTATTTTAAGCTTCATAGAATCACAGAACTGTCAGGGCTGGAAGGGACCTCAAGGCTCTGCATCTGGGGTGCAGATGACTAACAGGGCACCTCATTTCATTCCCTGCATCCTGCCCATGAATCTGAAGAAGGGTTCTCCATTGGCTTTGGCTTTAGGGTTCAATCAGCTGATGACCACCTTGTTGTAATGCATGTGAACATTCCTGTGTGTTGGAGAACAGGACCCAGAATTCGGCTCAGGCTCCAGGCCACTGTTATAGGACCATAGATTTCTTAGGGTTGGAAGGGACCTCAAGGCTCAGCCAGTCCCAACCCCCTGCCATGGGCAGGGACACCTCACACCACAGCAGGTTGCTCACAGCCACCTCCAGCCTGGCTGCAAACACCTCCAGGCAGGAGGCTTCCCCCTCCTCCCTGGGCAGCCTGTGCCAGGCTCTCACCACCCTCCTGGGCAACAACTTCTTCCTCACATCCAATCTCAATCTCCCCACTTGTAGTTTTGCTCCATCCCCCCAGTCCTATCCCTCCCTGACACCCTCAAAAGTCCCTCCCCAGCTTTCTTGGAGCCCCTGCAGATCCTGGAAGGCCACGAGAAGGTCTCCTGCGAGCCTTCTCCTCTCCAGCCTGCACAACCCCAACTCTCTCAGGCTGTCTCCAGAGCAGAGCAGCTCCAGCCCTCTGCTCCTCCTCATGGCCCTTCTCTGGACACCTTCCAGCACCTCCAGATCCTTCCTGGCACAGAGGCTCCAGAACTGGACCCAGAGCTCCATTTGGGGTCTCACAAAAGGGTGCAGCGTCCTCTTATAGTAAATAAGGCCTCAGCTATGCAAGTAGATTATAGAAGAGCAGCCAGCCAGCATTCAAGTATTGTTTGGTTTAAATATTCCTCTGTGTTTCTGCTGCTTGGATTCCCATGGTGCTAACACTTAATGGTGTTAGCTCCTTTTGTTTCAAAGGAGAGGAACTGTTCTGGTTTGGCTGCAAATGTTCATCATGTTAGGTTCCCTCAATCATTCTTTTAAGCAGGACAAAAACAGAGCTGTGTGGTCAGGCTGCTCTGTACCTATTTTCATTCTGAAAATAGAAGACTGAAACTTCCACAAGAGCATCGTTTTGGTTGGAAAAGACCTTGAAGATCATGGAATCTTAGAATCAACAAGCTTGGAAGAGACCTCAGAGATCATCAAGTCCAACCTGTCACCCAATACCTCCTGACAACTGAACCATGGCTCCAAGTGCCACATCCAATCCCCTCTTGAACCCCTCCAGGGATGGTGACTCCACCACCTTGGCCAGTCTCTCTTGCTGGGAAGAACCAGTATTTAACTGTACCAAGTCTGGTGCTGACCCATGCCCCTCAGCACCACATCTGTTTCATATTACACACGTGTGTGTATGGAAACCAAGAAACTTTATGAATCACCTGGCATTTATTTAAAGAGCAAAACTACAAGAATAGGTGAAAAGGGGATTCCTGATTCTCAGTATCTCTCTGTGAGAGCTCACTTCTGCCTTTTGTGATTTGCTTGAGATTCCCTCCTCCCAGGCACCCAGCACCAGAACAAGAGGACAGACACAGTCTCAAGCTGTGCCAGGGGAGGTTTAGGCTGGAGGTGAGGAAGAAATTCTTTCCAGGAAGAGAGATTGGCCCTTGGGATGTGCTGCCCAGGGAGGTGGTGGAGTCACCATCCCTGGAGGTGTTTAAGAAGAGCCTGGCTGAGGCACTTGGTGCCATGGTTTAGTTGATTAGATGTTGGGTGATGGGTTGGACTTGATGATCTCAAAGGTCTTCTCCAACCTGGTTAATTCTATTCTATTCTAGTCTAGTCTAGTCTAGTCTATATCCTGACCATGTTTAATTGGGATAGGTACTAAAAGGATCCTGCTGAGGCACTCTTCATGAGAGTGTCCAGAGACAGGACAAGGGGGAATGGTTTGAAGCTGAGGGAGAGCAGGGTTAGACTGGAGCTGAGGAAGAAGTTCTTCAGGATGGGGCTGGTGAGACTCTCCAGGCTGCCCAGGGAGGCTGTGGATACCTCCTGCTGGGGGTGTTCAAGGATGAGGACTTGAACAGCTGAATCTAGTTAAGAGGTTGTCCCTGCCTGTGGCAGGAGGTTGGAACGGACGAGCTCTGAGGTCCCTTCCAACCTGAGCTGTTCAAGGATTCTGTGATGAACTCTTTAAAGACAAGAGAAATTCCAGTGGAGAGCCACTACTGCTACTACTCACCAGGTTTTAAAACAAATCAATTCAGTTTTCTCTCTCTTTGGTGTGGGAGAGGAGGGATTTACTCTTTCTTACTGCTTTGTGTAGCCAGCTACCTATGTAGTTTTGGTGACAGATTCATAGATTCATAGAATGGGTTGGGGTGGAAGGGACCTTCAAGATCATCCAGTTCCAACCCCCTGCCATGGGCAGGGACACCTCCCACCACCCCAGGTTGCTCAAGGCCTCATCCAATCTGGCCTTGAACATCTCCGGGGAGGGGGCACCCGCGACCCCTCCCTGGGCAACCAGTGTCTCCCCACCCTCACTGGAAAGAATTTCCTCCTCATCTCCAGTCTCAGGCTCCCAGTTCATGCAGTTGTTCAGGGCTGTGATGCTGTGTGAATGGAAACATTTCCTTCAAAGCCTGAGCAATCTGCCTAAAGCTCAGAGGAAGGTGAGATTTTAGCAACAGGCCTACTCCTCTCAACATTTCCTGCTGCAGCTCTAGGAAATACTTTTATAGATCCCATTCAGAAATACTTGACTTGGCTTGTCCACTCCATAGGGAACTCTGGGTGAGGTTCTGGCTTCGATCTGGGGAGGCATAGGGCTGACACACCTAATTATTAGGTATTCAAGTGCTTTATTGGATCTAACCTAAACCAAAACTAAGTACATTCCTCAGGGCTGATGTCAGTGGCTCTGGCTGGTTTCAGTGGGGCTGTTCTGGTGCTTAACATTTTGAGCTCCCACGTTTTGCAGAGCAGGAGAACCTGTGCTGCCAACTGGCCGCTGAGAGCACCACAGAGAGGTCGTTCCACCACAGCTTTCTGCTCCAACTTAGAGCCAAGCAGAATGGATGTGAACTGCTGCTGTTGTGTGTTACTTGTCACTGCACCCTGCTTTAAATCCCTCCAGGTGGCTACTGAGGATGTGAGGCATGGCAAAACATTTGCTGTGGTTTCACACACACACCCCCCCCCCGCCCCAATCTAACCTCTGCCCGGGTAGCTCACACTTTCAGCTAATAAGATTTGGGAGACTGATATGTAAGACAGGAAATTATGAATCTAAACAAGATTCCTTTGATGCTTTGCTGGATCATCTTCCTTTTTTGTTGTTGTTTTGGTTTGGTCTTGTTTTACCAAACAAGCCTTGGGAAGGACGTGAACGTTGATTGCAGGGAACCCCAAGCAAGGAAACTTCAAACCTGCAGGTTTAGGGCACGAAAAACAATAAAGAAGAAAGAAAGCTTTTATCAAACTGTTATAAGGCTTTTATCGTGTTTAATGTGTCTTTTAATTGCTTCATGTGACCCTAAACTATCCTTAGGGGACCTGCAGTATGCCTTGAAACGTGGAGTGGTGTGACCAAACCACTGCGCTCTTCTCTGATTGCTGGCATCTTGTGAATGGAACAAGAAGTTCATGCTTCCAGCCCCTTTCAAATCTCCATGGCTTCCAAACTGGAGACAAGTAATTATAACAGTGAAGTCATTATGACATCTCCCTCCAGCCAGATGCTGTGGGAGGTGTAGAGAACACTCTGGTTTGCTTAGGTAGCATCTAGACAGACTGCAGCAACAAAGAGATGGGGAGCTGGGCTGGGAGGGAGCAAAGCAAACTGACAGTTGAGGGGAAAAGAAACAGGCCAAGGGGGAATGGTTTGAAGCTGAGGGAGAGCAGGATTAGACTGGAGCTGAGGAAGAAGCTCTTCAGTACCAGGGTGGTGAGACTCTGGAACAGGTTGCCCAGGGAGGCTGTGAATGCCTCCTCCCTGGGGGTGTTCAAGGCCAGGATGGATGAGGCCATGAGCAGCTGAGTGTAGTGGAGAGGTGTCCCTGCCCATGGCAGGAGTTTGGAGGAGATGAGCTCTGAGGTCCCTTCCAGCCTTAGCCAGTCCATGACTCTATGTTGATGCCAATGCTAAATGCTAGCAACCCATCTAACCTGACTTTCAGGTGTCAGAGATGATACCTGCCCCAGTGGGCTTGATGAAAAGCTTTCTGCTGTGCCCCTGTGTGTTCCCCAGGAGAACAGCCTGCTTCAGTGGCTCAGTTCCAGGGAGTCAAATCTGCTGGCATCAAGGCAGGAGGTTGGAGCAGATGGTCTCTGAGGTCCCTTCCAACCTGAGCCACTCTGGGATTCTGGGATTCTCTAACCACAAGCTGGTTTCACCTCAGTCGGTCTTGCACTGCCCCACATTACCCAGACTTTAATGGCTACAATTCTGCACTTCTGCAGCTAGACATTGCTTTAAAGGCATGAAATAAGCTACTTGATCTAAAGCCTAGCTGTCCCAGTGGACACAGTGGAATGTTCTAGCATGAGATCAGATTTGCTTTGCCACAGCTGCATTAAACAACAGCAACAAACCCAGCAACAAATCAAAAAACCCTGACCCCAAACAAACAAACTAACAAACAAACAAACAAACAAAACAAACACACACACCCCCAACACACAACCAAACAAACCCAAACAACCCCCCCAACAAACAAACAAAATCTCCCTTCTGTCCAAAAACCCACCCAGACAAAACAGAGGGCTGAGAGCTGAATTGTAAGCACGTAATAGCTGCTGACCAAATCCATTAGGCCGGGGGCAAATGCTCAAAGCTCAGCCCTGCTTTGCAAAGGAACAGCAGAGGTCACTTGAAGTACCTTCAGAAATGCTAAGATGGTTCAGGCTCAGCGGTAGGTCAGAGGGAGAGGTCTTCAGATCCCGACCAGACAACCTTCCCTAGCTGACCTTCCCTGAGCAAGAGGCATGGACCAGAGGGTCTCAAGTGGTCCCTTCCAACCCCAACCAGTCTGAAAGGACTGGAACTGCCAAGGCTTGTGGGATGCCAAGTCACTGACAAGTCCAAATGTGGATTGTTCCTGGTTGTCCTAGGTCAAATGACCTGGAGCTGGGGTTGCTTAGCCTGGAGAAGAGGAGGCTCAGGGGAGACCTTATTGCTGTCTATGATTACCAGAAGGGAGGTTGTAGCCAGGTGGGGGTTGGTCTCTTCTCCCAGGCAACCAGCCCCAGAACAAGAGGACACAGTCTCAAGCTGTGCCAGGGCAGGTTTAGGCTTGATCTTAGAAAGAAGTTCTTCTCAGAAAGGGAGATTGGCCCTTGGGATGTGCTGCCCAGGGAGGTGGTGGGGTTGACATCCCTGGGGGGCGTTAAGAAAAGGCTGAATGAGACACTTAGTGCCATGGTCTGGTTGATTAGTTAAGGTTGGATGATTGCTTGGACTTGATGATCTTGGAGGTCTCTTCCAACCTGCTGATTCTGTGATTCTGTAAGAGGCCAAAGATACAGACTGAGCTCATCAGACAGAATCTAACCAAGGCAAGCTTGGAAATGGCTTCGTGTGGCATAAACAAGCCAGAAAGGATATGAGTTAGTTCCACCAAAAATCTGTAAGAAAGACTTCCAACAGCTCTTCTCCTTGGCCTAGGAATGGGGCTGAAGGGTGACTTTTAAACCACAGTTTTTGGCTTGTGCTGCCGAGAACTAAAGCAGTCGCTCTTAAACCAACCCCAACAGCCAATTCTCTCGTCTCAGTGCAGCAGCTGTGGGGATGACCCAACCCTCCTGCTATGCAGATGCATGCAAAGAGCTTAAGCACTGTTTCTAAACATAACTCCCCTGGAATTCCCACTGAGGGAACTTGAATGTTCACCAGAAGAGGGTTTCGTTTATTTTTGCATCCCTCTCACTCAGTGCAGTCCAACTGCTTCCTCTCAATGAAACCAACGTGCAAGAGGCATGAAAAGCAGCACTGCTGAGGAGGTTTTCCAGAAGGGGAACTGAATCCTTTTCATGAAGAGTAATACAAAATGAGCAGGCTGGAAATTTCCCTTACTGCATCACATCTTCTCCACCCAGAAGCTTCTGAAAGGATCAGATGCACACATCTGTATGCTCTGCATTGGTTCGTTGGCACACCTCTGCAGCATCGGCATCTGGTCCTGCCACTAGATTACTGAATAGAATAGAATAGAATAGAATAGAATAATAGAATAGAATAGAACAGAAGAATAGAATAGAATAGAATAGAATAGAATAGAATAGAATAGAATAGAATAGAATAATAGAATAGAATAGAATAATAGAATAGAATAGAATAGAATAGAATAGAATAGAATAGAATAGAATAGAATAGAATAGAATAGAACAGAATAATAATAGAATAGAATAGAATAATAGAATAGAATAGAATAGAATAGAATAGAATAGAATAGAATAGAAGAATAGAATAGAGCATAGAATAGAATAGAATAGAATAGAATAGAATAGAATAGAATAGAATAGAATAGAATAGAATAAATAACAGAATAGAATAGAATAGAAGGCTTGAATTGGAGTTTTGAATTGATTGAATTGAATTGAATTGAATTGAAATGAAATTAATTCAATTGAATTAACCAGGTTAGAAAAGACCTCAAAAATCATCAAGTCCAACCTATCACCCAACACCATCTGATCAACTAACCCATGGCACCAAGTGCCTCATCCAGGCTCTTCCTAAACAGCTCCAGGGATGGTGACTCTACCACCTCCCTGGGCAGCACATCCCAGTGGCCAATCTCTCTTGCTGGGAAGAACTTTCTCCTCACCTCCAGCCTAAACCTCCCCTGGCACCGCTTGAGACTGTGTCCTCTTGTTCCGGTGCTGCTTGCCTGGGAGAAGAGACCAACCCCCACCTGGCTACAACCTTCCTTCAGGCAGTACTAGAATGGTAACCAGAGAGTAAAAAGTGGAAGGGCTCATTTTTGTCTCTGCTTGAACTGCTGCTTTTGCTTCTTCCACTCAAGTTCATCCATCACTGGTGATGCAGGGATACTACCACAGAGCTCTTTGTATCTACCAAAGCAAAAGCTCCATGTGCAAAAGCACTTCCTGGGTGTTAGCTGTGGACCTGGATGTGCTCCTTCTGGAGAAGAATGACATCACTTTGCTAATAGTATGCATGCATCCCATGGGAATGTTTCTTGCAAGCAGAAACGGATGGATGTGGACATTCCTGGAAGCATGGAGTTGTTTAGGTTGAAAAAGACCCTGACATTCACCAGCTCCAACCACTCCTTGGGCCCAGCTATCAGCCAGTTCTTAACCCAGACCAGAGTGCCTCCATCCAAGCCAGGAGCAGCCAGTTTCCCCAGGAGGATGCTGTGGCAGACAGCATCAAAGGCTTCACTAAAGCCCAGGTGGACACATCCGCAGCCTTCTTCCCTCATCCACTCAGTGGGACACCTTGTCATAGAAGGAGATCAGACCAGTGAAGGAATGGAATAGAATGGAATCACAGCATCACAGCATCACAGTATCACCAGGGTTGGAAGAGACCTCAGAGATCATCAAGGCCAACCTATCACCACAGACCTCATGACTAAACCGTGGCACCCAGTGCCACATCCAATCCCCTCTTGAACACCTCCAGGGATGGGGACTCCACCACCTCCCTGGGCAGCACATTCCAATAACAGCTCTCTCAGTGAAGAACTTTCTCCTCACCTCAAGCCTCAACCTCCCCTGGCACAGCCTGAGACTGTGTCCTCTTGTTCTGGTGCTGGGTGCTAGAGAGAAAAGACCAACCCCCACCTGGCTACAACCTCCCTTCAGGGAGTTGCAGAGAGCAATGAGGTCTCCCCTGAGCCTCCTCTTCTCCAGGCTAAGCAACCCCAGCTCCCTCAGCCTCTCCTCACAGGGCTGTGCTCAAGGCCTCTCCCCAGCCTTGTTGCCCTTCTCTGGACACCTTCAAGTCTCTCAATGTCCTTCCTAAACTGAGGGGCCCAGAACTGGACACAGGACTCAAGGTGTGGCCTAACCAGTGCTGAGCACAGGGCACAATGACCTCCCTGCTCCTGCTGGCCACATTCTTCCTGATGCAGGCCAGGATGCCATTGGCCTTCTTGGCCCCCTGGGCACACTGCTGGCTCATGTTCAGGCAGCTGTCAATCAGCACCCCCAGGTCCCTCTCTGGTTGGCAGCTCTCAGCCACTCTGACCCCAGCCTGTAGCTCTGCCTGGGGTTGCTGTGGCCAAAGTGCAGCACCTGGCACTTGGACTTGTTGAATGCCATCCTGTTGGCCTCTGCCCATCTGTCCAGTGGGTCGAGGTCCCTCTGCAGAGCCCTTCTGTCCTCTAACTGACCAACATCTGCTCCCAGCTTGGTGTCATCTGCAAATTTGCCTCTTGTTTGCCTGCCCTCCTCACAGCCACCCGGGAGCGTTTCCCTTGAGCTGTGTTTTCCCTCGCTGGAGGTACCAGCACCAGGCAGTTCTGCTCCTTGCTCATTTCATGTAACACACAGCTCCCTCCCCAGCATCCCCCCAGCAACCTCAGCTCGTACAGCACGTCCCATTTCTGGCCAAGTACTGCCCAGGCATCCACAGAGTCACAGAATGTTTGGGGCTTGGAAGGGACCTCCAGAGATCATCCCCTCCAAGCCCCCTGCCAGAGCAGAGCACCCAGGGCAGGTCACACAGGAAGACATCCAGGTGGGGTTGGAAGGTCTTCAGAGGAGGAGACAGCACAACCTCTCTGGGCAGCCTGCTCCAGGCTCCAGCACCCTCACCATACAGAAGCGTCTCCACGGGTTGAGGTGGAACCGCCTGGGTTCCAACAGCTTGCAGCTGTTGTTCTTTGTCCTGTCACTGAGTGCCACCACACAAAGCTTGGCCCCTTCATCTTGGTACCCACCCTTCAGCATTCATCTGAGCAATCTAGAACAAATCAGTGCAACTTAGCCCTGCCAGTGTTTGCTTGGAATCACAGACCTATAGAGTGGGCTGGCTTGGAAGAGGCTTTTAAAGGTCGTCTAGTTGTGAACGGTGAACAGGGACATCTTCAACTAGGGCAGGTTGCTCAGAGCCCCATCCACTATGACCTGGAATGGTTCCAGGGATGGGGCATCTCTCACCTCTCTGGGCAGCCTGAGCCAGATGCCTAAGGGAAAGCAGTCCCCACCAACTATGATGACCAGCTCCACAAAGAAAAACAGAAGGGTTAGAGTTGTTGGGGACTCTCTCCTGAGGGGTACCGAGGGACCCGTATGTCATCCCAACCCATCCCTTGCTGTCTACAACCTTCTTGCTCTCTACAACTACCTGAAGGGTGGTTGTGGCCAGCAGGGAGTTGGCCTCTTCTCTCTAGCAACCAGCACCAGAACAAGAGGACACAGTCTCAAGCTGTGCCAGGGGAAGTTCAGGCTGGAGGTGAGGAGAAAGTTCTTCACCGAGAGAGTGATTCGCCATTGGGATGTGCTGCCCAGGGAGGTGGTGGAGTCACCATCCCTGGAGGGGTTCAAGAGGGGACTGGATGTGGCACTTGGTGCCGTGGTGTAGTCATGGGGTCTGTGGTGACAGGTTGGACTCGATGATCTTTGAGGTCTCTTCCAGCCTTGGTGATACTGTGAGACTGTGATTCAGTGTTCCATCATTCTGACCCCAGGGGGAAAAAAAAGGCAATCTCCTTTCTATCCAGTCTGAGTCTCCCCTCTCTTACCTTAAAACCACAGAATCACAGAAACACTCAGGTTGGAAAAGCCCCTCAGGATCACCAAGTCCAGCCCAGAACCCTGCTCTGCAAGGCTCACCCCTAAACCATAGCCCCAAGCACCACAGCCAAACCACCTTCAAACACAGCCAGGCTTGGGGACTCCACCACCTCCCTGGGCAGCACTTTCCAATCCCTGACCACTCTTGCTGGGGAAAAATGTTCCTTACTGTCCAGTCTAAAGCTACCCAGGGGCAGCTTGAGGCCATTCCCTCTTGTTCTGTCACTAATTACCTGTGAGAAGAGACCAGCAGCAGCCTCTCCACAGCCTCCTTTCAGCTAGCTGTAGCTGTGAGATCTCCCCTCAGGCTCCTCTGTTTCACACTAACCATCCCCAGCTCCTTCAGTTGCTTGTCATCAGATTTCTTCTCCAGGCCCTTCCCAGCTTCCTTGCCCTCCTCTGCCCTGGCTCCAGCACCTCCACATCTCTCTTGGACTGAGATGCCCAAAGCTGGCCACAGCACTCGAGGTGTGGCCTCCCCAGAGCTGAGTGCCAGGGGACAATCCCCTCCCTGCTGCTGCTGGGCACAGCATTGCTGACCCCAGCCAGGAGGCCTTTGGCTTTCTTGGCCCCCTGGGCACACTGCTGGCTCCTGTTCAGCTGCTTGTCCATCAGCACCCCCAGCTCCCTTTCTGCCAGCAGCTTTCCAGCCACACTGCCCCAAGCCTGGAGCACTGCCTGGGGCTGTGGTGACCCAAGGTCAGGACCTGGCACTTGGCCTGGTTGAAGCTCATCCTGTGAACATTGGCCATGGATCCAATCTACCCAAGCCCCTCTGCAGAGCCTCCTACCCTGGTGTAGATCAGCACTGCCACCTCACTTGGTGTCATTTGTGAGCTTACAGCTGACACATTCTGTGTCTTCATCAAGGTCATCAATAGAGATGTTAAACAGGAGTGGTGCCAACTCTGAGCCCTGAGGACCATCACTTGTGACCATATGCCAGCTGGATTTAAACCCCTACCCCTTGTCCTGTCACATCAGGCTCTGCACCTTTAAGTACTGCAAGGTTGCAGCCAGGTGTCTCCAAAGCCTTCTCTTCTCCAGGCTGAACAACCACAACTCTCTCAGCCCCCTGGACAGGAGTTCCAGCCGTTGGATTATTTTTGTGGCCTCCTCTGGACCTGCTCCAACAGGCTCCTGCATTTCTCATACAGAGGACTCTAGCACTGCAGGTTAGGTCTCAACAGAGCAGAGCAAAGAGGCAGAATCCCCTCCCTGGACCCGCCTGCCACAGTGCTTTTGATGCAGGCCAGGACAGAGTTGGCCTTCTGGCTTGCAAGCAAACATGGTCAGCTCACACCCAGCTTTACATGGACAAGTGACCCCAAGTCCTTCTCAGTAGGGCTGCTCTCAATCCCTCCAGTCCTCATTAATACTGAGGATTGCCCTGATCCAGGTGCAGGTCCTCGCACTGGGCCTTGTTGAACCTCATGAGATTCACAGGGCTCCACTTCTCCAGCTTGTCCAGGTCCCTCTGGATGGCATCCTGTCCTTCAGGTGTGTCATCTGCACCATTCACCTGCAGACTTGCTGAGGGTGCACTCAATTGCACCATGTCATTGATGAAGCTGCTAAACAACACTGGTCCCAGCACAGACCCCTGAGGGACACTGCTTGTCACCTATCTCCATTTCAACATCATTGATGAAGATATTGAACAGCACTGGTCCCAGCACAGTCCCCTGAGGGTCATCACTTGTCACCCATCTCCATCTGGACATCCAGCCATTGACCACCACCCTCTTGATGTGACTAAGCAATCAATGCCACAACCAATGAACACTCTATCCGTCAGATCCATACTTCTCCAATGTAGAGAGAAGGACATTGTGTGTGACCAAGTCAAAGGCTTTACAGAATCACAGAATCACCAAGGCTGGAAAAGACCTCCAAGATCATCAAGTCCAACCTGTCACCACAGACCTCATGACTAAACCGTGGCACCCAGTGCCACATCCAATCCCCTCTTGAACACCTCCAGGGATGGGGACTCCATAGCTCTTCCCTTGTCCAGTTGCCAAGTCTTAGGGCTGGGCCAGCCTCTAGATGCTCTCTGTTAACCCCTCTCCTTTCCTAAAGGGAAGGGAATAAGGGAGAGAGACTGATGGAGTGGAACACTGAAGCAGCTTCAATGGAAATAGTGACAGTGGAATAGGTACAGATGGACACAAACCCAAGCCTCCAATCCAAGCCCTGCAGGGCAATGACACCTCTGTCACCGCTGACGCCAGGGGCAGGCACTGGGGAAGCCCCAGGCCACATTCAGGAACCAGACTCGGGAACATCTCCAGAATCCCTCTGGAGCTTCTCAGGAACACATGGAAGTCATGTGTTGAATGGAGGGAGTCCTGCTCAGATGCTGGCCATGGGAGAGGAGAGCTTCCTCTGGTGGTCCTTCAGCTTCGTGCCAAAGATGAGGCCCCCAGGATGAGCGTGCTGCATTGTCTGTGTGCCTTAACAAGAGCGAACCACACCGTGGCTTTGTGCATGCCACACCGCCCAGTACCTGCGGCCCAGCCACCACTCCTCCCACTGTGTGCCTCCTGTCCCCACCCTGTCTAGTTTCATTTCCTCTGCCATCTCAGCTTCCTCTGCCACGTTACCAGGCTGCAGCACTCGTGTACAAACATTTGGCTTCCCACTGACCGCACACAGGCTGAGAGGAGGCAGAAGTTCCTTCAGTACCTGCACTGCCCCTCTGCTCAGCTGCGTCCTTCCATTTGCTCTCTTTCTGCTTCCTGAGGATGTTCCTCGCTTTTGCTGTACCCTCACCAGGTTTACACTCACAGTATCACAGTATCACAGTATCACCAAGGTTGGAAGAGACCTCGAAGATCATCGAGTCCAATCTGTAACCACAAACCTCATGACTAGACCATGGCACCAAGTGCCACATCCAGTCCCCTCTTGAACCCCTCCAGGGACGGTGACTCCACCACCTCCCTGGGCAGCACATCCCAATGACGAATCACTCTCTCAGTGAAGAACTTTCTCCTCACCTCCAGCCTAAACTTCCCCTGTTGCAGCTTGAGACTGTGTCCCCTTGTTCTGGTGCTGGTTGCTAGGGAGAAGAGGCCAACCCCTTCCTGGCTACAACCACCTTTCAGGTAGTTGTAGAGAGCACAGAGAGAACTCTTGGTGAGCAATCACTACGCCTCAAACCCATGCAGGTTTCCTCCCACCTTCCTCCCATGTTCCACAGTTTAAAACTCATAGGTCTCATTAGCAAGTTCTGCATGGGACAGCAATGTGCCCTGGAGGCCAAGAAGGCCAAGGGGATCCTGGGCTGCATTCAGAGGAGTGTGTGCAGCAGACCCAGGAAGGTTCTACCCTGCCCCTACTCTGCCCTAGTGAGGGATCTGCTGGAGAGAGTCCAACAGAGGGCTATGAGGATGCTGAAGGGACTGCAGCACTGCCTGGGGAGGAGAGGCTGAGAGCCCTGGGGCTGTTCAGTCTGGAGAGGAGAAGACTGAGAGGGATCTGATCAATGTTTACAAATAGCTGAGGGCTGGGGGTCAGGAGGGAGGGGACAGGCTCTGCTCAGCTGTACCCTGGGATAGGACAAGGGGCAATGGATATAAGCTCCAGCACAGGAGGTTCCAGCTCACCATGAGGAGGAACTTCTTCCCTGTGAGGCTCCCAGAGCCCTGGAGCAGGCTGCCCAGAGAGGTTGTGGAGTCTCCTTCTCTGGAGCCTTCCCAGCCCTGTCTGGATGTGTTCCTGTGTGACCTGTGCTGGATTCTCTGCTCCTGCTCTGGCGGGGGTTGCACTTGAAGATCTCTGGAGGTCCCTTCCAACCCCTAACATCCTGTGATCAGCATTCCAGAGGCTTCTGCAGCTATCTGGGTGGAAGCTGACTGGGAGGAGGGCAGCGGTGAGGCCTTTGCTTTCGCAGGTGGCACGTCCCAGCCCAGCGGAGGGCCAGCAGTGCCGCAGCCCGTGGAGCAGCGCCGAGCGCCGGCCGTGCTGGCGGGCAGGCAGCAGAGCAGGCAGGGCTGGCAGGGTCAGGTACCACAGCAGCTTACCCAGCTCCAGGGCTCAGCACGGTTCCTACACTGTGTATTGCAGACATTTTGGACGCTCCTGGGTTTTAAGAGTGCTTTGAAATGCTCTGGAGCCTCACAGTGCCACTTCCCCCATTTTTCAGCTTACAATCCCGGCAGCACTTCCTTCGCATCGCAGCGGATCCCTGTCCTCCTGTGGCATGCAGCTTTTGCAAGGCTGCTCTCAGGAGTCCCTCTGGGTTACCATCTCACCTTTTCCTCCCAAGCCAATCTTTCCAGACCATAATTACTTTGCTGCCAGTGCCTCGCTCTAGATTGCTGCCAGTTTGTCAGCAGCTGTCTGCGTGAGGCCTCGGCTGAACATTCATCATCTGCAACCAGCACTCAGGCTGTTTCCACGCTCGATGGATGCTGACCTCATTACTGAATGAGGCCAGAGAAGCATAACATTCTTCATGCTGACCCCTGAGGAAAACACTACCTGATTATTTCACCTGGCTTTAGTCCTGGTTTGTCTCCTACTGCCCCCCACCTTTGGGGGCCGGGCACACACCTCTTCCTACAACCTCTCTGTGCAGTAAATCATCAACTGGAGCACTGCCTCCAGTTCTGGAGCCCCTATCACAAGAGGGATCTGGAGGTGCTGGAAGGTGTCCAGAGAAGGGCCACGAGGAGGAGCAGAGGGCTGGAGCACCTCTCCTGTGAGGACAGACTGAAGGAGTTGGGGCTGTTCAGGCTGGAGAAGAGAAGGCTCCCAGGTGACCTCATTGTGGCCTTCCAGGATCTGAAGGGGCTCCAGGAAGGCTGGGGAGGGACTGCTCAGGCTCTCAGGGAGTGACAGGACTAGGGGGAAGGGACTGAAGCTGGAGGTGGGGAGATTCAGGCTGGAGGGGAGGAGGAAGTTCTTCCCCATGAGAGTGGTGAAGCCCTGGGATGGGTTGTGCAGGGAGGTGGTTGAGGCCCCGTCCCTGGAGGTGTTTAAGCCCAGGCTGGATGAGGCTGTGGCCAGGCTGATGTAATGTGGGGTGTCCCTGCCCATGGCAGGGGGGTTGGAACTGGATGATCCTTGTGGTCCCTTCCAACCCTGACTGACACTATGACACTGTGATACTATGGTTGCTTGGCTGTTGCTGACCTTGGCTGAGTTCCTTTCTTGTGACTAAATACTAACAAACTACTCTCTGCTTTTCTCCTCTTTTTCCCTTGGCTCAGCGGGGAGAGGGGGAAGCTCTTGGTAGCCCCTCCCCCCAGGTTTTGTCCAGGGGGGTTCTTGTGTGGTTTGGAAGCTGTAAATCCCTGCCACTAGTGTGTGTTTGGTACATATTCATTGCATTCCACAGTTCTAGACCGTAGCTTTGCTTGCAGATAGAGCTTCACCTGCTCCCACCTGAGCTGCTCTGGCAATTTTCTTTTGGGGGTAATTTCAACCCACCACAGACTGATGGTTGGACTGGAGGATCTTAGAGGTCTCTGCCAACCCAAACAATTCTCTGTTTGTGTGATTTTTGCTCTTATCATTTGACTGGAATGAAACAAATGACCTTCTGCTGCCGTTTGGCTTTGGCATCAGCTGTACTGCACAATTTACACCTCAGCTTGAAACCTACCACATGAAATACAAAACACATCTGTTTCCTTTTCCCCACCCAGCAATATTAACAATGGAGCAATCTCCTGTCAATGTTTACTTTGTGGCTATTTCAAATGGGCAGAATTTGCTATTCCTTTAGCAGCCAGCCTGTTCAATATCTTGATTGATGATCTGGAGGAGGGCATTGAGTCCATCAGCAGTCAGTTTGCAGATGACACCAATCTGGGGGCAGGAGTTGATCTGCTGGAGGGTGGGAGAGCTCTGCAGAGGGACCTTGCCAGGCTGGACAGATGGGCAGAGTCCAAGGGCAGGAGATTGAACACATCCAAGTGCCAGGTGCTGCACATTGGCCACAGCAACCCCAGGCAGTGCTACAGGCTGGGGGCAGAGTGGCTGAGAGCAGCCAGGCAGAGAGGGACCTGGGGGTGCTGGTTGAGAGTAGGCTGAACATGAGCCAGCAGTGTGCCCAGGGGGCCAAGAAGGCCAATGGCATCCTGGCTTGCATCAGGAACAGTGTGGACAGCAGGAGCAGGGAGGTCATTCTGCCCTGTGCTCAGCACTGGTTAGGCCACACCTTGAGTCCTGTGTCCAGTTCTGGGCTCCTCAGTTTAGGAAGGACATTGAGAGACTTGAAGGTGTCCAGAGAAGGGCAACAAGGCTGGGGAGAGGCCTTGAGCACAGCCCTGTGAGGAGAGGCTGAGGGAGCTGGGGTTGCTTAGCCTGGAGAAGAGGAGACTCAGGGGTGACCTCATTGCTCTTTCCAATTCTCTGAAGGGAGGTTGTAGCCAAGTGGGGGTTGGTCTCCTCTCCCAGGCAGGCAGCACCAGAACAAGAGGACACAGTCTCAGGCTGTGCCAGGGGAGGTTTAGGCTGGAGGTGAGGAAGAAATTCTACACAGAGAGAGGGATTGCCCATTGGGATGTGCTGCCCAGGGAGGTGGTGGAGTCACCATCCCTGGAGGTGTTTAAGAAGAGCCTGGATGAGGCACTTGGTGCCATGGTTGAGTTGATTAGGTGGTGTTGGGTGATAGGTTGGACTTGATGATCTCCAAGGTCTTTTCCAACCTGGTTAATTCTCTTTTATCTTCTCCCTCTCCTCTCCTTCTCTTCTCCCTCTCCTCTCCTTCTCTTCTCCCTCTCCTCTCCCTCTCTTCTCCTTCTCTTCTCCTTCTCTTCTCCCTCTCTTCTCCCTCTCTTCTCCTTCTCTTCTCCTTCTCTTCTCCTTCTCTTCTCCTTCTCTTCTCCTTCTCTTCTCCTTCTCTTCTCCTTCTCTTCTCCTTCTCTTCTCCTCTCTTCTCTTCTCTTCTCTTCTCTTCTCTTCTCTTCTCTTCTCTTCTCTTCTCTTCTCTTCTCTTCTCTTCTCTTCTCTTCTCTTCTCTTCTCTTCTCTTCTCTTCTTCTTTCTCTTCTCTTCTCTTCTCTTCTCTTCTCTTCTCTTCTTTCTCTTCTCTTCTCTTCCCTTTCCTTCCCTTTCTTTCCCTTCCCTATAATTCAGGATAAATTTTTCTGTTGCTGTAATAGAGCAGCTGATTGAATTTATCCTCTTTTGGCAGCTGCTTATTTCAGGTAAGTATCTGAAAATTTAAGGAACAAGAAAGAACATGAAGATGAGCAGAGGGCTGGAGCACCTCTCCTATGAGGACAGACTGAGAGAGTTGGGGCTGTGCAGGCTGGAGAGGAGAAGGCTCCCAGGAGACCTTCTTGTGGCCTTCCAGGTTCTGAAGGGGGCTACAAGCAAGCTGGGGAGGGAGTTTTGAGGGTGTCAGGGAGGGATAGGACTGGGGGGGATGAAGCAAAACTAGAAGTGGGGAGATTGAGATTGGCTGTGAGGAAGAAGTTGTTGCCCATGAGGGTGGTGAGAGCCTGGCACAGGTTGCCCAGGGAGGTGGTGGAAGCCTCCTGCCTGGAGGTGTTTGCAGCCAGGCTGGAGGTGGCTGTGAGCAACCTGCTGTGGTGTGAGGTGTCCCTGCCCATGGCAGGGGGTTGGGACTGGCTGAGCCTTGAGGTCCCTTCCAACCCTAAGAAATCTATGGTCCTATAACAGTGGCCTGGAGCCTGAGCAGAATTCTGGGTCCTGTTCTCCCACACAGAGTGTTCACAGGCGTTACAACAAGGTGGTCATCAGCTGGTTGAACCCTAAAGCCAAAGCCAATGGAGAACCCTTCTCAGATTCATGGGCAGGATGCAGGGAATGAAATGAGGTGCCCTGTTAGTCATCTGCACCCCAAAACCTTGCTGGCTATTAGAATCATAGAATCAATAAGGTTGGAAAAGACCTCAAAGACCAGCAGGTCCAGCCTGTCACCCAAGACCTCCTGACTACTAGTTCTCGTTCTGGGGTGGCCATTCCTACAGTTCCATCGCATAAACCTCCTCTTCCCACTCAGCAGCTGGAGCTCTTTCTCTCACCCAGGAAGGAAGCCACAGGCAGGTTGCTTTCTGGATTTTCTGGTTCCAACAGTACCTTATTGTGCAATGTGTTGTTATAATCATTGCTTGTTCCCTGCTGCTCCTGTAATCATTTTCCAGCTGAGACAGTTTTCCAGGAGGAGTTTAGGGAGCACTGAAAGGAAAGCTGGGAGGGCACAAGAGAAGGGATTATTCCCTCCAGCCCAGCTGGGCTTTGCCTGCTGCAGAACACCTCCCAGCAAAGCTTGCTTTGCAGAAATGCAAACACCCCAAGCAAAGGCTTGCACAGCTCTTGTGTTTGGGGGTTTGCATCAGCAGGAGTAAAACCTGTGGTACCCTCCTGGGAACAAAGCCTAGGGTGATCACAGCCTCACAGGGTGTGAGGGGTGGGAAGGGATCTCTGGAGATCATCCAGTCCAACCCCCCTGCCAGGGCAGGACCAGAGAATAGAATAGAATAGAATAGAATAGAATAGAATAGAATAGAATAGAATAGAATAGAATAGAATAGAATAGAATAGAATAGAATAGAATAGAATAGAATAGAATAGACAAGGTTGGAAAAGACCTTCAAGATCATCGTGTCCAACCTATCAACCAACACCACCTAATCAACTAACCCATGGCACCAAGCACCCCATCCAGTCTCCTCCTGAACACCTCCAATGAAGGTGACTCCACCACCTCCCCTGGGCAGCCCATTCCAATGGGCAATCACTCTCTCTGTGTAGAACTTCCTCCTAACCTCCAGCCTAAACCTCCCTGGCACAGCTTGAGACTTAGTCCTCTTGTTCTGGGGCTGGCTGCCTGGGAGAAGAGACCAACCTCTGCCTGGCTACAACCTCCCTTCAGGTAGTTGCAGAGAGCAATAAGGTCACCCCTGAGCCTCCTCTTCTCCAGGCTAAGCAACCCCAGCTCCCTCAGCCTCTCCTCACAGGGCTGTGCTCCAGACCCCTCCCCAGCCTTGTTGCCCTTCTCTGGACACCTTCCAGCAAGTCAACCTCCTTCCTGAACTGAGGGGCCCAGAACTGGACACAGGACTCAAGGTGTGGCCTAACCAGTGCAGTGTACAGGGACAGAATGACCTTCCTGCTCCTGCTGGCCACACTCTTCCTGATGCAGGCCAGGATGCCATTGGCCTTCTTGGCTGCCTGGGAAAATCCAGCAAGAAGGAGGTCTGCAGTGCCCTGGGAGGAACTGGGCAGAGAAGGCACCGGGGTGCCACGGGTGCCACGGCAGAAGCTCATCACCAGGCAAAGGCTGCCCAGGAACATGGAGCAGCACCAACAGAGATGCAGAGCTGGGCATGTCTAAGCCTACACAGCCTGCTGCCAAAACACCATCCAGGCTAGGATCACAGCATCACAGGGTGTTAGGGGTTGGAAGGGACCTCTGGAGATCAACAGGTCCAAACCCCCGTTGCCAGAGCAGGAGCAGAGAATCCAGCACAGGTCACACAGGAACACATCCAGACGGGGCTGGGAAGGCTCCAGAGAAGGAGACTCCACAACCTCTCTGGGCAGCCTGCTCCAGGCCTCTGGGAGCCTCACAGGGAAGAAGTTCCTCCTCATGTTGAGCTGGAACCTCCTGTGCTGGAGTTTCTATCCATTGCCCCTTGTCCTATCCCAGGGTGCAGCTGAGCAGAGCCTGTCCCCTCCCTCCTGACCCCCAGCCCTCAGCTATTGATAGACATTGATCAGATCCCTTCTCAGTCTCCTCCTCTCCAGACTAAAAGCCCCAGGGCTCAGCCCTTCCTCACAGGGCAGTGCTGCAGTCCCTCAACCACCCTGGTGCTGTCTGCTGGTATCCAGACAAAAGATTCACTCTTGCAGAGCCTGTTGTTGCTGTTGTTAAAACTGCTTCTCTTGATCTGCAGAGCACAGATTTTCCCACCAAGCAAAATGCTCCTGATGGAAAGGTTTCACTGGCCTGGCCACCACTGTGCTTTGGCTGATGAAGTATTGATGGGTTTGCTCTTTTTGCATGGAGGCAAAGCAAACCCTGAGCTGCAGCTGTGCACTGGGGAGGAGTTCTGGAAAAGCAAGTGCATCTGAAATCCTCTTTTCACCCCCACCTCCCCTTTCCCACCTGCCCCTTTGCCACCCCACCCACCCCATTTTCCCCCTTCTCCCCTCAAATCCCAGAGCACCTGGGCTCTGTTGGAGTCTCCTCCCACTCCAGGTGTGGCCACTTGGCCCTCCCCACCCTCTCCCTTTTTAACACCCGCCCCCAGAACCATAGAACCAATAAGGGCGGAAAATACCTCAAAAGGCAGAAGCTCCAAGCTGAGCCCCTCTGGGCTGAGGGATCCTCCTCTCATCACTGGTGAGTCCCCATGGTGCACACTGGGTGATGGTGATGACAAGTAGGAAGTGGAGCGATGACCACTCCAATATCATCCTTGGGTGTTGGCTGGGCCTCCTTGCTGGGGCTGAGCTCCTCTCTGTGGTATCTTGAATGGTTGAGGGTCTTGCCCCTCCTATCACAGGGTGCAACAGAGCAGTGGTTGTCCCCTCCCTCTTGACACCCAGCCCTCAGTGATGCTTTGCTCTTCCAACTGCCCTGTGTCCAAACACCAGCCAACAGTAATCCATCACTGCCCAGGAAAAAAGACCCCAGGGTGGCGATTTGCATGCAGACCCCTCTGGAGAGAGAGGCCCAGTGCATGCCAAAGCAAAGTGAGGAAGTGCAGGAGACAAACCGCAGCTGCGTCTTCCACGTACAGCTGGAGTGCAGAGGAGACAAGACTGAAGAGATCCAGTGTCCTCCTACTCCCAAAGCTGCTGGGTGCCCCAGCAGGCTGCCTGTGTTAATTAGCAGCTCTGTGCTGCACTCTGAACCCTGACACACCTGCAGTGCAGCATCAGGCCTGTAAACATCTAACCCTGCTGCTGCAGTAGTTTCTCTTCTGGCTTGCACAGGCCTTTGGTTCATCCCTTTCGGCCTGGCAGCAACCACAGAGTAGTGGCCATGAAAATAGCAGGAGCCTGGGAAAGAGGAAGAGCTGAAGGTCTCTGTGTCGCTGCCCCCTGAATCATGCCATTACAAAAGGCCTGGGGTTATGGTGAGCCCAGAAGGCTGCTGCTGGCTGCAGCAAGGGCTGCCCTTAGCAGACAGGCAGGAAAAGCTGAGGCTCACTGCTCCTCATCAGCTGCCGATGGGGATCCCACCAGAGCAGAATGAAGAGCCAAGAAGTGATTGTTTTGGCTGCCTCTGCCTGCTGTGACATGGGGTTTGCACCCCCTGCTCTGTAACCCTCCACTCACGTCACAGGAATGTGCCCAGAACAGGCAGCACTGCGGTCTACACCTAAAGACAGCAGTGGTCTGCTAGCCTCCAGCCTTGCCTGCCTTGGTTTCCCAGAGCTGGGAGAGGCATTTTTAAGCAATCAAATGAAGGAATTGGTTGCTTCTCAGTTAAGAAGCATCAAGCCTAAGGATTCCCTGATGTTTGCTCTCCATCCAGGAGCTCTCACAACCTGGTGAAGAGAAGGCTCCAGGCAGCTCTAAGAGCAGCCTGCCAGGACCTGAAGGGGGCTACAAGAAGGCTGCAGAGGGACTGTTTGCAAAGGCCTGCAGGGACAGGAGCAGGGGCAATGGTTTGACATGACAGCAGAGCAGATTGAGATTGGATGTTCTGCACCAGGAGGGTGCTGCAACAGGATGCCCAAGGAGGTGGTTGAGGTCCCATGCTTGAAGCTATTCAAGGTGAGGCTGGAGAAGGCTGTGAGCAGCCTGCTGTAGTGGAGGATGTCCCTGCTGAGTGCAGGGGTGGACTGGATGGCCTCTGGAGAGTTCCCTTCCAACCCAACCCATTCTGTGATTCTATTCCACTAGGTTTTTCTGTCTTGTATCTCTGGCTGTACTGAGCTGCAAATGGCTCTCAGTTCCCAGCCACCCTTCTCTGTGTGCCTCCAGCTGTTAGAGGGTAGCACAGGAAGCTGATGTGTGGATTTTCAGCCAGGCTTTGGTACCAGCAATTCACTTCCTCCTGTGTCCTTCAGCCTTCTCTCCCTAGTGCAGGCAACTTCAGCCAGCTCCCCACACCCTCTGATGCATTCCTGAAAGTAGAGCTGGCTCTGCAGCGCCGTGGACTGAAGGGGCCAGATGAAGCAGCTGCTATGAATTCTGCCTGTTTCATTCTGGCAGGTTCACGCCAAACAATGCACTCTGGGAATGGAGCCTGGAAAGCCACAGCTCTTTCCAAAGCTCCAGACAGAATGATGGATACTCCACTGGAGATGGATCGTGCCACCTTAGGGATGACATACAACAACATCTATGTAGTTACTATAGAGAAACCCTTCCCTTCCCGAGCACCCACCCTGCTGGCCACCAGCCTGGAAGCACTGGCCTCTGGGGAAAGCCCAAATACATCCTTGCCTCCAGCTGAAGAGCAACAGCTGTTTCAGGAAAGAATCTCTCCTGCAGGGCTGTATCACAGTATCAGTCAGGGTTGGAAGGGACCACAAGGATCATCCAGCTCCAACCCTCCTGCCATGGGCAGGAACACCCCACACTACATCAGGCTGCCCACAGCCTCATCCAGCCTGGGCTTAAACACCTCCAGGGACGGGGCCTCAACCACCTCCCTGCACAACCCATCCCAGGGCTTCACCACTCTCATGGGGAAGAACTTCCTCCTCCCCTCCAGCCTGAATCTCCCCACCTCCAGCTTCAGTCCATTCCCCCTAGTCCTATCACTCCCTGAGAGCCTGAGCAGTCCCTCCCCAGCCTTCCTGGAGCCCCCTTCAGATCCTGGAAGGCCACAATGAGGTCACCTGGGAGCCTTCTCTTCCCCAGACTGAACAGCCCCAACTCCTTCAGTCTGTCCTCACAGCAGAGGTGCTCCAGCCCTCTGCTCCTCCTCATGGCCCTTCTCTGGACACCTTCCAGCACCTCCAGATCCCTCTTGGAATAGGGGCTCCAGACCTGGAGGCAGTACTGCAGGTGGGGTCTCAGCAGGGCTGAGCAGAGGGGGAGAATCCCCTCCCTGGCCCTGCTGGCCACACTTCTCCTGCTGCAGCCCAGGCTCTGATTGGCTTTCCGGGCTGCAAGTGCACACTGAGAGCTCCTGTTGAGCTTCTCCTCCCCCAGCACCCCCAAGTCTCTCTCCTCAGGGCTGCTCTCCAGCCAGTCCCTGCCCAGCCTGCATTTGTGCCTGGGGTTGCCTCCACCCAGCTGCAGGACCCTGCCCTTGGTCTTGTTGAAGCTCATGCCAGCAGATTTGACTCCCTGGAACTGAGCCACTGGAGCAGGCTGTTCTCCTGGGGAACACACAGGGGCACAGCAGAAAGCTTTTCATCAAGCCCACTGGGGCAGGTATCATCTCTGACACCTGAAAGTCAGGTTAGATGGGTTGCTAGCATTTAGCATTGGCATCAACATAGAGTCATGGACTGGCTAAGGCTGGAAGGGACCTCAGAGCTCATCTCCTCCAAACTCCTGCTGTGGGCAGGGACACCTCTCCACTACACTCAGCTGCTCATGGCCTCATCCATCCTGGCCTTGAACACCCCCAGGAGGAGGCATTCACAGCCTCCCTGGGCAGCCTGTTGCACAGTCTCACCACCCTGAACAACTTCTTCCTCAGCTCCAGTCTAACCCTGCTCTACCTCAGCTTCAAACCACAACTGGACACAGGACTCAAGGTGTGGCCTAACCAGTGCTGAGCACAGGGCAGAATGAATTCCCTGCTCCTGCTGGCCACACTGTTCCTGATGCAGGCCAGGATGCCATTGGCCTTCTTGGCCACCTGGGCACACTGCTGGCTCATGTTCTGCTGCTGTCAACCAGTACCCCCAGGTCCCTTTCTGCCTGCCTGCTCTCCAGCCACTCTGTCCCTACTGTCTCCAGTTCTGGGCCCCTCAGTTTAGGAAGGACATCGAGACACTTGAAGGTGTCCAGAGAAGGGCAACAAGGCTGGGGAGAGGCCTTGAGCACAGCCCTGTGAGGAGAGGCTGAGGGAGCTGGGGTTGCTTAGCCTGGAGAAGAGGAGGCTCAGGGGAGACCTCATTGCTCTCTACAACTCCCTGAAGGGAGGTTGTAGCCAGGAAGGGGTTGGCCTCTTTTCTCTAGCAACCAGCACCAGAACAAGAGGACACAGTCTCAAGCTGTGCCAGGGGAAGTTTAGGCTGGAGGTGAGGAGAAAGTTCTTCACTGAGAGAGTCATTGGCCCTTGGGATGTGCTGCCCAGGGAGGTGGTGGAGTCGCCGTCCCTGGAGGGGTTCAAGAGGGGACTGGATGTGGCACTTGGTGCCATGGTGTAGTCATGGGGTCTGTGGTGCCAGGTTGGACTCGATGATCTTTGAGGTCTCTTCCAACCTTGGTGATACTGTGATAAGCAGCTGAAAAACTGAGCAGGATTCAGGGTTAGGAAAGTGCAGAGCAAGCCAGGGCCTGGGCTCTGCCTGAAGCAGAGGTTGCTGTAATATTCCTCCCTGGCTTTGCAGACTGATGAGCCACGGGAACAAAGCCCTGTGCAGCAGCTGTAGGTCTCCCTTGGTGAGCTGATTGCCTCTGTCACACAAAGAAACCTCCAAGCCCTCTCCAAGAGGGCTGGGTGTGCTGTCCCCACGCAGGACAACTCTTTCCCCATCCCAGAGCTCCGTGATGAGGCGCCCAGGAGGGAAAGTTGCCTTCTCACACCGAGATTGCCTCACAGCTTCTCCAGGGTAGCTCTTAGCCAAGAGTTCCTGCTCCCAGCTCTCGTTCCAAGGGCCTCATCACCTGTGCTTGAGCAACAGCTGCCATGGTGCAATCCCTTCCTGTAAATGCAATCGGGGCAGGTTTCTCCCAGGCCTCCCTCAGTGCTGTCCCTGCACACAGACACTCTCACACACACACCTCCCCCTTGAAGCAGGAATCTGGAAGTCTCAGCAGGGCACTTCAGAAACCTGCCCCTCTTTTCATCCTGCAGCCTGACTCTGGAAGGCTTTATTTCCACAAGCTGAGGCTGGGTACCAAGAACATGAAGCACATTCTTGTAGCAGCAATCTGTGCAACACAACATAACACACCAGGTTGGAAGAGACCTTCAAGATCATCGTGTCCAACCCATCAACCAATCCAACCCACCTAAACAACTAACCCATGGCACCAAGCACCCCAGCAAGTCTCCTCCTGAACACCTCCAATGAAGGTGACTCCACCACCTCCCTGGGCAGCCCATTCCAATGGGCAATCACTCTCTCTGTGTAGAACTTCTTCCTAACATCCAGCCTAAACCTGCCCTGGCACAGCTTGAGACTGTGTCCTCTTGTTCTGGTGCTGCCTGCCTGGGAGAAGAGACCAACCTCTGCCTGGCTACAAACTCCCTTCAGGGAGCTGTAGAGAGCAATGAGGTCACCCCTGAGTCTCCTCTTCTCCAGGCTAAGCAACCCCAGCTCCCTCAGCCTCTCCTCACAGGGCTGTGCTCCAGACCCCTCACCAACTTCATTGCCCTTCTCTGGACACCTTCCAGCAGCTCAACATCTTTCCTAACTTGAGGAGCCCAGAGCTGGACACAGGACTCAAGGTGTGGCCTAACCAGTGCAGTGTACAGGGGCAGAATGACCTCCCTGCTCCTGCTGGCCACACTCTTCCTGATGCAGGCCAGGATGCCATTGGCCCTCTTGGCTGCCTGGGCACACTGCAGGCTCTTGTTCAGCCTCCCATCAACCAGCACCCCCAGGTCCCTCTCTGCCTGGCTGCTCTCAGCCACTCTGCCCCCAGCCTGTAGCACTGCCTGGGGTTGCTGTGGCCAATGTGCAGCACCTGGCACTTGGATGTGTTCAATCTCCTGCCCTTGGCCTCTGCCCATCTGTCCAGCCTGTCGAGGTCCCTCTGCAAAGCCTCTCTGCCCTCCAGCAGATCAACTCCTGCCCCCAGCTTGGTGTCAGCTGCAAATTTACTGATGCTGGACTCCATCCCCTCATCCAGATCATCAATAAAGATGTTGAAGAGGATGGGCCCCAGAACTGATCCTTGGGTCACACCACATTTCTTATGGCCAACAGCACCTTCCAGTGGCTCCAGCAGCAGACATGGAGCTCTCTGAGCCTGCAGGAGCACAGGCACAGGGACTTGCAGCTGAGCACAGCAGCCATGCAGCCCTCAGCTCTGGCCAGCTCCAGGCCATGACACACAACTGCTGGGCAGCAAACACCACCAGCAGCGTGTACAGAGGAGCAGACCTCAAACCAGCCTGCGGGTTTGCTCGGGCAGAGCCCATGGAGCTGTGCAAAACCAGCATGGCTCAGGTTGGAAGGGACCTCACAGACCACCTCCTCCAGCTCCTGCCATGGGCCTCTCAACTGGACTCAGTTGCTCAAGGGCCCGTGCACCCTGGCCTTCAACAGCCCCAGGGAGGAGGCATCCACAGCCTCCCTGGGCAGCCTGTGCCAGAGCCTCGCCAGCCTTGTACTGAAGAACTCCTTCCTAATCTCCAGTCTACCCCTGCTCCCCCTCACCTTCACCATCCCCCTTGGCCTCTCTCCAGACACCCTCCTGGAAAGCCCCTCTGCAGCCTTCCTGTAGGATCACTTCAGGCCTTGGAAGGCAGCTCTAAGGTTCTTTACCCTCTGCAAGGCAGATGATGCTGCAGCTCTCTTCAGAGAGGACAAAGAGATGCAGCTACAGTTCAAACGGGTGTTGATGAGTTCCAATTACCTGAATGAAGCTGTGGATTTCTCCAGAAGACCTCAGTGTTCTGAAGAAATTGCTTTAGCTGTGATCCAATTTAGTTTCCCAGACCCTTCTGTCATCTCTTTTCCCCATTCATCTCCACCAGCCAGCTTGGAGCTTACAGTGAAGGCTAAGATAAAGATCAGTTAAATCTCTGATATAAATACAATTAACTGGCCAGCGTGGTGCCCATCCACAGGCAGGGCTGGATGGAGGAACCTGCAAACTCCAGAGCTGTCAGCCTGCCCTCAGTGCCAGGCAAGGGTATGGAGCAGGTCATCCTCAGTGCAATCACACAGCACCTGCAGGATGGCCAAGGGCTCAGGCCCAGCCAGCATGGATTCAGGAAGGGCAGCTCCTGCCTGACCAACCTGATCTCCTTCCATGCCCAGGTGACTGCCTGGGGGATGTGGGGCAGGCTTGTGGATGGAGTCTGCCTGGGCTTCAGCAAGGCCTTTGACACCATCCCCCACAGCAAACTGCTGGCCAAGCTGTCAGCCCCTGGCTTGGGCAGCAGCACTCTGAGCTGGGTTAGGAACTGGCTGGAGGCTGAGCCCAGAGAGTGGTGGTGAATGGTGCCACAGCCAGCTGGCAGGCAGGCACCAGTGGTGTGCCCCAGGGATCAGTGCTGGGCCCCAGCCTCTTTAACATCTTTACTGATGATCTGGAGGAGGGCATTGAGTCCATCATCAGTAAATTTGCAGCTGACACCAAGCTGGGGGCAGGAGTTGATCTGTTAGAGGGTAGGAGAGCTCTGCAGAGGGACCTCGACAGGCTGGACAGATGGGCAGAGTCCAAGGGCAGGAGATTGAACACATCCAAGTGCCAGGTGCTGCACATTGGCCACAGCAACCCCAGGCAGTGCTACAGGCTGGGGGCAGAGTGGCTGAGAGCAGCCAGGCAGAGAGGGACCTGGGGGTGCTGGTTGATGGGAGGCTGAACATGAGCCTGCAGTGTGCCCAGGCAGCCAAGAAGGCCAATGGCATCCTGGCCTGCATCAGGAAGAGTGTGGCCAGCAGGAGCAGGGAGGTCATTGTGCCCTGTGCCCAGCACTGGTTAGGCCACAACTTGAGTCCTGTGTCCAGTTCTGGGCTCCTCAGGTTAGGAAAGATGTTGAGCTGCTGGAAGGTGTCCAGAGAAGGGCAACAAGGCTGGGGAGGGGTCTGGAGCACAGCCCTGTGAGGAGAGGCTGAGGGAGCTGGGGTTGCTTAGCCTGGAGAAGAGGAGGCTCAGGGGAGACCTCATTGCTCTCTACAACTCCCTGAAGGGAGGCTGTAGCCAGGTGGGGGTTGGTCTTTTCTCCCAGGCACCCAGCAGCAGAACAAGAGGACACAGTCTCAAGCTGTGCCAGGGAGGTTTAGGCTGGAGGTGAGGAGAAAGTTCTTCCCAGCAAGTGAGATTGACCATTGGAATGTGCTGCCCAGGGAGGTGGTGGAGTCACCATCCCTGGAGGGGTTCAAGAGGGGATTGGATGTGGCACTTGGAGCCATGGTTTAGTTGTCAGGAGGTGCTGGGTGACAGGTTGGACTTGATGATCTTCAAGTCTTTTCCACCCTCATTGATTCTATGATTCTACCAGAGCTTTTCTTTCTATGTATTTGTTTGTTTGGGTTTTTTCCCCCTCTGCTCTTAGGCAAGATCAGTCATGATCTTCTAAATACTCTCTTGGTCTAAATTTGGATAGCAGTCTGCCAGGAAAGGTTCTGGAAACTCAAAAGCTCTCTATTGCAGCAATGTGGTTTAGCTACTGCATCATCTTGGCACTGACCAGGACTCCTGGCAGCACTTGGCTCAGCTTCCTCCCCTGGAAGCTGAATATTTAGCCCTCCAACAAAGCATCCCCTCCCTCAGCACAGGACAGACCCCACTGGAGCACAGCAGGTAGCTCTGCTGTGGGAGTGGCTTCAGAGGAGGCCACAAAAATGATCAGAGGGCTGGAGCACCTCTGCTGTGAGGGAAGGATGGGGTTATTCAGCCTGGAGAGGAGAGGGCCCTGGGAGACTTCACTGCCCCTTCAGAACATAAAGAAGCCTCTAAGAAGACTGGGGAGAGACTTCTGAGCAGGGCCTTTTGGGACAGGAGAAGGGGGAGGGTTTGAAAGTGAAGGAGGGAAATTCAGCCTCAAGAGAAGGAAACATTTTCTTTATTTGTGTCATGCTGAGGCTGGCAAGAGCCTGGCCCAGGCTGCCTGAGAGACGGGGCAGATGCCCCAGCCCTGGAGCCACCCCAGGTCAGGTGGTTTGGGGCTCTGAGCTCCCTGCTTTAGTTGAAGATGCCCCTGCTGACTGCAGGGGAGGGTCGGACTGAATGACCTTTCAGGCTCCTTCCAGCACAAACAATTCTGTGGCTTCCCTTTGAATTTCATCAAGTTGTTCTGAAGGATCTTTTCCAGAGGAGAGAGACTCCTCTCTGCCCTCTGCGGTACCACCAGTCCCAGGGGCTGAGGACCCGCAGCAGGCGAGCGTTACAGCTCTGACAGCACAAAGCCTGCCCCTTGCCAAGGACTCACAGCAGGAAGCTCCTCCTTTTGCTGACATCAGGTCAATAAATAAAGTGTTTGAGCAGCCCCTCTCCCAGGGCCTACTGCTTCCTCTCTACAGAACACCTATCTGAAGGACACAATCCTGATCTCTGCCCCGCAGGCCAGGCCCAGCGCCCCAGCTTAGCACAGGGCGAGGCGCATGGGATTCTCTATGTTGGCCTTCAGGGTCTCCAGGAACTTGGAAGCCAGTTCATCATCCACCACACGGCCATCACTTGAAAGAGTCACTGTCATAAGCTGCTGCTGCTCCAGGCTCTCATTCCCTTCTTCATCCTCCACCACCCTGAGCTCGGCCCTGGCTCGGCCCACGGCCAGGATGCAGGCCTGGGGGGGGGTTGATGACCGCGGTGAACCCGTTGATGCCGAACATGCCCAGGTTGGAGATGCTGCAGGGGGCAGAAACAAGCACAAGAGCTGCCAGGGAGGCCAGAACGACACAATACAATAGACCAGGGTGACAGAGACCTTCAAGATCATCGTGTCCAACCCACCAACCAATCCAACCCACCCAAACAACTAACCCATGGCACCAAGCACCCCAGCAAGTCTCCTCCTGAACACCTCCAATGAAGGTGACTCCACCACCTCCCCGGGCAGCCCATTCCAATGGGCAATCACTCTCTCTGTGTAGAACTTCTTCCTAACATCCAGCCTAAACCTGCCCTGGCACAGCCTGAGACTGTGTCCTCTTGTTCTGCTGCTGGCTGCCTGCCTGGGAGAAGAGGCCAACCTCTGCCTGGCTACAACCTCCCTTCAGGGAGATGTAGAGAGCAAGAAGGCCTCCCCTGAGTCTCCTCCAGGCTAAGCAACCCCAGCTCCCTCAGCCTCTCCTCACAGGGCTGTGCTCCAAACCCCTCCCCAGCTTCGTTGCCCTTCTCTGGACACCTTCCAGCAAGTCAACCTCCTTCCTGAACTGAGGGACCCAGAACTGGACACAGGACTCAAGGTGTGGCCTAACCAGTGCAGTGTCCAGGGGCAGAATGACTTCCCTGCTCCTGCTGGCCACACTCTTCCTGAGGCAGGCCAGGATGCCATTGGCCCTCTTGGCTGCCTGGGCACACTGCAGGCTCATGTTCAGCTTCTCATCAATCAGCACCCCCAGGTCCCTCTCTGCCTGGCTGCTCTCAGCCACTCTGCCCCCAGCCTGTAGCACTGCCTGGGGTTGCTGTGGCCAATGTGCAGCACCTGGCACTTGGATGTGTTCAATCTCCTGCCCTTGGCCTCTGCCCATCTGTCCAGCCTGTCGAGGTCCCTCTGCAAAGCCTCTCTGCCCTCCAGCAGATCAACTCCTGCCCCCAGCTTGGTGTCAGCTGCAAATTTACTGATGATGGACTCAATGCCCTCATCCAGATCATCAGTAAAGATGTTAAAGAGGCTGGGGCCCAGCACTGATCCCTGGGGCACACCACTGGTGCCTGCCTGCCAGCTGGCTGTGGCACCACTCACCACCACTCTCTGGGCTCAGCCTCCAGCCAGTTCCTAACCCAGCTCAGAGTGCTGCTGTCCCAGCCCGGGGCTGACAGCTTGGCCAGGAGTTTGCTGTGGGGGATGGTGTCAAAGGCCTTGCAGAGGTCCAGGTAGACCACATCCACAGCCTGCCCCACATCCATCGTCATAGAAGTGTCAGGGCTGGAAGGGACCTCAAGGCTCAGCCAGTCCCAACCCCCTGCCATGGGCAAGGACACCTCACACCACAGCAGGTTGCTCACGGCCACCTCCAGCCTGGCTGCAAACACCTCCAGGCAGGAGGCTTCCACCACCTCCCTGGGCAGCCTGTGCCAGGCTCTCACCACCCTCATGGGCAACAACTTCTTCCTCACATCCAATCTCAATCTCCCCACTTCTGGTTTTGCTCCATCCCCCAGTCCTATCCCTCCCTGACACCCTCAAAAGTCCCTCCCCAGCTTTCCTGTAGCCCTCTTCAGATCCTGGAAGGCCACAAGAAGGTCTCCTGGGAGCCTTCTCCTCTTCAGCCTGCACAACCCCAACTCTCTCAGGCTGTCTCCAGAGCAGAGCAGCTCCAGCCCTCTGCTCCTCCTCGTGGCCCTTCTCTGGACACCTTCCAGCACCTCCAGATCTTTCCTGGAACAGAGGCTCCAGAGCTGGACACAGAGCTCCAGATGGGGTCTCACCAGAGCAGTGACTGCTGTGACCTGGGGGTGCTGATTGACAGCCACCTAAACATAAGCCAGCAGTGTGCCCAGGTGGCCAAGAAGGCCAAGGGCATCCTGGCCTGCATCAGGAAGAGTGTGGCCAGCAGGAGCAGGGAGGTCATTGTGCCCCTCTCCTCTGCACTGGTTAGGCCACATCTTGAGTCCTGTGCCCAGTTCTGGGCCCCTCAGTTTAAGAAGGACATTGAGAGACTTGAAGGTGTCCAGAGAAGGGCAACAAGGCTGGGGAGAGGCCTTGAGCACAGCCCTGTGAGGAGAGGCTGAGGGAGCTGGGGTTGCTTAGCCTGGAGAAGAGGAGACTCAGGAGAGACCTCATTGCTCTCAACAACTACCTGAAGGGAGGTTGCAGCCAGGTGGGGGTTGGCCTCTTCTCTCTAGCAACCAGCACCAGAACAAGAGGACACAGTCTCAAGCTGTGCCAGGGGAAGTTTAGGCTGGAGGTGAGGAGAAAGTTCTTCACAGAGAGAGTCATTTGCCATTGGGATGTGCTGCCCAGGGAGGTGGTGGAGTCACCGTCCCTGGAGGTGTTCAAGAGGGGACTGGATGTGGCACTTGGTGCCATGGTCTAGTCATGGGGTCTGTGGTGCCAGGTTGGACTCGATGATCTTTGAGGTCTCTTCCAACCTGGGTGATACTGTGAGACTGTGATCCTGTGACCCAGTCCTCCCCAAGGCCAACCCTATCAGCTCTGGCAGAGTTCAGCTGGGCCCATTCACCCATCAGGGGGTTGGGATTTCTGCAATTACAACCGAGAGAGCCTGTCAGGAGAGCCCTTTCTGCACAGCACTGCACACGGCCAGCAGGAAGTAGGTCAGGAAAGTCCCATCTCCACATAAGCTTGGCCTCTCTCTGTTCCAGGCCACACTGTCTTTCAGACTGAACCAAGCAATACAAACTGGGGCACACAGCAACCCCTCAGGCACAGACAGCCTGATGAGGCCTCTCACCCTTCAGCATTTCTGTGGAACCACACAGAGTACTGGGAAAGGCTTGGACCCTGTGGTGAGAGATGGCCTAGAGAGAAAGCTGAACCAGCACCAACTGCTCTCTCTGACAGCTGCTGGGCTGCATACAAAGCAGTGTGGCCAGAGATGGGCAAAGAGGATTCTGCCCCTCTGCTCTGCCCTGTGAGACCTCACCTGCAGAGCTGTGTCCAGCTCTGGAGCCCTCAGCACAGCAAGGACATGGACCTGATGGAGAGGCTGCAGAGGAGGCCACCAAGATGATCAGGGGGCTGGAGCAGCTCTGCCAGGAGGCCAGGCTGAGGGAGCTGGGGGTGTTCAGCCTGGAGAAGAGAAGGCTGCAGGCAAAGCTAAGAGCAGCCTGCCAGGAGCTGAAGGGGGCTACAGGAAGGCTGCAGAGGGACTGTTTGCAAAGGCCTGCAGGGACAGGAGCAGGGGCAATGGTTTGAAATGAGAGCAGAGCAGATGGAGATTGGATGTGAGCAACAAGTTCTGCAGCAGGAGGCTGCTGGGACACTGCCACAGGTTGCCCAGGGAGGTGGTTGAGGTCCCATGCCAGGAGCTATTCAAGCTGAGGCTGGAGAAGGCTGTGAGCAAGCTGCTGTAGTGGAGGATGTCCCTGCTGAGTGCAGGGGGTTAGACTGGATGACCTCTGGAGAGGTCCTTTCCAACCCAAAGCATTCTGTGACTCTGCTCCATGAGGTTTTCCTGCTGAGAAGCTCACAGATTTCTGGGCCACTCCTCCAGCAGCAGTCATCAGCCCAGGTGCCAGCCTGGCACTTCAGTGCCCCTGGCAGCCACATTTCCACAGAAGCTGTGGGGTGTCACTCTCACCACACACTATGTTTTAGGAGACAGGACAAGCACTTAGAACTACCTTTTACAAGCTGACTGCAAGCCAGTTCAGCTGCAGTTTGTCTCAGCAGGAAGGTTGCTTGGTGACAGCACACTGTGCCCATCCGGAGACACTGCTCTGAGGAGCAAACTGAAATCAACCTGGAGGCCCCTTCCAACCCCTAACATCCTGTGGACATCAGTGCCTGCTGCAATACCTCTGCCAAACAGCTCCTCTCAGGGTCTCCATGCTGTCAGCAAAGAGGCTGCCTGGCATGTTAAACCACAGCCCAGCATTCCCCTGCAGCTGGGGAAAATGGGGTGAAAAAGTAAAAGCTTCATCCCTCTCGGCCTGAAAAACATTGAATTCTGCACCAGCCTCTGCTGAAGGAGACCTGTGCCACGAGAATCACAGACTCACAGGGTTGGAAGGCACCTCCAGACATCAGCCAGTCCAAGCCCCCTGCCAGAGCAGAGCACCCAGGGCAGCTCACACAGGAGCACATCCAGGTGGGGCTGGAAAGGCTCCAGAGCAGGAGACTCCACAACCTCTCTGGGCAGCCTGCTCCAGGCTCCAGCACCCTCACAGGCACAAAGTCTTCCCTTCTGTTCCCATGGCACCTCCTCTGCTCCAGCCTGCCCCCAGTGCCCCTTGTGCTGCCCTTGGCCATCCCTGAGCAGAGCCTGGCTCTGTCCTCCAGCACTGCCCTGCACATCTTTATCCCCAGCACTGAGGGCAGCCCTCAGGCTCCTCTGCTTCAGGTTCCAAGCCCCAGCTCCCTCAGCCTGTGCTCACAGGGAGCCTTCTTGAAGGTGTCCAGAGAAGGGCAACAAGGCTGGGGAGAGGCCTTGAGCACAGCCCTGTGAGGAGAGGCTGAGGGAGCTGGGGTTGCTTAGCCTGGAGAAGAGGAGGCTCAGGGGAGACCTCATTGCTCTCAACAACTACCTGAAGGGTGGTTGTAGCCAGGAAGGGGTTGGCCTCTTCTCTCTAGCAACCAGCACCAGAACAAGGGGACACAGTCTCAAGCTGCACCAGGGGAAGTTTAGGCTGGAGGTGAGGAGAAAGTTCTTCACTGAGAGAGTGATTTGCCATTGGGATGTGCTGCCCAGGGAGGTGGTGGAGTCACCATCCCTGGAGGGGTTCAAGAGGGGATTGGATGTGGCACTTGGTGCCATGGTCTAGTCATGGGGTCTGTGGTGCCAGGTTGGACTCGATGATCTTTGAGGTCTCTTCCAACCTGGGTGATACTGTGATGTTCCACTGCCTGCAGCAGCTCTGTGCCTCTGGGCTGGACTCCCTCAAGCAGTTCCCTGAGGTCCTTCTTGGACTGATGGGACCAGAATTGGACACAATGCTCCAGATGTGGCCTCAGCAGGGCAGAGTAGAGGGGCAGGAGAACCTCTCTGGACCTACTAACCACAGCCCTTCTAATGCAGCCCAGGATGCCCTTGGCCTTCCTGGCCCCAGGGGCACTTTGCTGGCTCATGGGCATCCTGCTGTCTTTCCCCCAGACATTCAAGCTAGGTTTGGCCCTTCAGAATCATCCCTTGGAATTTCACCCTAAATGGAGGAGGATAGTCCAATGTACAGCACTAGGACAGCACAGAACAGCTGAGATTGAAACAGTTCTGAACCCCTGCACAAACCAAGTGCCATGGAGTGTTACCTGAAAGATCCTCCCTGGTACTCTTCTGGTAACAGTTTTCCATCTCTTGCTTTCTTTGCCAAGGCCTAAGGAGAATGCAAGAGGAAAAACAGGAGAGAAAAAAGAAATTGAAGTGTGGTAACAGACAAATTCATTTGCATACAGCCATTAAAAGTCAGAGATTCACAGAAGGGGTTGGGCTGGAAGGGACCTTAAAACATGATCCAGTTTCAGCCCCCTGCCACGGGCAGGGACACCTCCCACCAGCCCAGGCTGCTCAAGGCCTCATCCAGCCTGGCCTTGAACACCTCCAGGGAGGGGACATCCACAGCCTCCTGGGCAGCCTGTGCCAGTGTCTCCCCAGCCTCACTGTCCAAAATTTCTTCCCACTCTCCAGTCTAAGTCTCCCCTCTCCCAGCTCAAAGCCATTGTCCCTCGGCCTGGCACTCCCAGCCCTTGTCCAAAGTCCCTCCCCAGCTCTCCTGCAGCCCCTTCAGGTACTGTCAGGCTGCTCTGAGGTCTGCCTGGAGCCTTCTCTTCTTCAGGCTGTACAGCCCCAACTCCCTTAGCCTGTCCCCACAGGGCACATTCTGCAGCCCTCTGATCATCTTCATGGCCTCCTCTGGACCTGCTCCAGCAGCTACTTTCAGGAATTGCCAGTAGGCTCTGGAGGGATTTTCTGTGTGTGTCCTGTGGGTATCCTGTCAGCACTCGAGCTACAAGCCTTGAAGAAAGAGACCTGGGGGTGCTGGCTGCTGAGAAGCTCACCATGAGCCAGCAGTGCCCTCATGCAGCTGGGCTGCACCAGAGCAGTGCAGCTTGTGTTCAGCCCTGGGAGCCCTTCAGCACCCCCATGTGAACCTGGGCACATGCTGCCTCATGCCCAGCCAGCTGCCTACCAGCACCCCAAGACCTTTTCTGACAGGCAGTTTGCAGCCACTCTGGCCCAGGCCTGGAGCTCTCACAGGGTTGTTGTGACCCAAGTGCAGGACCCAGCACTCGGCCTTGTTAAAGCTCACTGTGTTGGCCTCAGCCCAGGGACTGAACCTGTCCAGATGCCTCTGCAGAGCCTTCCTGCCCTGCAGCAGCTGAACACTGCTGCTCAGCTCACCGTGGTGCAAACTTACTAATGGTGTCCTCCATTCCCATCATCCCACTCCCTCATGAAGAGATGAAACAGAAGTGGCCCCAGTGCCAAGCCCTGGTGGACACCAGCAGTGGGCAGCAGCATTGAACTCCTTTTGAACAGAGGTCCAGAATTCCTATCCCTTTTGAAGCTGAGGAAATGCTGGAACAGCTGCCAGTCCCTGTGGAACCTGCCTCTGTTACTACTGATGGGCACCTGGGTCACTCTGCAGTCTCTGAGGGTGTATCACCTTTGGAAGCAAGGGGAGGCAACCCATGGAATGTTTAGGGATGTTGCTAGGACATGTAGGAAGAAAATTAGGGAGGCAAAAGCCCATTTAGAGCTTGGCCTGGCACTGCTGTGAAGGACAACAAAAAGTCCTTCTATAAATACATCAATAGCAAGAGGAAGGGCAAGGACAAGCTCCACTCCTTGGTGGGCACGGAGGGGAACGTTGTAACAAAGGATGAGGAAAAGGCAGAGGGACTTAACACCTTCTTTGCCTCAATTGTTACTAGGAGGGCAGAACTTCTTCCAGACAGCTGGCTGCAGAGCTGGCAGAAGGAGCCAGGGAGCAGCACAGTTTCTCTCTGCTCCAGGAGTGGGTAGTTACAGATCTCCTCAGCCTCTTGGACCCCCACAAGGCCATGGGACCGGATGGGATCCATCCTAGGGTGCTGAGGGAGCTGCAGATGAGCTGTCCAAGCCACTCTCCATCATTTTTCAGCAGTCCTGGCTCACTGGAGAGGTCCCAGAAGACTGGAAGCTGCCAACGTGGTGCCCATCCACAAGCAGGGCCGGTTGGATGAGCCAGGGAATGATAGGCCTGTCAGCCTGACCTCAGTGCCAGGCAAGGGTATGGAAGAGTCATCCTGAGTGCAGTCACACAGCACTTACAGGATGGCCAAGGGCTCAGGCCCAGCCAGCAGGGATTCAGGAAGGGCAGGTCCTGCCTGACCAACCTGATCTCCTTCCATGCCCAGGTGACTGCCTGGGGGATGTGGGGCAGGCTGTGGATGGAGTCTGCCTGGGCTTCAGCAAGGCCTTTGACACCATCCCCCACAGCAAACTGCTGGCCAAGCTGTCAGCCCCTGGCTTGGACAGCAGCACTCTGAGCTGGGTTAGGAACTGGCTGGAGGCTGAGCCAGAGAGTGGTGGTGAATGGTGCCACAGCCAGCTGGCAGGCAGGCACCAGTGGTGTGCCCCAGGGATCAGTGCTGGGCCCCATGCTCTTCAACATCTTTATTGATGATCTGGATGAGGGGATGGAGTCCATCATCAGTCAATTTGCAGATGACACCAAGCTGGGGACAGGAGTTGATCTGCTGGAGGGCAGAGAGGCTTTGCAGAGGGACCTCGACAGGCTGGACAGATGGGCAGAGGCCAAGGGCAGGAGATTGAACACATCCAAGTGCCAGGTGCTGCACATTGGCCACAGCAACCCCAGGCAGTGCTACAGGCTGGGGGCAGAGTGGCTGAGAGCAGCCAGGCAGAGAGGGACCTGGGGGTGCTGGTTGATGAGAAGCTGAACATGAGCCAGCAGTGTGCCCAGGCAGCCAAGAAGGCCAAGGGCATCCTGGCCTGCATCAGGAACAGTGAGGCCAGCAGGAGCAGGGAGGTCATTGTGCCCCTGTACACTGCACTGGTTAGGCCACACCTTGAGTCCTGTGTCCAGTTCTGGGCTCCTCAAGTTAGGAAAGATGTTGAGCTGCTGGAAGGTGTCCAGAGAAGGGCAATGAAGTTGGTGAGGGGTCTGGAGCACAGCCCTGTGAGGAGAGGCTGAGGGAGCTGGGGTTACTTAGCCTGGAGAAGAGGAGGCTCAGGGTAGACCTTCTTGCTCTCTACAACTCCCTGAAGGGAGGTTGTAGCCAGGCAGAGGTTGGTCTCTTCTCCCAGGCAGCCAGTAGCAGAACAAGAGGACACAGTCTCAGGCTGTGCCAGGGCAGGTTTAGGCTGGATGTTAGGAAGAAGTTCTACACAGAGAGAGTGATTGCCCATTGGAATGGGCTGCCCAGGGAGGTGGTGGAGTCACCATCCCTGGAGGTGTTCAGGAGGAGACTTGATGGGTGCTTGGTGCCATGGGTTAGTTGTTTGGGTGGGTTGGATTGGTTGATGGGTTGGACGCGATGATCTTGAAGGTCTCTTCCAACCTGGTGTATTGTATTGTATTGTATTGTATTGTATTGTATCCTTCTGCTGCTCAAGCCATGCAGTGCTCAGCCTGCTGTGGACTTGAGCCCTACCTTTGCAGAGGCAGCAATCTCCTGTATCCCCTTTGCAGCAACATCTTTGATGATGGGGGTAATGAGACCTCGCTCCGTCGCCACAGCAATGGAGATGTCGATGGAGTGCAGCTGCCTGCAGGCTTCTCCATCCCAGGTAACATTCACATCTGGCATTTGCTGCAGGACAGAGAGCAAAAACAAAAGGCAGCTGTGAAAAGAACAGCAGTGCAGCCAATTAGCAGTGACAGCCCGTTCAGCCACACAGCTGTGTGCAGGCAGTGCCCACACTAATGAGTGCCTCCCAGACTGCTGGCTGCAAACGAGGGCAGAACAAGGCACAGCTGTCAGCAGGACTGCCACGAGCAGGACAAAGTGAGACCCAAAGTGGAACTCACTGAGACAGGCAGTGAGCAGATGCCCTTCATCAGCTTGCAGTGCTCCTATGCAAGCTCGCTTTGGGAGACAGCAGCAAGGGGTCTGCCAGGATCTGACAACAGCAGGGCAGGCAAAAGGTTTTTTGATGGTGCTGGAAAAAAAGCCTACGAAGTCACAGGATGGAGTCTCAGCTCCCTCCCTGGGCAATCTTGGCAGCCTGCTCCAGGCCTCCAGCACCCTCACAGTCACAAAGGTTTCCCTTCTGTTCCCATGGCACCTCCTCTGCTCCAGCTTGCCCCCAGTGCCCCTTGTGCTGTCCTTGGACATCCCTGAGCAGAGCCCTCTCGCAGCGTTCCAGCAACCTCGTGCTGCACAACTTGCTCCTCACATCCAATTTACATCTTTAAAAGTCCATTATTCACTTACCTTCAGAGTGACTGCAGTTGCCTTGATAATAAAATCATTGACAGACACTTTAATGTCATCTGCAAAAGACACAAAAAGAGAGTCAGTGCTCCAGCAGCAAAGCTGCTCTGCCAGCAACAGCTCAGCTCCACACTCCAATTACAGCAGCAAGGAAACTTCTCTCCCTTTTGGGAGCATTACCCAGGAGAAGTCTCCTGAGCAGAGACATCTTGCTAGGTATACTACTGCTGGAAGGTCAGAAAAGCTGCAAACCCCTCCTTATAAAGAGCAGCAGACAGGTTTTTAGGGTTCACAGATTTACTCTCCACTGTAGGACCTACAGACACAGAGACAATAGTGCAGACTGCCCTCGGTGCATTAACTGCAGTGACGGCAGAGATGAGCTGGCATGCAGCTGGGCAGCAGCAGCATTCTGTTCTCTAGTGGCCTTTGGGGCCTCTTAATGTCCAGAGAAGGGCAATGAAGTTGGTGAGGGGTTTGGAGCACAGCCCTGTGAGGAGAGGCTGAGGGAGCTGGGGTTGCTTAGCCTGGAGGAGAGGAGGCTCAGGGGAGACCTTATTGCTCTCTCCAACTCCCTGAAGAGAGGTTGTAGCCAGCTGGGGGTTGGTCTCTTCTCCCAGGCACCCAGCAGCAGAACAAGAGGACACAGTCTCAAGCTGTGCCAGGGGAGGTTTAGGCTGGAGGTGAGGTAGAAAGTTCTTCCCAGCAAGAGAGACTGGCCCTTGGGATGTGCTGCCCAGGGAGGTGGTGGAGTCACCATCCCTGGAGGTGTTTAGGAAGAGCCTGGGTGAGGCACTTGGAGCCATGTTGATCAGATGGTGTTGGGTGATAGGTTGGACTTGATGATCTCAAAGGTCTCTTCCAACCTGGTTAATTCTATTCTATTCTCCAGAGAAGGAGACTCCACAGCCTCTGTGGGGAGCCTGTTGCAGTGCTCTGTGACCCTCACAGTGCAGAAGTTCCTCCTCATGTCCATGATGGTTGTATCTTGGCAAGCTGTCCCACTCAGTGATCAGAGGGAACCACAGCTCATGTCCAGTATCAGAGAACACCAAAACCAAGGCTTCAGCACACAGTGCCTGTAGACCTGGGCAAGCTGGTGTAAGGCAGACAAACAGCAGGAGCAGAGGGTCCAGCCAGCCAGTTCCATCACTAACCTTTGGCCAGCTCTTTTCTCAGTCTCAAAACAGCACCAATGTCACAGTCAGCAGCAGCATAGGCATGGGGGATGGTTGTCTTAGACTCTGTCAGCCTCTTGGCAATGACTCTTCGGATGTTGCTAGCTGGGATTTCAGTGAAGGTGCCCTGAAAGGAATCACAGACTGCACAGGAAACAGCAGGAGAGCAAAGAGTTCCCCCTCACTGAGCAAGGGCTGAGGCACTGGCAGGCTCTCAGCAGTGACTCCTGCTCAACTCAAATATGCCCAGAGAGCAAGAACCCACCCCTGTAATCAGCATGGGCAAGGCCAACCACTGCTCTGGTCTGGCCCCCACAGCAGGGGTGCAGAGCAAACCCAGGCTCCCAGCACAGAGCTGAGCCCAGGCTTCCAGCAGGCTGCTGAGAAAAAGTCTTTGCACACATCCAGCCATGGACCCTGGGCCAGAGCATAGCAGCACTGCTCCACTGGCCAGAGCTGCTGTGTCCAGCACGACAGGCTTGGTTCCAGCTGAATGACAACAGAGAGCTTCCCCAGTACAACCACAGAAAGGCAGGGCCTGGAAGGGACCTCCAGAGATCAGAGCCCACCCCCTGCCAGAGCAGGGGCACCCAGGGCAGGTCACACAGGAACACACCCAGGTGGGGTTGGAAAGTCTCCAGAGGAGGAGACTCCACAACCTCTCTGGGCAGCCTGCTCCAGGCTCCAGCACCCTCACCATACACAAGTGTCTCCTCATGTTGAGGTGGAACCTGCTGGGTGCCAGCTTGTACCCTGCTGTTCCTTGTCCTGTCACTGGGCACCACCAAACAGGGCCTGGCCCCTTCACCCTGAGCCCCAGCCCTCAGCTATTGATAGACATTGATCAGATCCCTCTCAGCCTTCTCCTCTCCAGGCTAACCAGCCCCAGGGCTCTCAGTCTCTCTTCACAGCAGAGATGTTCAAGGCCCCAGTCATCCTCATAGCCTCTGCTGGACTCTCTCCAGCAGGTTTCTTGAACTGGGGAGCCCAGCACTGGACACAGGATTGCAGCTGTGGTCTCAGCAGGGCAGAGCAGGGGGTCAGAACCTCCCCAGCCCTGCCGGCCACACTTTCCTTCGTTGTGCCTCTTGGCCACCAGGGCACATGGGTACTGCTTTTTCAGCTCCCTGAGTGGCTCCACAGGAGAATCTTCACTGCCTGTCTCTTTTGTTCCTCCTCTGTCTCCTTCCAGACACCCTGTGTCATGTTTCAATGTAGAAGGTTTTCCCAACTGCCAGTCACCTGTCAGGGAGGCTCCTGGAGTACAAGTAAGTGACTGCAGAAAGCAAGGAAATCAGCTCTTCTGTCAGGAAGATGTTGTTCAGGCTCAGCATGTGCCCTGTTCAGTTTGGAGAGGAGAAGGCTGAGAAGGGATTGAATCAATGCTTATAAATATCTGAGGGCCAGGAGGGAGGGGACAGGGACAGGCTCTGTTGCACCCTGGGATAGGACAAGGGACAATGGATATAAACTCCAGCACAGGAGGTTCCAGCTCAACATGAGGAGGAACTTCTTCCCTGTGAGGCTCCCAGAGGCCTGGAGCAGGCTGCCCAGAGAGGTTGTGGAGTCTCCTTCTCTGGAGCCTTCCCAGCCCTGTCTGGATGTGTTCCTGTGTGACCTGTGCTGGATTCTCTGCTCCTTCCAACCCCTAACATCCTGTGAGCCTGTGAGCCTCAGGAAGAATCAAAATGAGAAGGGAAAACAACACTTCAGCATCTCAGGAAGGAGCTGGCTGCAGGTCCCATCACCATGGTGCTGGCTCTGGTTGGGATGGAGCCAACTCTTCCCTGAGGTGCCCTTTCCTTGCCGGGCTTCGGAGTTGTGGCTAATGCAGAGCTGACTTCATGCTGGTGCTTCAGCACCTGCATCAAAGCTTTCCCTCTTCTCCTGCTCTGCTCCAGAGATCACTGGGTGGGCAAGAAGCTGGGAAGAGGCACAGCCAGGTCAACCAACACTGACAGAGATCACCAGTGAAAACTGGAAGTGAGGAGGTTCTGGGAAGGTGGCCTCTGCTCAGGGTCTGGCTGGGCACGCTGGGTGGGTGCTTTCCTATCACTCGGTGTCTTCCTCCCCTTCCTCTTTCCTCTGCTGCTAAGTCACCTTCATCTCTGCTCACACATTTTTTAACTTGGGTTTGCCCTTCCTACTCTCCCCAAGCCCTTTTCCCATGGTGGGGGCAGGCAGCTGGTCCTTCACATGGAATTCTAGAGCCAGAAAGGTTCTCTCTCCTGCCCCACGTTTGGGGCAGACTTTCTGCTGGCATGCACTTCAGCAGGGGCATCCATCTGTGGGGGAACCCCCAGTCCCTGGCATTGCTAACACTTCAAACTAGCACAGGAAGTGTACTGAGGTGCTGGAGCTTGAAAGATCACCCTTCAAGGGAACCACCAAGCCCTTTCCAACTGATCAATGAGCATTTTCCCATACTTAGACTGCACGAAAGCAAAGAATGAAGGACAGCAAAAATGAAGCAGGATTTAAGTCTCTCCCAGGCTGGAAGTCCCACCTGGCACATTGATCCTGCAGGGGCCAAGAGGAGGAGTGCATTGGTTATTTCCAAACTAGTGGCATCTTGTTTGGGGACTGAAACAAAACTGCTGCCTCCCTGACTTCCCCCTTTCCAAGGCCTGCAATGTGCATTTGTTGATGGCTTCAGTTTGCAGCTATACACAAACCAGTGTGCAGGGCACCACTTCCAGGGCCCTGCAGCTCCACTGCTTTAGAACCACCCAGACCAAAAGCTTGCAAACACAACTAAACACTGAGCTTGCAGTCTGGGTGCCCTTGGCTTGCTTCCCCCTCCAGCTCCAGAAGTCTCACAGGTGCATAGAATGGCCTGGGTTGGGAGGGACCCTAAAAGACCACCTAGTTCCAAGCCCCCTGCCATGACAACATTTAGCTGCAGCAATGCTGAGGACTTAACAGAAGCAGTACCAGTGCAGCAGGCTCTCCTGGGGTGGACATTGGTGGAATTGCTGGCCTTGGGGAAGCAGAAGTCACAGCTGCTGCTTGCAGAGCTGCAGGCACCGCGGCAGGCTGGGGAGGAGCTGGGGAAACCTCGGGCTTCAGGGCAGTGGGTTTGCCCTTCTGCTTCTGCAGAAGTTTGAGAGCATCCCTGGTGATTAAAAGACAGTGAAATACAGACAAAGAAATGATCTCCCAACTGCCCAAAGCAGCACTGCTCCAGCACTTGCTTCAGCTCCTTTGCCAGTTCTGTGCTCTTCCCTTTCTGCTGTCAAACCAACCTCCCCCGGGGTGACTGTTGTTGGCTGACAGCAGTGCTGTGTCTTTTGTGACATCTTCAGGCAAGTCTCACTCAATTCTGTGAACAAAGGGGCAGAAACCATTCCTGTTAGAGAAGCAGAGCATTCATCACCACGCATGGGGAGTGGAAAAGGTAACTTGGATTAAGTCAGAGAGCACTCACTGGGGCTAGAAAGTCTCAGATGAAAGCTGTTCCACCTGCAGCTGCTGTGATTGATTAGGGCTCACAGACAATTGGTACACTGATCACTGAGTGCATAGTATCATAGTAGCAGTCAGGGTTGGAAGGGACCACAAGGATCATCCAGTTCCAACCCCCTGCCATGGGCAGGGACACCCCACACTACATCAGCCTGACCACAGCCTCGTCCAGCCTGGGCTTAAACACCTCCAGGGACGGGGCCTCAACCACCTCCCTGCACAACCCATCCCAGGGCTTCACCACTCTCATGGGGAAGAACTTCCTCCTCACCTCCAGCCTGAATCTCCCCACCTCCAGCTTCAGTCCCTTCCCCCTAGTCCTATCACTCCCTGATGTCCTGAGAAGTCCCTCCCCAGCCTTCCTGGAGCCCCCTTCAGATCCTGGAAAGCCCCAATGAGGTCACCTGGGAGCCTTCTCTTCTCCAGCCTGAACAGCCCCAACTCCTTCAGTCCCCAGGTCTCTCAGCCTCTCCTCCCCAGGCAGTGCTGCAGTCCCTTCAGCATCCTTGGAGCCCTCCCTTGGACTCTCTCCAGCAGATCCCTGTCCCTCCTGAACTGGGAGCCCAGAACTGGATGCAATACTCCAGGTGAGGTCTCCCCAGGGCAGAGGAGAGGGGAGGAGAACCTCCCTGGCTCTGCTGGCCACACTCCTCTGCATGCAGCCCAGGACCCCCTTGGCCTTCTTGGCCCCCAGGGCACTCTGATGTCCCATGCAGAACTTGCTGCCCCCCAGCACTCCCAGCTCCTTCTCCAGGGGCTGCTCTCCAGCAGATCACCTCCCAGCCTGTCCTGCTGCAGTTTTCCCTTCCTCCCCAGGTGCAGGACTCTGCTCTCATCCTTGCTGACCCTCATTAGGTTCCTCTCTGCCCAGCTCTCAGCCTGTCCAAGTCTCTCTGAATGGCTGCACAGCCTTCAGGTGTCTCAGCCAAGCCTCCCAGTTTGGTATCATCAGCAAAATGTTTTGCTGCCTCTCCCTGACAGCCAGGCAATGTTAATTAGTCAGCTCCAATTCCTGGAGGGTTTCCACCTGCCACAGCCTAGCAGCATCTCATAAATTACCACTGCACTTCCATAATTAAGTCAAAACTGTGGCTGACCATTTGATGTTCCATTGGATGTTCCATCTCTTATTGCATCTCAACTCAGCCACTGACTGTAGGAAAGAAAAGAGCTGTAGAGATTCCTACCCAAAATGCTCACATGAGTTCCTCACTCCAAGGCCTGAGTGAAATCATTAGGTCACAATCACAGAATGAACAAGGTTGGAAAAGACCTCAGAGATCATCTAGTCCAACCTATGACCGAACACTTCTTGACAACTAAACCATGGCTCCAAGTGCCACATCCAAGCCTTATTCGAACACCTCCAGGGATGGGGACTCCACCACCTCCCTGGGCAGCACATCCCAAGGGCCAATCTCTCTTGCTGGGAAGAACTTTCTCCTCACCTCCAGCCTAAACCTCCCCTGGCACAGCTTGAGACTGTGTCCTCTTGTTCTGCTGCTGGGTGCCTGGCAGAAGAGACCAACCCCCAGCTGGCTACAACCTCCCTGCAGGGAGTTGGAGAGAGCAATGAGGTCACCCCTGAGCCTCCTCTTCTCCAGGCTAAGCAACCCCAGCTCCCTCAGCCTCTCCTCCCAGGGCTGTGCCCCAGACCCCTCCCCAGCTTTCTTGCCCTCCTCTGGACACCTTCCAGCAGCTCAACACCTTTCTTGAATCGAGGGGTTCAGAACTGGACACAGGACTCAAGGTGTGGCCTCAGCAGTGCTGAGCACAGGGCAGAATGACCTCCCTGCTCCTGCTGGCCACACTATTCCTTGGCCACCTGGGCACACTGCTGGCTCATGTTCAGCGACTGTCAACCAGCACCCCCAGGTCCCTTTCTGCCTGTCTGCTCTCCAGATGGGATAGAAAAACAAACAAAGGCACCAGAGTTTTGCTGCAGTGTTTGGGCTGGTTTGTTTGCTTCCTTCTTACAACACTTCCTAACCTATTCTCTGCATCTTCTCAAGAGCTTTGGTAAACTGAACCAAGGGATTTCCCCCCTCCCGGAACAAACAATTGGCTTTCAACATCCGTGCCCTTTCCAAGCTGATGCAGCTGGCTCTAGCTTCCAAGGGCAAAAAGAGGGGGCAGCTTTGCTGAAGTGTGCACATACTCCTTGGTGAAGATCCCTCGAGGCCCAGAAGGTAGCAGGTGGCTTGCATCCAGCCCGTGCGTCTCCAGGATGTTGCGAGCCGCGGGGCTCAGGCGAACCCTAAAGGGACGAGGAGAAAGAACAACCTCCTGAAGCAGGGAGAGTGACTTGCTGCACCTCATGGGCATGAGAGAACCCACACAGCTGTGACAGCTCTGCTCAGAGGCTCTGATCCTAGTGCTGAACTTATGCCCTGTCCCTTCACCAGGCTGCGATTCACAGAATGGTTTGGGTTGGAAGGGAGTGTAGCTGCTGGGATAGCAGAGAGGTGCAGGGGTGTGAGGCTCTAGCCCCCACACTCAAACACAGCCTAAACTGTCACCAGTGGTCTGCTCCTCGAGCCCTGCTCTTTAGGCTGTTTAACACACAGCCCAAACATGCACTGAATGTCCCCCTGGAGGAGGAAGGAGGCAGGAATGCTGGGCCCAGCTCCAGCTCCATTCTTCAGGGGTGTCCCCAAGAACAAATGCTCTTGGCTACACAGAAGGTTTCCTTTGAAGTAGCAGCTGCTGCCTGTGTGTCCTTTGTTCAGCTAATTCATAGAGTCCTAGAGTGGGTTGGCTTGGAAGGGAACTTGAAGGTCATTGAGTTCCAACCCCTGTCATGGGCAGGAACACCTTCCACCAGCCCAGGTTGCTCAAGGCCTCATCCAGTCTGCCCCTGAACACCTCCAGGCAGGGGGCAGCCACAGCCTCCCTGGGCAGCCTGTGCCAGTGTCTCCCCAGCCTCACTGCCAAGAATTTCTTAGTATCATAGTAACAGTCAGGGTTGGAAGGAACCACAAGGATCATCTAGTTCCAACCCCCCTGCCATGGGCAGGGACACCCCACACTACATCAGGCTGCCCACAGCCTCATCCAGCCTGGGCTTAAACACCTCCAGGGACGGGGCCTCAACCACCTCCCTGGACAACCCATTCCAGGGCTTCACCTCTCTCATGGGGAAGAACTTCCTCCTCCCCCTCCAGCCTGAATCTCCCCATCCTCAGCTTCATTCCCTTCCCCCTAGTCCTATCACTACCTGAGAGCCTGAGCAGTCCCTCCCCAGCCTTCCTGGAGCCCCCTTCAGATCCTGGAAGGCCACAATGAGGTCACCTGGGAGCCTTCTCTTCTCCAGACTGATCAGCCCCAACCCCTTCAGTCTGTCCTCATAGGAGAGGTGCTCCAGCCCTTCTTCCTCATCTCCAGTCTCAGTCTCTCCTCTCCCCACTCAAAGCCATTGTCTCTCATCTTGGCATTCCCAGCCCTTGTCAGAAGTCCCTCCCCAGCTCTCCTGGAGCCCCTTCAGGTACTGGAAGGCTGCTCCAAGGTCTCCCCAGAGTCTTATACACAGATAAATTCCCCCAGATCCCCACCACAACCCCCCCAAAACAACCAGCCCACGTGCTGCCTAAGGTAGTTTCCTCTCCTGCTCATGTACCAGCTTTGGGTGACACAATTCACTCCACAGGAGGCAGGAGACCTCCAGAGAGGGAGCACCCTGCAACACAGCCCAGTGGCTTGCAGACTTCTGGCTCATGACTGACACCCTGGGGCTAATTTGAGATGTCTGCACTGCTTAGAGTACCCTCAGAGATTAAACCCAAAACTAAGAAAGAGGACCTAAGCTACAGTTTGGGCTTGTTTGCACTGCACTCTCATGGAAGTAAGAAGACATTCTTTCTAATATCAAAAATGCAAGAGCTTGGGAGGGGGTGGGAGTGTGCTGTTTGTTTGTGACCTTCCTATCCTAAATAATTAACAGAAACCAAGGAATAAGCAAAGAGAGCAGCTGGTGCATTAGAATCCAGTGCCTAGGAACACAGCTTCCTCCTAACCCCAGCCTGGCCTCCTTCACAAAGCAGCCGTCTGCTGGAACAGAAGTGCAGCCACAGAAGGGATTCCCATAAGGCTACCCTGTCCAGACTGATTTATTGGGCTCACAAACCAAAGCCAGGCAAGCTTTCTTACCTGATCAGGAGAGCACCTCAGTGTACAGCAGCCTAACAACAAGTAAATAGAGTCAAAGGACTCCTCTCGATTCAGCCTCACTCATCTAGGTAAAAGCTGCACCTCCAACCAAGCACACAGACTTACTGCAGCTTTCCAGGCTGCTGCTCCAGTGTAGGAGAGACTGAAACTGAGGGGCCTGCAGGAGCTGGGGAAGCTGAGGTGCTGATGGAGCCACAGAAGATGGATCACCAGCATCAGCTGGTATTTCAACTTGCTTCCAGTCCTGTCCTTCCTCCACCAGCAGAGCAATCAGCGAGCCCAGGCGGACGTTCTTGCTTCCCTCTTGCAGCTGCGTGGAAGGCAAGGAGAACATCGAGTCACACACCGTGCTGCCCAGACAGGAGCACTGCACATGGCACCTCTGCACACTGCAGACACAAGGATGACACTTCACCAAGAGCAGAGAGCTCACTGGCCTCTGCTGTCAGCAAGCTGACTGATGACTGAAGTCGAAGACAGCTGCTGTGGTAAGGTACAGAACATCAGGCAGCGCCCCCAGACCCCCCGTCTGAAGGCAGAATTCTAAAGCAAAGGGGTCACAGACTGCCAAGAGCCTCCACAATGACCTGCCTCCTGCAAACCAACGTGGCAGTGGCACCCAGCAGCCCCACAGGTAAGCTGGGGAAGTGTGCTCTGGATGACTGGGGAATGAGCTGGATGGGAACTGGCTGAAGGAAAGAAGGCAGAGAGCTGTGGACAATGGGATGGAGTCTAGTTGGAGGCCTGTGCCTAGTGGAGGCCCCCAGGGGCTGGTGCTGGGACCAGTGCTGCTCAATATATTCAACAACTACCTGGATGAATCATAGAATCAATAAGGTTGGAAAAGATCATCAAGTCCAACCTGTCACCCAACACCTCCTGACAGCTAAACCATGGCAGGTGTGCACCAGCAATGCTCTGCTCTCCCTCTCACAGAATCACAGTATCACCAAGGTTGGAAGAGACCTCGAAGATCATCGAGTCCAACCTGGCACCACAGACCCCATGACTAGACCATGGCACCAAGTGCCACATCCAGTCCCCTCTTGAACCCCTCCAGGGCTGGTGACTCCACCACCTCCCTGGGCAGCACATTCCAGTGACAAATTACTCTTTCTGGGAAGAACTTTCTCCTCACCTCCAGCCTAAACAAGGCACAGAAGGCACTGCCAGCCAGTTTGCTGATGACACCAAACTGGGAACAGTGGTGACCTCAGGCTGTGCCATTCAGCCAAACCTGGACAGCTGGAGAGCTGGGTGGAGAGAAATGGAATGAAATCAAACAAGGCCAAGGGCAGAGTCTTGCATCTGGGAAAGAATAACTCCAGGGACCAGTATAGGCTGGGGACTGACCTGTTGGAGAGCAGCTCTAGGGATAGGGACCTAGGTATCCTGCTGGACAGAGGGACGCCCATGAGCCAGCAATGTGACTGTGTGGCCAAGAAGGCCAAGGGCATCCTGGGCTGCATCCAAAGCAGTGTGGCCAGAGATGGAGAGAGAGGATTCTGCTCCTCTGCTCTGTGAGACCTCACCTGCAGTGCTGTGTCCAGCTCTGGAGCCCTCCAAACAGCAAGGACATGGACCTGATGGAGTGCTCCAGAGGAGGCCACCAAGATGATCAGGGGCTGGAGCAGCACTGTTAGCAGGACAGGCTGAGGGAGCTGGGGAAAGAGAAGGCTCCAGGCTGACCTAAGAGCAGCCTGCCAGGACCTGAAGGGGGCTACAAGCAGGCTGCAGAGGGACTGTTTGCAAAGGCCTGCAGGGACAGGAGCAGGGGCAATGGTTTGAAATGAGAGCAGAGCAGACTGAGGTCGGATGTGAGATTTCTGCACCAGGATTTCTGCAAACTCTGCACCAGGAGGGTGCTGAGACACTGCAGCAGGCTGCCCAGGGAGGTGGCTGGGGCCTCCCCAACCACCCTGGCAAGTGAGGCCGGACAGGGCTCCGGGCAACCTGCTCTAGTTGAGGATGTCCCTGCTGACTGCACAGAGGGTTGGACTAGATGGCCTTAGGAGGTCTCTTCCAACCCAGAGCATTCTAAGCTAAGCTGCAGACGTGGAGCTTCAGGATACGGTTTAGCGGTCATGGTAGCTGGGTCACAGTGGGACTTGATGATCCCTTAGTGATTTTGTGATTCCAAGAAATGCCATGATCGCACAGATCTCCTTCCTGAGGTGCAACACAGCTTCAGTCAAGGGAGTTCGAAGTCCATTAAACACACTTAGGGTCAGGTACCACCAGCCGCTTGCTGCTGCTGCTGCTGCTTGGAGGAACCAGCAAGGACTTCTCACCAGGAATGCAAGCAAAGGCTCATCTGGGCCGAGCAGGAGGAAATCCAGCTCCCTCAAGTCATCTCTGAGGCAGTGTACTGAGTGAGGGTCTGAAGGCAGAATGGCAGAAGCCCTACCAGTATCTTAGCCAGCACCCCATCCTCGCTGGACTCCATGGTGATCACCGCCTTGTCCGTCTCGATCTCGCAGAGCGCGTCCCCGGCGCTCACCGCCTCGCCTGCAAAACACAGCCCGGCACGCCTCAGCCTGCCCTGCTCCCGAGCCAGCCCAGGCAGGCACGGAGCCGGCTGGCACACCTCGACCTCTCTGCACCCAGGGCATTCCCCCACTGACACCAAGCTGTGTGGTGCAGCAGACACCTGGAGGGAAGGGATCCGTCCAGAGGGAGCTGGACAGGCTGGAGAGGTGGGCACAAGCCAACCTCAGGAGCTTCAACAAGACCAAGGGCAGGGTCCTGCAGCTGGGTGGAGGCAACCCCAGGCACAAACGCAGGCTGGGCAGGGACTGGCTGGAGAGCAGCCCTGAGGAGAGAGACTTGGGGGTGCTGGGGGAGGAGAAGCTCAACAGGAGCTCTCAGTGTGCACTTGCAGCCCGGAAAGCCAATCAGAGCCTGGGCTGCAGCAGGAGAAGTGTGGCCAGCAGGGCAAGGGAGGGGATTCTCCCCCTCTGCTCAGCCCTGCTGAGACCCCACCTGCAGTACTGCCTCCAGGTCTGGAGCCCCTATTCCAAGAGGGATGTGGAGGTGCTGGAAGGTGTCCAGAGAAGGGCCACGAGGAGGAGCAGAGGGCTGGAGCACCTCTGCTGTGAGGACAGACTGAAGGAGTTGGGGCTGTTCAGGCTGGAGAAGAGAAGGCTCCCAGGTGACCTCATTGTGGCCTTCCAGGATCTGAAGGGGGCTCCAGGAAGGCTGGGGAGGGACTGCTCAGGCTCTCAGGGAGTGATAGGACTAGGGGGAATGGACTGAAGCTGGAGGTGGGGAGATTCAGGCTGGAGGGGAGGAGGAAGTTCTTCCCCATGAGAGTGGTGAAGGCCTGGAATGGGTTATCCAGGGAGGTGGTTGAGGCCCTGTCCCTGGAGGTGTTTAAGCCCAGGCTGGATGAGGCTGTGGGCAGCCTGATGTAGTGTGGGGTGTCCCTGCCCATGGCAGGGGGGTTGGAACTGGATGATCCTTGTGGTGCCTTCCAACCCTGACTGATACTATGATACTGACCACATTGCAGCTCTCATTTCCAAGTGCAAACTGCACGGGTCCAATCCAGGGGCTGAGGTCAGTGGGATCAGCTTTAACAAGGTCCCGCACTTTGGTCACAACAGCCCCACGAAGGCTCCAGGCTTGGGGCAGAGGGGCTGGAAAGCAGCCCTGTGGAAAAAGGGCTCTGGGGGTGCTGTGTTTGAGAGCTGTCTGAAGATGAGCCAGCAGTGTGGCCGGGTGGCCGAGGTGGCTACCAGCACCCTGTCCTGGACTGGAACCGGCACGGGCCACAGGAGCAGGGCAGTGAGGGTGGCCCTGTACTCAGCTCCCATGAGGCCACAGCCTGAGCACAGGGCTCAGTTCTGGGTGCCACAGGATAGGAAAGACACTGGGGAGCCTGAGGGTGTCCAGAGAAGAGCAAGGAGGCTGGGGAGGAGTTTGGAGGGTGTCATATGACGAGCAGCTGTGGCAGTTGGGGTTGTTCCGTCTGGAGAAGAGAAGGCTGAGGGGAGACCTCACTGCTCCCTACAGGTCCCTGAACACAGGAGGGAGTGAGGCTGGTCTTGGTCTCTTCTCCCAAGTAACCAGCTCCAGGGAGACCTTAATGCTGTGTTTCACAGAATCACAGAATCAATAAGGGTGGAAAAGACCTCAGAGATCATCCAGTCCGACCTATGACCTAACACCTCCTGACAACTAAACCAGATGTGCTCCAAGTGCCACATCCAATTCTTTTTGAACACCTCCAGGGATGGGGACTCCAGAACCTCCCTGGGCAGCACATCCCAATGGCCAATTCCTCTTTCTGGGAAGAACTTTCTCCTCACCTCCAGCCTAAACTTCCCCTGGCACAGCTTGAGACTGTGTCCTCTTGTTCTGCTGCTGGCAGAAGAGACCAACCCCCACCTGGCTCCAACCTCCCTTCAGGGAGTTGGAGAGAGCAAGAAGGTCACCCCTGAGCCTCCTCTTCTCCAGGTTAAACAACCCCACCTCCCTCCCCCTCAATATCTGAAGGGGGCCTATGGGTAGGCTGGGGAGGGACTGTTTAGAAGGGCCTGTGGTGACAGGACAAGGGGCAATGGTTTGACCACAGTGAGGCTGGTGAAACACTGGAACGGGCTGCCCAGGGATGTGGTTGAAGCCCTGCCCCTGGAGACATTCAACGTCAGGCAGCCTGATCTAGCAGAGGTGTCTCTGATGAATGCAGGGGGGTTGGACAGGATGACCTGTGAGGGTCCCATCCAGCCTGATGCCAGCTGTGAAGCTGTGCTTTTGGTCTCCTGGTCTGTCATTCAGCCATCTTTCATCCAAGTGAAATCCACACACAATAAAGAGAGGGGGTTAGAAGCACAGTTATTAGGAGAATGCCTTCATTGCCCAGAGGAATCAGTAAGAAACTGCATGAACAAAGAGAAGGAAATGGAAAAGCTGTCAGCTGGAATCAGCATTTCTCCTTCTGCCATCCTGCACTCATCTGCTCATCCTGGGCAACCCTGAAGTCAAAACGTTTCACATTTACACAAAGAGCAGGAAAAAGCCTCAAAGCAGCATCCTGCTGACCCCTGCTGGTTGTGCACTGGGGACAACATCACACACAACGATGGAATGGCTCAGGCGGGAAGGGTCACCGGAGCTCACCTCTTCCAACCTCCCCACCAGGGGCAGGGACACCTCTCAACTAGACTCAGCTGCTCGAGGCCTCATCCGACCTGGCCTTGACACCTCCAGCGAGGAGGCAGCCATGGGCTCCCTGGGGAGCGTGTTCCAGAGTCTCAACACCCTTGTACTGCTCCTCCTCGGCTCCAGCCCAACCCTGCTCTGCCTCAGCTTCAAACCATTCCCCCTTGGCCTGTCTCCAGACACCCTCATGGAAAGTCCCTCTGCAGCCTTCCTGGAGGATGCCTTCAGGTACTGGAAGGCAGAATATTGACAGAGGCCTCGGAGGGTCTCAGCCTTCTGAGCCTGCTGATCAGCAGGACAACAATTACAAACAACACTCCCACCTCCTCCAACAGCACAAAGGAAAGCTCTCAAAACCAGGATTAATTGTTGGAGAGCAGCTCTGGGGAAAGGGACCAGGTAGTTATGGTGGACAGGAGGATGACCATGAGCCAGCAATGTGCTCTTGTGGCCAAGAAGGCCAAGGGTGTCCTGGGCTGGATTAGGAGGGATGTGGTGAGTAGGTCCAGAGAGGTTCTCCTGTCCCTCTGCTCTGCCCTGGTCAGGCCACATCTGGATAATGGTGTCCCACTCTGGGCCCCTCATGTCAAGAAGGACCTCAGGGAACTGCTTGAGAGAGTCCAGCCCAGAGGCACAGAGCTGCTGCAGGCAGTGGAACATCTCCCTGTGAGCACAGGCTGAGGGAGCTGGGGCTTGGAGCCTGGAGCAGAGGAGCCTGAGGGCTGCCCTCAGTGCTGGGGAGAAAGATGTGCAGGGCAGTGCTGGAGGACAGAGCCAGGCTCTGCTCAGGGATGGCCAAGGGCAGCACAAGGGGCACTGGGGGCAAGCTGGAGCAGAGGAGGTGCCATGGGAACAGAAGGGAAGACTTTGTGCCCGTGAGGCTGCTGGAGCCTGGAGCAGGCTGCCCAGAGAGGTTGTGGAGTCTCCTGCTCTGGAGCCTTTCCAACCCCACCTGGATGTGCTCCTGTGTGAGCTGCCCTGGGTGCTCTGCTCTGGCAGGGGGCTTGGACTGGATGAGCTCTGGAGGTGCCTTCCATACCCTAATACCCTGTGAGTCTGTAATGCAACCTTTTGGAAGACAACTGAAGAACAAATGTCTCAAGAAGCAGTAACTCCAAAGCAGTTATTAGAGAAGAAGGCAGCATCCAAAGGCAGCATCCAAAGGCAGCATCCAAAGGCAGCACCCACAGACCAAATATTTTGCTTCAAAGACTGAAGTACAACCAGAAGTAATACTTAGTGGCACAGATTAAATTCACATAGCTGAGGAACTGCAGCAAGTTCAGCAACAGGAAATGCTCTCTTCATAGTATCAGTCAGGGTTGGAAGGGACCACAAGGGTCATCCAGTTCCAACCCCCCTGCCATGGGCAGGGACACCCCACACTACATCAGGCTGCCCACAGCCTCATCCAGCCTGGGCTTAAACACCTCCAGGGACGGGGCCTCAACCACCTCCCTGGACAACCCATTCCAGGGCTTCACCTCTCTCATGGGGAAGAACTTCCTCCTCCCCCCTCCAGCCTGAATCTCCCCACCTCCAGCTTCATTCCATTCCCCCCTCTTACCTTCCTTTTTTAACCATCTCACAATGTTTCCTTCTTCCATTGTAGGAGAAAGTGCAGGCATGAGAACTTTAATGCCAGGTGTACCTGGAAAAGAAGCAGAGTTCTTTAGACTTTCCTAAGAATAGAACAGAATAAAACAGGTTGGAAGAGACTTTCAAGATCATTAAGTCCAACCTATCATCCAACACCACCTAAACAACTAACCCATGGCACCAAGCACCCATCAAGTCTCCTCCTGAACACCTCCAGTGATGGTGACTCCACCACCTCCCCGGGCAGCCCATTCCAATGGGCAATCACTCTCTCTGTGTAGAACTTCTTCCTAACATCCAGCCTGAACCTGCCCTGGCACAGCCTGAGACTGTGTCCTCTTGTTCTGGTGCTGGCTGCCTGGGAGAAGAGACCAACCTCTGCCTGGCTACAACCTCCCTTCAGGAGTTGGAGAGAGCAATGAGGTCTCCCTGAGCCTCCTCTTCTCCAGGCTAAGCAACCCCAGCTCCCTCAGCCTCTCCTCCAGGGCTGTGCTCCAGACCCCTCCCCAGCCTTGTTGCCCTTCTCTGGACACCTTCCAGCAAGTCAACATCTTTCCTAAACTGAGGGGCCCAGAACTGGACACAGGACTCAAGGTGTGGCCTAACCAGTGCAGTGTCCAGGGGCAGAATGACCTCCCTGCTCCTGCTGGCCACACTCTTCCTAATGCAGGCCAGGATGCCATTGGCCCTCTTGGCTGCCTGGGCACACTGCTGGCTCATGTTCATCCTCCCATCAACCACTACCCCCAGGTCCCTCTCTGCCTGGCTGCAGTGCTGCAGTTCAGTGACCATGGACATCCCCATGCATGAGCCCTAAATGTGCCTTGTTCAGCAGGAGATACACAAGAACACAGCTACAACCACGGCCTCCTTTCAAAGTACTTCAGTGACTTACTACACACAGCCAAAAATCAGCCTTCAGACTTGTCTCTGAAAAAAAAAAAACAACACAAAGGGGCAAGCTGGAATTCACCAGTTCCCTTCACCCAGCAACTGCTACAGAGAAGTGCTAAGAAAAGGAGCCCTTGCACCCCTGCAGGGCGGTTGCACAGTCCAGGCAGTCCTTACAAGCACTCCAGGAGGTGGCTTTCTCGTTCTGGGTAAGGGAAAAGGGATGGCAGCTGACACAGGACCTCCAAGGGGAGCTCCTTGGCCTTATGGAACAGAGAACCATGAGCACACGAAACCTGAAGCCCAGCCACCAGCCATTCATTTCACTGCTGTCAGAGGCAGCTGTGTTATTACAGGTCAGCTGCTTGTGCCCCATCTAAGAGGGACATGGAGCTGCTGGAGCAGGCTGAAGAACCTCTCCTATGGGGACAGGCTGAGAGAGTTGGGGCTGTTCAGCCTGGAGAAGAGAAGGCTTCAGGAAGACCTTAGAGCAACCTTCCAGCACCTGAAGGGGCTCCAGGAGGGCTGGGAAGGGATAACTGACAAGGGCTGAGTGACAGGATGGGGAACAATGGCTTTGAGCTGGAAGAAGGGAGGTTGAAACTGGAGATGAGGAAGAAATTCTTGGCAGTGAGGGTGGGAAGACACTGGCACAGGCTGCCCAGGGAGGCTGTGGATGCCCCCTGCCTGGAGGTGTTCAGGGCCAGGCTGGATGAGGCCTTGAGCAGCCTGGGCTGGTGGAAGGTGTTCCTGCCCATGACAGGGGGTTGGAACTCAATGACCTTCAAGTTCCCTTCCAATCCAACCCACTCTAGGACTCTATGAATTAGCTGAACAAAGGACACACAGGCAGCAGCTGCTACTTCAAAGGAAACCTTCTGTGTAGCCAAGAGCATTTGTTCTTGGGGACACCCCTGAAGAATGGAGCTGGAGCTGGGCCCAGCATTCCTGCCTCCTTCCTCCTCCTTCAGTGCATGTTTGGGCTGAGTGTTAAACAGCCTAAAGAGCAGGGCTCGAGGAGCAGACCACTGGTGACAGTTTAGGCTGTGTTTGAGTGTGGGGGCTAGAGCCTCACACCCCTGCACCTCTCTGCTATCCCAGCAGCTACAATCTCTCCCAGAGTCCCCCTGACAGTGAATTGTGTGCTCAAACCTGCCCAAGGTCATTGCCCCTTTCTGACCTCCTTTGGTACACAAACAGCTACAGGCTGGTCACACCAAAGAGCCTGCAATGAGCTGGAGAGGGATGCTTCAATGTGCCCCACCAGAGAGAGCTCCACAGCGCCCACAGCCAGGCTCCACAGCCACGCAGAGAGCTAAAAGGCTCACTCCAAGCAGGGATCAACATGAAGACTGAAAAGAGTTTAAACAAAAAGAGAAAGAAACTGACAGACCTTGAGTACAGGGACAGAGTTCAGCGTTCAGGGAACATTATGGAGCAGATCATCTTGGGGGCAATAACTGCACACCTGAAGGACAGCCAAGGGCTCAGGACCAGCCAGCAGGGATTCAGGAAGGGCAGCTCCTGCCTGACCAACCTGATCTCCTTCCATGCCCAGGTGACTGCCTGGGGGATGTGGGGCAGGCTGTGGATGGAGTCTGCCTGGACTCCAGCAAGGCCTTTGACACCATCCCCCACAGCAAACTGCTGGCCAAGCTGTCAGCCCCTGGCTGGGACAGCAGCACTCTGAGCTGGGTTAGGAACTGGCTGGAGGCTGAGCCCAGAGAGTGGTGGTGAATGGTGCCACAGCCAGCTGGCAGGCAGGCACCAGTGGTGTGCCCCAGGGATCAGTGCTGGGCCCCAGCCTCTTTAATATCTTGATTGATGATCTGGATGAGGGGATTGAGACAGTCATCAGCAAATTTGCAGATGACACCAAGCTGGGAGCAGGAGTTGAGCTGTTAGAGGGCAGAAGGGCTCTGCAGGGGGACCTCGACCCACTGGACAGATGGGCAGAGGCCAACAGGATGGCATTCAACAAGTCCAAGTGCCAGGGGCTGCACTTTGGCCACAGCAACCCCAGGCAGAGCTACAGGCTGGGCTCAGAGTGGCTGAGAGGTGCCAAACAGAGAGAGACCTGGGGGTGCTGATTGACAGCTGCCTAAACACGAGCCAGCAGTGTGCCCAGGTGGCCAAGAAGGCCAAGGGCATCCTGGCCTGCATCAGGAGCAGTGTGGCCAGCAGGAGCAGGGAGGTCATTGTGCCCTGTGCTCAGCACTGGTTAGGCCACACCTTGAGTCCTGTGTCCAGTTCTGGGCCCCTCAGTTTAGGAAGGACATCGAGACACTTGAAGGTGTCCAGAGAAGGGCAACAAGGCTGGGGAGAGGCCTTGAGCACAGCCCTGTGAGGAGAGGCTGAGGGAGCTGGGGTTGCTTAGCCTGGAGAAGAGGAGGCTCAGGGGAGACCTCATTGCTCTCAACAACTACCTGAAATGTGGTTGTGGCCAGGTGTGGTTGGCCTCTTCTCCCAGGCAAGCAACACCAGAACAAGAGGACACAGTCTGAAGCTGCACCAGGGGAAGTTTAGGCTGGAGGGGAGGAGAAAGTTCTTCACTGAGAGAGTCATTGGCCCTTGGGATGTGCTGCCCAGGGAGGTGGTGGAGTCACCGTCCCTGGAGGTGTTCAAGAGGGGACTGGATGTGGCACTTGGTGCCATGGTCTAGTCATGGGGTCTGTGGTGCCAGGTTGGACTTGATGATCTTTGAGGTCTCTTCCAACCTTGGTGATACTGTGACACTGTGACTTCAACTTCATTTAGCTATATCTGGCAACACCTGTGCTGCAGCTGGAGACAAAACGCTGAGCTCAAGAGCTGCAGCGCCGTGAGCTCCAACACAGCAACTGCTGAGCTCTGCTGCCCTGGGGGAGGATTTGGGGGTAATGTTGTTATTTCTTTTCTTTTTTTTACACTCTTATTTATTGTATTTAAAGCAACTTCTGCAGCTCAGGGCAGTGCCACAGTCAGTGCCTGAGCAAATCACAGAATTGGCTGGAAGGCACCTCAAGGATCATCCCCCTGCCATGGGCAGGGACACCTCACACCACAGCAGGTTGCTCACAGCCACCTCCAGCCTGGCTGCAAACACCTCCAGGCAGGAGGCTTCCACCACCTCCCTGGGCAGCCTGTGCCAGGCTCTCACCAGAATACAAAATTAACCAGGTTAGAAAAGATCTGTGAGATCATCGAGTCCAACCTCTCACCCAGCACCATCTGACCAACTGAAGCACCAAGTGCCTCATCCAGGCTGCTCTTACACACCTCCAGGTTTTGTTGCTGCCCCTCCTAGCTTGGCTGCATATTGAACACCCAATTATCTCATGGTCACTGACCCCAGACAGCCTCCAACCACATCTCCCACTAGCCCTTCTCTGCTTGTAAAAAGAAGGTCAAGCACAGCCCTACCCCTGGTAGGCTCACACAGCACCTGGGCTAAGAAGCTGTCCTCCATGCACTCCAAGAACCTCCTAGACTGCCTCCTCTCTGCTGTGTTGAGCTCCCAGCAGATACCAGGCAGGTTGAAGTCACCCAGGAGAACAAGGCCAGGCGATCTTGAGACAGCCTCTAGCTGCCTATAGAATAATTCATCAACTTCATGCTGGTTGGGTGGTCTATAACAGACTCCAACCAGGATGTCAGCCTTGTTGCCCTTCCCTCTAATTCTCACCCACAGGCACTCAACTTGATCATCCTTAATCTCTAGTTCCATGGTGTCCAGTGCCTCCCTGATGTACAGGGCCACCCCTCCAGCCCTTCTCTCTGGCCTGTCTCTCCTGAAGAGCCTGTAGCCATCAACTGCAGCGCTCCAGTCATGCGAGTCGTCCCACCACGTCTCTGTGATGGCAACTGCATCATAACTTTCCTGCTGCACCACGGCTTCCAGCTCCTCCTGCTTGTTACCCACGCTGTGTGCACTAGTGTCCCTGCCCTGCAGCCAGGCTGCTGGTTTCACCCCTGGCTCCAGCTTATCACCCCCAGACTCCTGCCTGGGGGGGCTGGTTTCAGCCCCTTCCCCTTCAGCGCCGGGTCAAAGGTTGGACTGGATGAGCTTGGAGGTTCCTTCCAATCAGATGTTTTCTGAGGTTCTGTGATAAAGGCTGATTCGATTTTTTTCTTTCCCCATACCCAAGAAAAAACCCCATAGAAAAAAAAACCCACCCCAGAAACCAAAGACAAAGCCAACAACTAAACACAGCCTATAGCTCCCATGCCCTTCTCCACTTGAAACAGCACTTGCAGAGCAGTGACAGAAAACGGTGAGACTGCCAAACACCGGGTAAAAGCAACCCCAAAACTTTAAGTAATTATCCCTACACCTAGAAAATACTCTTCCCCCCCCCCTTTCTTATCCATAACAGAGTATTCACACATTGAAAGGCTGAACAACCTCTAGTCAGGGCGGTTTCCTCGCTGGACTCCAACTCCTCCCGTTTTTCCCCTCACTTACCACGTTTTCCAGACGTTTAATAACTCCCACGAGTCCTCCCGAATTCCCCCCCCCCGCAGGCCGGGCTCTCCCTGATGTGCTCTCAGTTCACCTCCAGCCACCACACCGCGCCGCAGCTGCCGCCCTGCCCCCTCCGCAGGGCCTCTCAGCCGCTGCCCAGGAGGGCATTGCTGCCCGGCGGCACCCAAGCCCCGGCACGGGGACACCCAGGCGGACTCCGTCTCGGCCGTAGCGCCCTGTGCGCCCAGCTGCGAGGCGCTGTCACCTCCCCGCCGCGGGGCACACCGAGCCTCCACAGGTCAACCGCACAGGCGCGTCCCTAGCGAAGGGCGCAGGATCCAGTCCGCCACTCACCCAGTAGCTCTGGGCTGCCGTGCAGACACCTCCAGCCTCCCCGAGCGGGGAAGCGCACGGCGGCGCCCAGGGCCGGCCGCCGTGCGAGCAGCAGCCTGGCCACCCCTTGGCGCCGCAGCTCCACCACCAGGAAGCCGCCATCTTGCCTCTCGGCGCTTCCCTGCCCCCGCCGGCGCCGGGGCTGCCTCGCACACCGCCTGAGCAGAAAAACAAAACCGCCTGGCCACCCGCTGGGGCAAGCGCTGCCCTTGCACCAGCCGTGGCTTCTCGGCTACCCGCTCCCTCGGCTCTGACTGCTTCAGTCCCCGCTGGTGCAAGCATTCGTGCCTCAGCCCTACTCGCTCGCTCGACCCTCCCCGAGGTACGCCCATATTTCTCTTCCAGCTACTGCCCCTCTCCTGCTTTTCCGACCCGAGGGGACGTAGCGAGTCTCTCCATCCCACCCTCGCCGTTCCGCCGCCCGCCCAGAGCATCGGTCGGGTCCGTGCCCTCCGTCGGAGGCAGGCAGGGCACAGGCAGGCAGTTGGGGCGTACCTGCAGGGGACCCGGAAGAAGCCCCCAGGCAGGACCCCGGCGCCATGGCGGCAGTCAGCGCCAACGGCTGCGGTGCCGAGGGCTGCGGTGCCGCGCAGGTAATGAGGCCGCGCGCCGCGCCTGCCCCGCAGGCCGTGAGGGCTGGAGCCCGCAAGTGCAGCATCCCGCCCCAGGGGAGGCATCCCCTCCGCACCTGCATGGGCTAGGGGCTGACCTGCCGGAGAGCAGGGACCTGGGAGCGCTGGTGGGGAACCCGTGAGCCGGCAGCGTGTCCCGGGGTGCCTCAAGAAGAGTGTGGCCAGCGGGTCGAGGGACGCTCCCCTGCCCCTCTGCCCTAGGGAGGCCACGTCAGCTGTGGACTCCTCAGCTCACAAGAGACAGGCAACTACTGGAGAAAGTCTAGTGGAGGCTGCAAAGATGCTGAAGGGGCTGAAGCATCTCTTTGATGCGGAAGGGCTGAGAGCCCCGGGGCTGTAGCGCCTGGAGAAGAGCAGCCTGATCGATGCCGATCGATAGCTAACGGGTGGAGGTCAAGAGGATGGGGCTAGGCTCCTTTCAGTGGGGCCCAGTGGCAGGAGGAGGGGGAGTGGGCACTAACCTGCGCACAGGTGGTTTCACGTAGGCACAAGGAAAAACCTCCTTGCTGCGAGGGCGCCGGAGCCCTGGAGAGGAGCCAAGGGAGTTGTGTGACTGCATCAAATGTCACAGAGGTGAAAGGGAAGAATCTCTTCTTTGTGCCCATAGCTCTTTGGTAGGAGATCACAAGTTTCAGTTTCAGCAAGCAAGGCTGGTTGGGGTTGGTCTCTTCTCCCAGGCAACCAGCGCCAGAACAAGAGGACACAGTCTCAAGCTGTGCCAGGGCAGGTTTAGGCTGGAGGTGAGGAAGAAATTCCTCCCAGAAAGAGAGCTTGGGATGTGCTGCCCAGGGAGGTGGTGGAGTCACCATCTCTGGAGGTGTTTAGGAAGAGCCTGGCTGAGGCACTCGGTGCCATGGTTTGGTTGATTAGGTGGTGTTGGGTGATAGGTTGGACTCGATGATCTCAAAGGTCTTTTCCAACCTGGTTAATTCTATTTTATTCTACTCTATTCTATTCCAGCCAGAAAATATTTGCAACCAGGGACAGTTGAGCAGTTTGCTGAAGGAGCTGCTGATTGGCATTGTAGCTTTTAAAGATGAGTTCAAAGCAGAAGATTCCAAACCTGGTCACACTTTCTCCAGGATGCCTTCCTTCTCTCCATCACATCACCTTCCCTGCCTCCTGCCCCACTGCCACTGCTGCTGCTTCTTTCTGCCACTGCATCCCCCACGCCAGAACCATTTTCCTGTGGTGTGCAACCCCCTGTGGCAGCTGCAACAAGCTGCCACTGGTCTCTCTACTGCACTAACCCAAACCTCTGCTTGCTGGCATTCTAAGAGCCAGGAGGCAGTCTTAAGGAAGTCCTAGTACCACTTACCTTATGTCCTCAGCCCATCCAGGATCACTGAGTGTTCACCTTTAGCCTTGAGTGTTCACCTTTAGCCTTACAGTCTCCTGGGAAGGTTCTTTCCTGGGCATCAGTGCCTGAGCTGAGCAGCAGAGCCACTGATTACCTGTCACTTTTTAAAAGCTATGGGAACTTAGAATTGCTGCAGATTGGTCAGTGTTAGATCCTTCTTGTTGTTGTTGTTCTGTGTGGTGACTTAATCTCCATGCTGCAAGACCTGTGGGGGCCACTGCACTTGAATAGCTTGGAGATGAGACCTTCCCTGTGAAGGACACAGCTGCATTTTACTGGGGAGTGTTCTTTGTTCCTTTCAAGGTGTGAGTGGCCCCTGCAGAGTGCAGAGGGCATTCTGCAGACATGCAGGCACTGTGCAGCTGGGGTGGATGAGCACAGACCAGACTGCCACAGTGCAGTGGGAAGTGCTGCTCCTCTGAGCCCTGCTGCAGAACTGAAACTCAGGGCTGACATGTTTTGGATGGGGTTTAATTGCTTGCTTTAATTTCTTTTTAGGACAAGTTACATCCAAGGAATCTTATCCCAGAGCTCTGCAGACTGTTTTATGGCTTAGGCTGGGTAACTGGAACTGGTGGAGGAATCAGCTTAAAACATGGGTGAGTAAAGACTGAAGAGAAAGAAAGTGGTGGTTAGAAGGGGGAGGCTGTGTATGGGGGCGGAGAGGGCAGCTAGAAAGTCAGGAATAAGAAAGAAGGTGGAAGAGGAAATGGACAGTACCCAAAAGGTAACCTGCAGAAGGGAGGTGGCTGCTCTGAGTTATCACTGTAGTTCTCCAGGGCAGAGAGAGAGAGCTGCAGGGGCACTTGTCCAGGAGAGAGAGAGAGAGAGCTGCAGGGGCACTTGTGCAGGGGAGAGAGAGAGAGCTGCAGGGGCACTTGTGCAGGGCAGAGAGAGAGAGAGCTGCAGGGGCACTTGTCCAGCAGAGAGAGAGAGAGAGCTGCAGGGGCACTTGTCCAGGAGAGAGAGAGAGAGAGCTGCAGGGGCACTTGTCCAGGGCAGAGAGAGAGAGAGCTGCAGGGGCACTTGTGCAGGGCAGAGAGAGAGAGAGCTGCAGGGGCACTTGTCCAGGAGAGAGTGAGAGAGCTGCAGGGGCACTTGTCCAGGGCAGAGAGAGAGAGAGCTGCAGGGGCACTTGTGCAGGGCAGAGAGAGAGAGAGCTGCAGGGGCACTTGTCCAGGAGAGAGTGAGAGAGAGCTGCAGGGGCACTTGTCCAGGGCAGAGAGAGAGAGAGCTGCAGGGGCACTTGTGCAGGGCAGAGAGAGAGAGCTGCAGGGGCACTTGTGAAGGGCAGAGAGAGAGAGCTGCAGGGGCACTTGTCCAGGAGAGAGTGAGAGAGAGCTGCAGGGGCACTTGTGCAGGGGAGAGAGAGAGAGAGCTGCAGGGGCACTTGTGCAGGGCAGAGAGAGAGAGAGCTGCAGGGGCACTTGTCCAGGAGAGAGAGAGAGAGCTGCAGGGGCACTTGTGCAGGGCAGAGAGAGAGAGAGCTGCAGGGGCACTTGTCCAGGAGAGAGAGAGAGAGAGCTGCAGGGGCACTTGTCCAGGAGAGAGAGAGAGCTGCAGGGGCACTTCTCCAGGGCAGAGAGAGAGAGAGCTGCAGGGGCACTTGTGCAGGGCAGAGAGAGAGAGAGCTGCAGGGGCACTTGTCCAGGAGAGAGTGAGAGAGAGCTGCAGGGGCACTTGTCCAGGGCAGAGAGAGAGAGAGAGCTGCAGGGGCACTTGTGCAGGGCAGAGAGAGAGAGAGCTGCAGGGGCACTTGTCCAGGAGAGAGAGAGAGAGAGCTGCAGGGGCACTTGTCCAGGTGGGAGAGAGAGAGCTGCAGGGGCACTTGTCCAGGTGGGAGAGAGAGAGCTGCAGGTCACTTGTGCAGGGCAGAGAGAGAGAGAGCTGCAGGGGCACTTGTCCAGGGGGGAGAGAGAGAGAGCTGCAGGGGCACTTGTCCAGGGGGGAGAGAGAGAGCTGCAGGGGCACTTGTCCAGGGGGGAGAGAGAGAGCTGCAGGGGCACTTGTCCAGGGGGAGAGAGAGAGCTGCAGGGGCACTTGTCCAGGAGAGAGAGAGAGAGAGCTGCAGGGGCACTTGTCCAGGAGAGAGAGAGAGAGCTGCAGGGGCACTTGTCCAGGGGGGTGAGAGAGAGCTGCAGGTCACTTGTGCAGGGGGGAGAGAGAGAGCTGCAGGGGCACTTGTCCTGGGGGGAGGGAGAGAGAGAGCTGCAGGGGCACTTGTCCAGGGGGTGAGAGAGAGAGCTGCAGGTCACTTGTGCAGGGGAGAGAGAGAGAGCTGCAGGTCACTTGTGAAGGGCAGAGAGAGAGAGAGCTGCAGGGGCACCTGTGCAGGGCAGAGAGAGAGAGAGAGAGCTGCAGGGGCACCTGTGCAGGGCAGAGAGAGAGAGAGAGCTGCAGGGGCACTTGTCCAGGAGAGAGAGAGAGAGCTGCAGGGGCACTTGTCCAGGGGGAGAGAGAGAGAGAGCTGCAGGGGCACTTGTCCAGGGGGAGAGAGAGAGCTGCAGGTCACTTGTGCAGGGGGGAGAGAGAGAGCTGCAGGGGCACTTGTCCTGGGAGGAGAGAGAGAGAGAGCTGCAGGGGCACTTGTCCAGGGGGAGAGAGAGCTGCAGGGGCACTTGTCCAGGGGGAGAGAGAGCTGCAGGGGCACTTGTCCAGGAGAGAGAGAGAGAACTGCAGGGGCACTTGTCCAGGAGAGAGAGAGAGAGCTGCAGGGGCACTTGTCCAGGAGAGAGAGAGAGAACTGCAGGGGCACTTGTCCAGGAGAGAGAGAGAGAGCTGCAGGGGCACTTGTGCAGGAGAGAGAGAGAGAGCTGCAGGGGCACTTGTCCAGGGGGGAGAGAGAGCTGCAGGGGCACTTGTCCAGGAGAGAGAGAGAGAGCTGCAGGGGCACTTGTCCAGGGGAGAGAGAGAGAGCTGCAGGGGCACTTGTCCAGGAGAGAGAGAGAGAGCTGCAGGGGCACTTGTCCAGGAGAGAGAGAGAGAGCTGCAGGGGCACTTGTCCAGGGGGTGAGAGAGAGCTGCAGGGGCACTTGTCCAGGAGAGAGAGAGAGCTGCAGGGGCACTTGTCCAGGGGGTGAGAGAGAGCTGCAGGTCACTTGTGCAGGGGGAGAGAGAGCTGCAGGGGCACTTGTCCTGGGGGGAGGGAGAGAGAGAGCTGCAGGGGCACTTGTCCAGGGGGGTGAGAGAGAGAGCTGCAGGTCACTTGTGCAGGGGAGAGAGAGAGAGAGCTGCAGGTCACTTGTGAAGGGCAGAGAGAGAGAGAGCTGCAGGGGCACCTGTGCAGGGCAGAGAGAGAGAGAGCTGCAGGGGCACCTGTGCAGGGCAGAGAGAGAGAGAGAGCTGCAGGGGCACTTGTCCAGGAGAGAGAGAGAGAGAGCTGCAGGGGCACTTGTCCAGGGGGGGAGAGAGAGAGCTGCAGGTCACTTGTGCAGGGGGAGAGAGAGAGCTGCAGGTCACTTGTGCAGGGGGAGAGAGAGAGCTGCAGGGGCACTTGTCCTGGGAGGAGAGAGAGAGAGAGCTGCAGGGGCACTTGTCCAGGGCAGAGAGAGAGAGAGCTGCAGGGGCACTTGTCCAGGGGGGAGAGAGAGAGAGCTGCAGGGGCACTTGTCCAGGGGGAGAGAGAGAGAGCTGCAGGGGCACTTGTCCAGGGGGGGGCAGAGAGAGAGAGCTGCAGGGGCACTTGTCCAGGGGGAGAGAGAGAGCTGCAGGGGCACTTGTCCTGGGAGGAGGGGCACTTGTCCAGGGAGGAGAGAGAGAGAGCTGCAGGGGCACTTGTCCAGGGGGGAGAGAGAGCTGCAGGGGCACTTGTCCAGGGGGGAGAGAGGAGAGAGCTGCAGGGGCACTTGTCCAGAGGAGAGAGAGAGAGAGAGATGCAGGGGCACTTGTCCAGGGCAGAGAGAGAGAGAGAGCTGCAGGGGCACTTGTCCAGGAGAGAGAGAGAGAACTGCAGGGGCACTTGTCCAGGAGAGAGAGAGAGCTGCAGGGGCACTTGTCCAGGGCAGAGAGAGAGAGAGAGCTGCAGGGGCACTTGTCCAGGAGAGAGAGAGAGAGGGGCACTTGTCCAGGGAGCACTTGTCCAGGAGAGAGAGAGAGAGCTGCAGGGGCACTTGTCCAGGAGAGAGAGAGAGAGCTGCAGGGGCACTTGTGCAGGAGAGAGAGAGAGCACTTGCAGGGGCACTTGTCCAGGGGGAGAGAGAGCTGCAGGGGCACTTGTCCAGGAGAGAGAGAGAGAGCTGCAGGGGCACTTGTCCAGGGAGAGAGCTGCAGGGGCACTTGTCCAGGGAGAGAGAGAGCTGCAGGGGCACTTGTCCAGGAGAGAGAGAGAGAGCTGCAGGGGCACTTGTCCAGGGGGGAGAGAGAGAGCTGCAGGGGCACTTGTCCAGGAGAGAGAGAGAGAGCTGCAGGGGCACTTGTCCAGGGGGTGAGAGAGAGCTGCAGGTCACTTGTGCAGGGGGGAGAGAGAGAGCTGCAGGGGCACTTGTCCTGGGGGAGGGAGAGAGAGAGCTGCAGGGGCACTTGTCCAGGGGGGTGAGAGAGAGAGCTGCAGGTCACTTGTGCAGGGGAGAGAGAGAGAGCTGCAGGTCACTTGTGAAGGGCAGAGAGAGAGAGAGCTGCAGGGGCACCTGTGCAGGGCAGAGAGAGAGAGAGAGCTGCAGGGGCACCTGTGCAGGGCAGAGAGAGAGAGAGAGCTGCAGGGGCACTTGTCCAGGAGAGAGAGAGAGAGAGCTGCAGGGGCACTTGTCCAGGGGGAGAGAGAGAGAGAGCTGCAGGGGCACTTGTCCAGGGGGAGAGAGAGCTGCAGGTCACTTGTGCAGGGGGAGAGAGAGCTGCAGGGGCACTTGTCCAGGGAGGAGAGAGAGAGAGAGCTGCAGGGGCACTTGTCCAGGAGAGAGAGAGAGAGAGCTGCAGGGGCACTTGTCCAGGGAGGAGAGAGAGAGCTGCAGGGGCACTTGTCCTGGGCGGGAGAGAGAGAGAGCTGCAGGGGCACTTGTCCAGGGAGAGAGAGAGAGAGCTGCAGGGGCACTTGTCCAGGCAGAGAGAGAGCTGCAGGGGCACTTGTCCGGAGAGAGAGAGAGAGCTGCAGGGGCACTTGTCCTGGGAGGAGAGAGAGAGCTGCAGGGGCACTTGTCCTGTGCGGAGAGAGAGAGAGAGCTGCAGGGGCACTTGTCCAGGGAGGAGAGAGAGAGCTGCAGGGGCACTTGTCCTGGGAGGAGAGAGAGAGCTGCAGGGGCACTTGTCCAGGTGGGAGAGAGAGAGCTGCAGGGGCACTTGTCCAGGAGAGAGAGAGAGAGCTGCAGGGGCACTTGTCCAGGGCAGAGAGAGAGTGCAGGGGCACTTGTCCAGGGCAGTGAGATAGAGCTGCAGGGGCACTTGTCCAGGTGGGAGAGAGAGAGAGCTGCAGGGGCACTTGTCCAGGAGAGAGAGAGAGAGCTGCAGGGGCACTTGTCCAGGGCAGAGAGATAGAGAGCTGCAGGGGCACTTGTCCAGGGCAGTGAGATAGAGCTGCAGGGGCACTTGTGGAGGGCAGAGAGAGAGAGAGCTGCAGGGGCACTTGTCCAGGAGAGAGAGAGAGAGCTGCAGGGGCACTTGTGCAGGGCATAGAGAGATAGAGAGCTGCAGGGGCACTTGTCCAGGAGAGAGAGAGAGAGCTGCAGGGGCACTTGTGCAGGGCAGAGAGAGAGAGAGCTGCAGGGGCACTTGTCCAGGGCAGAGTGAGAGCTGCAGAGGGAGTCCTTCCTGTCCCTTTCCTCTCTTCAGTGAAGGTTAATGAAGCTGTCTTTATGGAACAGTGCATTGCTCCTGGTTCAGTTCACTGACCCGACACCGAAGTTTCCCATGCTGTGCTTTGGGCAGTGCAGTGCCTCCCTTGACCCTTTGCAGGCAGGAAGGGATCTGCTGGAGGGAGAATCCAGAAGAGAGCTACTACAATAATTGGGGCACAGGAACATTTCTGCTGTGCAGAGAGACTGAGAGCCCTGGGGCTGTTTAGTCTGGAGAGGAGAAGGCTGAGAGGGATCTGATCAATGGCTATCAATAGCTGAGGGCTGGGGGGCAGGGTGAAGGGGCCAGGCTTTATTCGAGGTGCCCACTGGCAGGACAAGGAACAGCAGGAACGAGCTGGCACCCAGGAGGTTCCATCTCAACGTGAGGAGACCCTTCTGTATGGTGAGGGTGCTGGAGCCCTGGAGCAGGCTGCCCAGAGAGGTTGTGCAGTCTCCTTCTCTGGGGCTTTCCAGCCCCAACTGGATGTGTTCCTGTGGGACCTGCCCTGGGTGCCCCTGCTCAGTTTGGACTGGATGAGCTTTTGTGTCTGTATCTGTAACTGGTCTCATTGTTCACTAGGTGTCTCTGTGCTCCTGCATTTAGTGTGTTCCTCTTGACTCTACAGAGTGGTTTACAATGGGCTAAGCGAATCTGGGCTGGGGTTTTGGGGTTTTTTGTTTGTTACTTGTTTTGGTTTTTGCTATTACTGACAATATTTCAGAAGATAGCTTAAAAGTTATTTTAATTTAAAGCCATTTCTTTGAAGCCTTTCTGCATGTAACTCTGACAAGGTTTACATAGAAGAAGTTTCCCTTCTACTTGATGCACTACTACATGAGCCAGCAGTGTGCCCAGGTGGCCAAGAGGGCCAAGGGCATCCTGGCCTGCATCAGGAACAGTGTGGCCAGCAGGAGCAGGGAGGTCATTCTGCCCTGTGCTCAGCACTGGTTAGGCCACACCTTGAGTCCTGTGTCCAGTTCTGGGCTCCTCAATTCAAGAAAGAAGTGGACACTTCTTGGAAGGGCAAGAAAGCTGGGGAGGGGTCTGGAGCACAGCCCTGGGAGGAGAGGCTGAGGGAGCTGGGGTTGCTTAGCCTGGAGAAGAGGAGGCTCAGGGGAGACTTCATTGCTCTCTCCAACTCCCTGAAGGGAGGTTGTAGCCAGCTGGGGGTTGGTCTCTTCTCCCAGGCAGCCAGCACCAGAACAAGAGGACACAGTCTCAAGCTGTGCCAGGGGAGGTTTAGGCTGGAGGTGAGGAGAAAGTTCTTCCCAGAAAGATTAACTGACCACTGGAATGTGCTGCCCAGGGAGGTGGTGGAGTCCCCATCCCTGGAGGTGTTCAAGAGGGGCTTGGATGTGGCACTTGGAGCCATGGTTTAGTTGTCAGGAGGTGTTGGGTGACAGGTTGGACTTGATGATCTCTGAGGTCTTTCCATCCTCCTTGATTCCATGATTCTACTTGGATTTCAGTCCTTTAGTTGCCTTGACTTCAGGGCTGTGCTTTTCTCAATAGAGATGAGTGTATAATGCATTGAAAGCCTGAAGTGCACAGTTCAACCCCAAGAGTGCTTGGAGCCCTGGAGAGCAGCACAGATAGTTCATGGCACTGTGGGGGCTCACTGGATTTTTAACTGAGAGTTTTGTCACCTCTTTTGTCAGAGCTCAATACCTGCTTGCAGTTTCTCATCTTCCAGTTTCATTTGGAGTGCCAGGAGTTTGGGATCCTTGCAGGGGGAAGCTGAGTGGTGCTCTTTGTAGGAGAAGTGAGGCTGTGTTTCACTGACTGTGGCTGGGGTTGGAAGGGAGCTCAGAAATCATCCACTCCAACCTCCCCACCATGGGCAGGGACACCTCTCAGCTAGACTCAGCTGCTCAAGGCCTCATCCAGCCTGCCCTTGAACACCCCCAGGGTCTCTACATCCTCCCTGGGCAGCCTGTTCCAGAGTCTCACCAGCCTTTTACTGAAGCACTTCTTCCTCAGCTCCACTCTAACCCTGCTCTGCCTCAGCTTCAAACCATTCCCCCTTGACATAGAATCACAGAACTGTCAGGGTTGGAAGGGACCTCAAGGCTCAGCCAGTCCCAACCCCCTGCCATGGGCAGGGACACCTCACACCACAGCAGGTTGCTCACAGCCACCTCCAGCCTGGCTGCAAACACCTCCAGGCAGGAGGCTTCCACCACCTCCCTGGGCAGCCTGTGCCAGGCTCTCACCACCCTCCTGGGCAACAACTTCTTCCTCACATCCAATCTCAGTCTCCCCACTTCTAGTTTTGCTCCATCCCCCCCAGTCCTATCCCTCCCTGACACCCTCAAAAGTCCCTCCCCAGCTTTCCTGTAGCCCCCTGCAGATCCTGGAAGGCCACAATGAGGTCTCCTGGGAGCCTTCTCCTCTCCAGCCTGCACAGCCCCAACTCTCTCAGTCTGCCTCCAGAGCAGAGCAGCTCCAGCCCTCTGCTCCTCCTCATGGCCCTTCTCTGGACACCTTCCAGCACCCCCAGATCCTTCCTGGCACAGAGGTTCCAGCACTGGACCCAGAGCTCCAGCTGTGGTCTCAGCAGAGTGGAGCAGAGGGGGAGAATCTCCTCCCTGGCCCTGCTGGCCACACTTCTCTGGCTGCAGCCCAGGCTCTGCTTGGCTCTCTGGGCTGCAAGTGCTCCCTGCTGGCTCCTGTTGAGCTTCTCCTCCACCAGCAGCCCCCCTGTTTCTGGACACCCTCATGGAAAGTCCCTCTGCAGCCTTTCTATAGGATCCCTTCAGGTATTGGAAGGTAGCTGTAAGGTCCCCCTGGAGCCTTCTCTTCTCCAGGCTGAACACCCCCAGCTCCCTCAGCCTCTCCTCATAGCAGAGGTGTTCCAACCCTTGGGTCATCTTTTTCCTCCTCTGGACTCTCTCCAGCAGCTCTGTGTCCTTCTTACGCTGGGGACAGCAGAACTGGAGGCAGGATTGGAGGTGGGGTCTCAGCAGAGCAGAGTCAGGGGGCAGAATCCCCTCTCTTGCCCTCTGGCCACACTCTTCTTGCTCAGGACAGGGTTTGCCTTCTGTGCTGTGTGAGGGCAGTGGCAGCTCCTGTTCCCTGTGAGTGCCTCAGATCTCTGCTCAAGGTGGAGGTTGGTTGTGCAGTCTCCCGAGCTTGAGGTCTCAGCTGCCTCGGTGGGATTGGTCTCTGCTTTGGGAACTCTCCAGAGTGTCAGGCTGTGGGAGCAGCTGGGAGCTGCTGAGGGGCTGAAGCTGCAGTTTGCTGTGGGTGGGTGCAGAGCTCTCCTGCCTGTGCAGCAGCCTCCTGTGTATCCATTTTCACTCTTGGTGTCTTTCCTCAGGAATGAAATCTACATCGCTCCCTCGGGGGTCCAGAAGGAAAGGATACAGGTATGTGCAGCTGCACCGCTGCCTGGCAGCTCAGCCTGCCCTGCCTCCAGGTGCTGAGAGTCTCAGTTCTGCTGGGGACAAGTCAGCAGCTTGCTCTGCTGTTGGCTGCCTGGCAGCTCAGCCTGCCGTGCCTCCAGGTGCTGAGAGTCTCAGTTCTGCTGGGGACAAGTCAGCAGCTTGCTCTGCTGTTGGCTGCCTTGAAACAGCAGAGGGTTTTGCCCCAGCCGGCCAAGGTGCTTCAGTGCCCAGTGTGGATGGGTCTCGAGGGCTTCCTTGCTCCCACACAGCAGGCTCGGAGACTGGGACCTGACTGAGTCCACCTTTGTTCTTGACTGGCTTTAAAGGTGTCTGGCTGCAGCTTCAGGTCACAGTGGCACTGCACTCAGCTCTGTACTTGTTGTCGTTTGAGAGATTACAAATCTTGGTCTTCATTTTCTCAGTAAGCAGGTGGCTTCTCCCCCTTCTCCCCAGGAGAGGGAGACCTTCTCCCCAGGAGGGGGGGGACCTTCTCCCCAGGAGGGGGGGACCTTCTCCCCAGGAGAGGGGAGGAGACCTTCTCCCCAGGGGAGGGGAGAGGAGAGGGGAGACCTTCTCCCCAGGAGAAGGGGAGACCTTCTCCCCAGGAGAGGGGGGGACCTTCTCCCCTTGGAGAGGGGGACACCTTCTCCCCAGGAGGGGAGAGACCCTTCTCCCCAGGGGAGGGGAGGACCTTCTCCCCAGGAGAAGGGAGACCTTCTCCCCAGGAGAGGGGGGGGGGACCTTCTCCCCAGGAGAGGGGGGGGGAGGACCTTCTCCCCAGGAGAAGGGAGACCTTCTCCCCCAGGAGAGGGGGACCTTCTCCCCTGGAGAGGGGGGGACCTTCTCCCCCAGGGGAGGGGAGGACCTTCTCCCCAGGAGAGGGGGGGACCTTCTCCTTCTGTCTCCATTCCAAAAAGCTCTAAAATCTAAGTGGAGGACAGAAGGGACCTTAAAGATCATCCAGTTCCAAACCCCACTGCCGTGGGGAGGGACCCTTCCTGCTGTACCAGGGTGCTCAAGGCCCCATCCAGCTTGGCTTTGAACACTTCCATGCTTGGAGCCTCCACACCTTCTCTGGGCAACCTGTTGCAGTGTCTCACCAGTCTCATCACAGGCAAGAATTTCTTCCTGTTGTCTGATCTAAACCCAGCTTCTTCCAGCTGGAATCACTCCTGTCACTGTGTTCCTGTGTGAAACACCCCTCCTGCAGACCTCCTTCACATACTGGAAGGCTTTCCCAGAGCCTTCTCCAGGCTGAACAGCCCCAGCTCTAGAACTCAAGATCAGCATCAGCTGTGGGAAGGGACAGCACAACCCCTGGGAGGATCAGCAGGTAGAGTCAAGGTCACCTCTGCCAGTTCCAGCTGCCTTAGCAGCAGGATTTGTCTCTGTGCCCACAGACTGCTGGTGGCCCCATGGTGCTGTGACCCAACCATGGCTGCACATGATTGAGCTCAGGATAAGCCCCCAGCTCCACAGGGCAGAGGTGTATTCCTTGTTGCTGTCTACAGCTACCTGAAGGCAGGTTGTAGCCAGGTGGGGGTTGGTCTCTCTCCCAGGCAGCCAGCACCAGAACAAGAGGACACAGTCTCAAGCTGTGCCAGGGGAGGTTTAGGCTGGAGGGGAGGAGAAAGTTCTTCCCAGCAAGGGAGATTGGCCCTTGGGATGTGCTGCCCATTGGAGTCCCCATCCCTGGAGGTGTTTAGGAAGAGCCTGGATGAGGCACTTGGTGCCCTGGTTGAGTTGATCAGATGGTGCTGGGTGATAGGTTGGACTGGATGATCTCAAAGGTCTTTTCCAACCTGGTTAATTCTATTCTATCTCAGGAGTTGACAAGTTTGCTCACAGTCCTTGAGGAAGAAGGCAAATGTCTGAGGGGTGGGTGTCAAGAAGAAGGGGCCAGGCTCTTGTCAGCTAGGGCAAGGGCAGTGGAGACAAGCTGGAACCTGGGAAGTTCCATCTCAACACGAGGAGAAGCTTTTACACTGTGGGGGTGCTGGAGGCCTGGAGCAGGCTGCCCAGAGAGGTTGTGGAATCTCCTTTCCTGGAGACTTTCAACACCCACCTGGATGTATTCCTGTGTGACCTGCCCTGGGGGCTCCTGCTCTGGCAGGGGGCTTGGACTCAATGATTTCCAGAGGTCCCTTCCAACCCCTACCATGCTATGAATCTGTGAAGCACAGCTCCTCAGGTGCTCACAGGTGACTCTCTCCTTTCTTACAGCCAGAAGACATGTTTGTGTGTGACATGAGTGGACAGGACATCAGTGGTCCTCCCCTGCACAAGAAGCTGAAGAAGAGCCAGTGCACTCCTCTCTTCATGAATGCCTACAGGATGAGAGGTGCAGAGCACGTGCCTGTAGTTCAGGGCTGAAACAGGCCCTGCACAGCTTCAGATTCAACAGCACAGCCTTCAGACAGGGCAGCTCCAATGAAGTCTGAGTCTCATTCACCTCGTCATATTTGTAGGCAGCTCTGGCTGTGACCATAGAACCACAGAATGGCTAAGGCTGGAAAAGGCCTTTAAGGTCATGGAGCCCAGCCATAACCCAGCTACCATGACCGCTAAACCACGTCCTGAAGCACCACATCTACAGCTTCTTGAGCACCTCCAGGGATGGTGACTCCACCACCTCCTTGGGCAGCCTGTTCCAACCCCTCACCACTGTCCAACCTAAACCTTCCCTGGCACAGCCTAAACCCATTTGCTCTGTTCATTAGAAGGACACAGAGATGTTGACCAGAGTGGGCCACAAAGATGATTCAAGGGCTGGAGCACCTTTGCTATGAGAACAGGCTGAGGGAGCTGGGGGTGTTCAGCCTGGAGAGGAGAAGGCTCCAAGAGGACCTCTGAGCTGCCTGCCAGTACCTGAAGGGATCCTGCAGGAAGGCTGCAGAGGGATTTTCCACGAGGGTGTCCAGAGACAGGCCAAGGGGGAATGGTTTGAAGCTGAGGCAGAGCAGGGTTAGACTGGAGCTGAGGAAGAAGTTCTTCAGTACCAGGGTGATGAGACTCTGGCACAAGCTGCCCAGGGAGGCTGTGGCTGCCTCCTGCCTGGGGTGTTCAAGGCCAGGTGGGATGAGGCCTGGAGCAGCTGAGTCTAGCTGAGAGGTGTCCCTGCTGGAGCAGATGACCTCTGAGGTGCCCTCAGGCTAGGCCATTGCGTGATGCTGTGACGTGAGTCAGGTCTGCCAGTGACATTCCCTTAATGAACACATTTCCAGGTGAATTCTCAAGCGATTCTTTTTGTTTCTTGCTGTGTTTTTAGGGGCAGGTGCAGTGATCCATACTCACTCCAAGGCTGCTGTCATGGCTACCCTCCTGTACCCAGGGAGGGAGTTCATCATAACCCACCAGGAGATGATAAAAGGAATCCGGAAGTGTACCTCAGGAGGCTACCACCGGTACTGTCTCCGACACTGTGCCTTGCTGCTGTCATCTTACTTGGTCCTTTGTTTCCTCCAGTCTGAGGTCACTGGAGTTGAGTGGTAAACTGTGTACATGATCTGGTGGAGAGCAGCTCTGGGGAAAGGGATCTGGGGGTCCTGGTGGGTGGAAGGTTGACCACAAGCTGGCAATGTGCCCCTGGGGCCAAGAAGGCCGAGCGCATCTTGGGCTGGATTAGAAGGGCTGTCGTGAGTAGGTCCAGGGAGGGTTTCCTCCCCCTCTACTCTGCCCTGGTCAGGCCACATCTGGAATATTGTGTCCAGTTCTGGGCCCCTCAGGTCAAGAAGAACCTCAGGGAACTGCTTGAGAGAGTCCAGCCCAGAGCCACAGAGCCTCTGCAGGCAGTGGAACATCTCCCTGTGAGCACAGGCTGAGGGAGCTGGGGCTTGGAGCCTGGAGCAGAGGAGGCAGCCAAGAAGGCCAATGGCATCCTGGCCTGCATTAGGAAGTATGTGGCCAGCAGGAGCAGGGAGGTCATTCTGCCCCTGGACACTGCACTGGTTAGGCCACACCTTGAGTCCTGTGTCCAGTTCTGGGCCCCTCAGTTTAGGAAGGAGGTTGACTTGCTGGAAGGTGTCCAGAGAAGGGCAACGAAGCTGGGGAGGGGTTTGGAACACAGCCCTGTGAGGAGAGGCTGAGGGAGCTGGGGTTGCTTAGCCTGGAGAAGAGGAGACTCAGGGGTGACCTTATTGCTCTCTCCAACTCCCTGAAGGGAGGTTGTAGCCAGGCAGAGGTTGGCCTCTTCTCCCAGGCAGCCAGCCGCAGAACAAGAGGACACAGTCTCAGGCTGCACCAGGGGAGGTTTAGGCTGGAGGTTAGGAAGAAGTTCTACACAGAGAGAGTGATTGCCCATTGGAATGGGCTGCCTGGGGAGGTGGTGGAGTCACCTTCATTGGAGGTGTTCAGGAGGAGACTTGCTGGGGTGCTTGGTGCCATGGGTTAGTTGTTTGGGTGGGTTGGATTGGTTGATGGGTTGGCCACGATGATCTTGAAGGTCTCTTCCAACCTGGTGTATTGTATTGCATTGTATTGTATTGTATTGTATTGTATTGTATTGTATTGTATTGTATAAGCCTGAGGGCTGCCCTCAGTGCTGGGGAGAAAGATGTGCAGGGCAGTGCTGGAGGACAGAGCCAGGCTCTGATCAGGGATGGCCAAGGACAGCACAAGGGGCACTGGGGGCAAGCTGGAGCAGAGGAGGTGCCAGGGGAAGAGAAGGGAAGTCTTTGTGGCTGTGAGGGTGCTGGAGCCTGGAGCAGGCTGCCCAGAGAGGTTGTGGAGTCTCCTGCTCTGGAGCCTTTCCAAGCCCACCTGGATGTGCTCCTGTGTGAGCTGCCCTGGGTGCTCTGCTCTGGCAGGGGGCTTGGACTGGATGATCTCTGGAGGTGCCTTCCAGCCCCTAACATTCTGTGAGTCTGTCAAAGTGTTAGGAATAAGAAGGAAGAAGACCTCTGAGCTAATCAGTCATTGGCTTTCTGTGAGAGGGTCTTAAGCCTGTGGAAGAGTTCTGAGATAAAATCATGTCCTGTCAAGGGTGTTGTGGCCTGTTGAGCTTCAGAAGCCAGAGAGCCCTGCCCTGACAAATCTCTCAGGAGCAGAGATGTTGCACAGCCCTGCGATGTTCCACTGAAACCAGAGCCAGCCAGCACTGGCTTGGATTGATAAGGTACAAGCTACCTTTGGGTGGACTTCATGTGGCATTGCCTGTGCTAGTCCAGGGCATGTCAGGAGAGTGGAGGATTTGAGCTTTGACTTGACAGCCTTTGAAAGCAAACTCAAATAAGCAGCTCATTAATGCTCCTGTTATTGCTGTTCAAGGGTGAGCTCTGAGCTAAGTGCTGAGTTATTCCAGATTATGTGTGATGGCTTGTTTGGAGGGCTCCACCCACAGAGTGTTGAGCTGGGCTCTGCAAACAGCATTTATGTAACACCTGACAGGTAGAGGAGAAATGGAAATGCTAAATTCTTTCCAGTTTTTGCTGTTCATTCTTTTGTAGCTCTCTGCTGCCCTTTGGCAAGGGAGCCTGCAGCATGTCTGCTGTGGGATTGTGTGCCTCCTGTCACTGCTGCCTGACTTGCCAGCTCTGCCTTCTTGTCAGCAGCAGCAGCATTTTGATTGTGCATGTGGTAAAAGACAGCCCTGATGCTGCCAAGTCTGCCAGCACTGGTTTGAAAAGAAAACACCCTGCAGTGTTGTTTGGTGGCTGTGAGGTTTGGCTTCTGAAGCATTCCTCAGAGGCAGTCAGGAGACTTAGCACTGGTTTGGTTTCATAGCTGTCCTGTGCCCTCATCATCGTGCTGAAAAGCAGAAAAGACTGCAGGCTTCCAAAGCAATGGAATCAGCTGTTGGAGAAGACTGTCTTGCAGGCTTCCAAAGGAGTGCAGGGTAATGGAATCACAGAATCCTTCAGCTTGGAGAAGACCTTCAAGTCTTGCAGGCTTCCAAAGGAGTGCAGGGTAATGGAATCACAGAATCCTTCAGCTTGGAGAAGAAAGTCTTGCACTTCCAAAGGAGTTCAAGAATCAGCTTGCAGTCTTGCAGGCTTCCAAAGGAGTGCAGGGTAATGGAATCACAGAATCCTTCAGCTTGGAGAAGGAATCCTTTCAGAGTCCAACCAGTAACCCTACTCTGCCAAGGGCACCACTAGGCCACACTCCCAAGCACCACATCTACACAGCTCTAAAACACCTCCAGGGGTGGGGAGTCCACCACCTCCCTGGGCAGCCAGTGCCTGACAACCCCTTCTGTGACTAAATGCTTCCTAATGTCCAGCCTAAACTTCCCCTGCTGCAACTTGATGTCTTCCCTGCTCCTTATACTATCACCTGGGTGGTTGGTCCATGGGATGTGACTGAGGTAAGAGCCATGCCCTGGTTTTTCACTAATCTCATGCTCTGCAAGGGCCCAAAGCTGTGCTCGGAGCCAGCCCAGGCTGGTTCCACTGCCTTGCCTCACACAAGGTGCCCTGAATTCCAAAGAAATTCGTGAAATTCCTTGTCTTGGTCTTTACTACTCAGAGCAGCTCTCAGGAATCTCAGACACTGGAATCTCAGAGCAGAACTGGAGGGAGGAAGACTCTGCACTGGTCAGTGAGGACTGGGTTAGAGATGGCTTGGATGGAGTGAAAATGCACAAATCCCTGGGCCCTGATGGGTGCACCCACAAGTGCTGAGGGAGCTGCTGATGGTGTTGCTGAGTCATTTCTGAGAGGTCATGGAGAACAGGGGAGGTGCCTGAGGAATGGGAGAGGGCCAATGGCACTGCAGGCTTCAAAAATGGCAAGAAAGAAGATCCAGGAGACTCCAAACCAGTCAGCCTCACCCCCATCCCCGGAGAGGTGATGGAAGAGCTCATTCTGGAGGCCATCTCTAAGCACACGAGCGAAAAGAAGGTCATCAGGAGTAGCCAGCATGAATTCACTCAGGGGCCACCTTGCCTGACCAATGTGGTAGCCTTCTGAGAAGGCAGGACCAAAGGGGTAGATGAGGGGAGGGAGAGCAGTGGATGGTGTCTGCTGTGACTTCAGCAAGGCTTTGGAGGTTGTCTCCCACCACAGCCTCATAGGTGAGCTCCAGTGGGTTGGATGAGTAGGCCATGAGACAGGAGGTTCCACCTCAGCATGAGAAGACACTTCCTTATGGCGAGGGTGGTGTAGGAGCAGACTGCCCAGAGAGGTTAGGGAGTCTCATTCTCAAGAGAGATTCAAAACCCACTCTGGAGAACTGCCCTTGGCCTGTTGGTCACACTCCTGATGGACCCCAGGATCCCATTGCCCTTCTCGGCCCCGAGGGCACATCGCTGGCTCGTGCTGCACTTGGTCCCCACCAGCACTCCCAGATCCTACTCCCCAGAGCTGCTTCCAAGCAGGTCAGCCCCCAGGGTGCTGCAGGCAGGACTCTAGATGGAGGAGCTCACAGGAGCAATGGAGAGCTTGGCATGGCAGGACACGGTGGCGGAGTCCTGCTTCAGGGGCTGGGAGCCTGGCAATCTCAGCAAGCTTAAAGGCAGCAGGCCTGGGGCTGCCAGGAAGATGGCAGGTCAGGTGCTGGGCTGATGGCCCAGGGCAGGCTGACTTGCTGCACACGTGTGGCCCCTCGGGTGATGCCCTCCAGCCTCCCAGAGGAGCTGAGAGATGGCTGCTCAGGCAGCAGGAGCCTGGAACAAACGGTCCCTGGGGCCTTGTGGCCACAGTGGAGGAGGAAGCGGCAGGACAGGAGCCTTGCTGTCAAGTGAGTGTCTGTGTGAGCAGCTCTGTGGAGTCAGCACTCCTGCACAGAGCTACCTCAGGGACTGCAGGAGGCACGAGGGGTGGGTGGCAAGCTGAAGGTGCCCAGTGAGAGGAGAAGGAACAAGAGGGAACAGGCTGGAACCCAGGAGGTTCCATCTCAACACGAGGAGACGCTTCTGTGTGGTGAGGGTGCTGGAGCCCTGGAGCAGGCTGCCCAGAGAGGCTGTGGAGGCTCCTTCTCTGGGGACTTTCCAAACCCATTCTGTGTGACCTGCCTGGGGTGACCCTGCTGTGGCAGGGGGTTGGACTGGAAGCTCTCTGGAGGTGCCTTCCAAGCCCTGCCATTCCGGGGTTCCGTGAGTCCAGAATGGGACCTCTCAAGAAAAAAGAGGCTGCTGATGTGTTGGGCTTTCATCCCATAAGCCTTCTCTGGGAGTTTCCCAGGAGAGTGGTAGGGATGGGGTAATGAGAAGTGTCTGCTGGCCTGAAGAGGAGCCCAGTGAGGCCAGAGCAGCTTTACTTTTGGCTTCAGCAGAAGAACAGCTCTGTGGTCAACAGCTTTGAAAGTGCCACTCTGACACAGGACGTTTTTTGCATGAAGGTTTGGCTAAATGTGGGCTGCTTGCATTTCCATCAGACTAGAGATAGGAAGTCTTCAGCTGGTCCTGAGTCCTCTCAGGGGTTCACAGGTATTAGTCCTTGCTGCTGCTCAGGGTGATGACTGGGAGTCAGGATCTGCACCTGCCTCCAGGCTCAAGTGGAAAGCAGAACCTGTGAGGTCAATCTCAGCTCCTTTGGCCTCGCTAGTAGCTCTGGTTTGGATGATCAGAATAGGTCAGAGTCAAAGCAAACTTGGGCCAACCAGGGCACTGCAGTGTCTTCGTGGACTGCCCTGGCATGGCAGGCTGCCAGGGCTGAGAGCTGCTGGGGTCTGAGGATGTGCTCTGCTGGATCGTTTGTAGCGGCGCTCGGCGCTCTTCGTTTCGTTCAAGCGCTGCTAGCACCCGCTGCTGAAGTGTCTGTGTGATCTCAGTGATGGAGCTCAGCTTCAACTGGGGGCTTGTTACATCTATTTAAACAAGTTTCTGCCAGTGTTAATTAAGGTTCAGCCAATGCCAAATATCCCAGTCCTCCTTCAGAAGAAACTGCTAGGCAAGTTGCAGCGAGGAACATGCTCCTCCTTGTCTTTGGAGCCGGGGTTCGCAGGCTTGCTGCAGATCACATGTAGCCCACCAGTGACTCCATCACACACTCTTTTCATCTCCTGACTCTGCTTTCTATTGATAAGTCTTAGCAGGGCAGTCTTCTTTCCAGGGGCTTTTTGGACTACCTAAAGGATTTTCCCGCCCTGCTCTCCAGCAAACAGCTTCATTGTGTGGTTCTTTGAAACGCCCTCAGCTGAGATGAAGCTTGTAGGTGATGCCACTGCATGATGAAGGGAGCCTGAGAAGGTGGTCAAGGGACCCAACAGCTAAGTGATGTGTGAACAAACAGCTACACCCAGCACATGAAAGTCCTGTTTTGCTGTGCCCAGGTGGAGCTCAGGTGTTGCCACCACAGCAAACGTTTGGGTGTGAGAGGAGTTCCTGAGAGCTCCTCCGACACAGAGTGAAGCTGCTGAGAGAATGTGCTGAGAACCTGCTAACACTGTGGGATCATGGAATCACAGAGTGGGAGGGGTTGGAAGGGACCTCCAGAGAGCATCCCCTCCAAGCCCCCTGCCAGAGCAGGATCACCTAGAGCAGGTCACACAGGAACACATCCAGGTGGGTTTGGAAAGTCTCCAGAGCAGGAGACTCCACAACCTCTCTGGGCAGCCTGCTCTAGGCTCCAGCACCCTCACAGAAGTGTCTCCTCATGTCAAGGTGGCATTTCCTGTGACTGAGTTTACATCCATTGCCCCTCCTCCTGTCCCTGGGTACCACTGAAAAGAGCCTGGCTCCATCCTCCTGACAGCCACCCTGCAGAGGTTTACAGACATTGATCAGATCCCTCTCAGCCTTCTCTTCTCCAGACTAAACAGCCCCAGGGCTCTCAGGCTTTCCATGTAAGAGAGATGCTCCTTCATCATCCTCATAGCCTCCATTGGGCTCTCTCTGGCAGATCCCTGTCGCTCTTGAATTGAGGAGCCCAGAACTGGAAACAGGATTCCAGTTGTGGTCTCAGCAGGGCAGAGCAGAGGGAGAGGAGAACTTCCCTGGACCTGCTGGATACACTTTTTTGGATACACTGAGTATCCCATTGGCCTTCTTGGCCTCCAGGGCACATTGCTGTCCCATGGAGAACTTGCTATCAACCAGCTCTGCAGGTTCTTCTCTGTGGAGCTGCTCTCCAGCAGGTCCTCCCTCACCTGTCCTGGTGCAGGGGGTTGTTCCTCCCCAGGTGCAGCAGCATCCTACTCTTATCCTTGTTGAACTTCATGAGGTTCCCCTCTGCCCAACTCTCCAGCCTGGCCAGGTCTGGCTGAATGGCAGCACAGCCTGATGGGTGTCAGCCACCCCTCCCAGTCTGGTACCATCAGCAAACTGCCTTAGGGGACACTTCATCCCTTCATCCAGGTCGTTGGTGTAGATACTGAACAAGGCTGAAGCCAGCACTGACCCCTGGGGAACACCACTAGACAGGGGCCTGCAAGGGGACTCTGCACTGTTGGTCACAACCCTCTGTGTTCCGGGCTTCAGCCAATTCTTGACCCATCTCACTGTCTCTGCTCTTCTAAGCCACACTTGTTGGGCTTTCCCCTGAAGGTGTTGTGGGAGACGGTGTCAAAAGCCTTGCTGCAGTCAAGGCAGACTGGGGTGGGTTTAGGCTATGCCTGTAACATTTAGTTACAGGTTCTGAGCAGAAAAGTAGAACAATGTAAACAAATCACCATTGGGTGTACAAAGGAAAACAAAAGGCTGGTCTAAACAAGTTCATTGGGGAAGTATCTAGAATAAGAGGATCTGTACCATAACAATTCTTCCCTTTTCTCTCCTCTGATCTCTGCCTGTTTTGCTTCCCTCAGGAGGGATAACCTGCTTTTGGCTGGCCTTGGCTAAGTCTAACTTCTCTGCTCCTTTCTTTTGTCCAGGGGGTAAGGGAGGGAGAAGCCAGTAGCTTCCCTTGTTCCTTGGCCAGGGGGTTCCTTGTGCTGTTTATTAATTGTAAATACCTGTATCATATTGTGACCCCTGGCTGTGCTGTACACATTCACTGCATTCCATTGCAGAGTGCAGTTCTTGCTTGTAAATCCAGCTTCAGTTGCTGCTGACTGAGTTGGTCTGGCAAAGGTAATGCTGTGGGGCAGCTTCAACCCAGCACACAGACGGCGTCCCCTGTGCTCCTGCAGCCACCCATTCAGTCCTTCGTCCTGAAGGAGAAGTTTCCTGCACCCACAGACAGCACTGGTTTGAAATCCATCATCCATTTCTCTTTCAGCTATGATGATACCCTGGTGGTTCCCATTGTGGAGAACACCCCAGAGGAGCAGGATCTGAAGGAGAGGATGGCTCGTGCCATGGAGGAGTACCCTGAGTCCTGCGCGGTGCTGGTCCGGCGGCACGGGGTCTACGTGTGGGGAGAGACGTGGGAGAAAGCTAAGACAATGTGAGTACAGGCTGGCAATGGAGCAGCTTTTGCTCTCGTACCTCACAGGTTCAGTGGCCTTCAAGTGAGGTGCATTTCCAACCCGTGGCACAAGGGATTGGAAACCAGTAAGTTCTGGTCTCACTGAATGTCTGGGGAGCTGTTGGGAATGGATTCTACCCCTGGTTCTGACCAACCTGATCTCCTTCTATGGTCAGGTGACTGCCTGGGGGATGTGGGGCAGGCTGTGGATGTGGTCTGCCTGGACCTCAGCAAGGCCTTGGACACTGTCCCCCACAGCAAACTGCTGGCCAAGCTGTCAGCCCCTGGCTGGGACAGCAGCACTCTGAGCTGGGTTAGGAACTGGCTGGAGGCTGAGCCCAGAGAGTGGTGGTGAATGGTGCCACAGCCAGCTGGCAGCCAGGCACCAGTGGTGTGCCCCAGGGATCAGTGCTGGCCACATCCTCTTCAACATCTTTATTGATGATCTGGATGAGGGCATTGAGTCCATCATCAGTAAATTTGCAGCTGACACCAAGCTGGGGGCAGGAGTTGATCTGCTGGAGGGCAGAGAGGCTTTGCAGAGGGACCTCGACAGGCTGGACAGATGGGCAGAGGCCAAGGGCAGGAGATTGAACACATCCAAGTGCCAGGTGCTGCACATTGGCCACAGCAACCCCAGGCAGTGCTACAGGCTGGGGGCAGAGTGGCTGGAGAGCAGCCAGGCAGAGAGGGACCTGGGGGTGCTGGTTGATGGGAGGCTGAACATGAGCCAGCAGTGTGCCCAGGTGGCCAATAGGGCCAATGGCATCCTGGCCTGCCTCAGGAAGAGTGTGGCCAGCAGGAGCAGGGAGGTCATTCTGCCCCTGTGCACTGCACTGGTTAGGCCACACCTTGAGTCCTGTGTCCAGTTCTGGGCCCCTCAGTTCAGGAAGGAGGTTGACTTGCTGGAAGGTGTCCAGAGAAGGGCAACGAAGCTGGTGAGGGGTTTGGAGCACAGCCCTGTGAGGAGAGGCTGAGGGAGCTGGGGTTGCTTAGCCTGGAGAAGAGGAGGCTCAGGGGTGACCTTACTTTTCTCTACAACTCCCTGAAGGGAGGTTCTAGACAGGTGGATGTTGGTCTCTTCTCCCAGGCAGGCAGCCAGCACCAGAACAAGAGGACACAGTCTCAGGCTCTGCCAAGGGAGGTTGAGGCTGGAGGTTAGGAAGAAGTTCTACACAGAGAGAGTGATTGCCCATTGGAATGTGCTGCCCGGGGAGGTGGTGGAGTCACCTTCATTGGAGGTGTTCAGGAGGAGACTTGCTGGGGTGCTTGGTGCCATGGGTTAGTTGTTGGGTGGGTTGGATTGGTTGGTGGGTTGGACGCGATGGTCTTGAAGGTCTCTTCCAACTTGGTCTATTCTATTCTATTCTATTCTATTCTATTCTATTCTATTCTATTCTATTCTATTCTATTCTATTCTATTCTGCCACTTGGTTTTCCTTCCACATCATTGCTGGCTGATAGAGTTGCAGAGGTTTTCTTTCATATGGACACATCCCTCCCCATGAGAAACCTGCAGCAATCTCTGCTTTTATATGATAGCTGCCAACAGAGTCACAGAATGGCTCAGGTTGGAAGGCACCTCAGAGCTCATCCCCTCCAACTTCCAACCTAATCCTCTTCTCCCTTAGTTTCAAACCATTCCCCCTTGCCCTGTCTCTGGACACCCTCATGAAAAATCCCTCTGCTGCCTTCCTGGAGCAACCCTTCAGGTATTGAAATGCAGCTCTAAGGTCTTCTCCATGCTGAACACCCCCAGCTCCCTCAGCCTGTCCTGACAGCAGAGGTGCTCCAGCCCTTGGATCATCTTTGTGGCTCTCCTCCTGTTTGGGTAGCATTCCCTAGTCCCATTTGGGGAATTTATTTCTTCATTTACTGATAGAAAAGCAGGATCAGATAGGGCAAATGCTGGGCACTTTCCATGGAAGTAGATGCTGGGAGGGCTGTGTAGTCAGACTGTCACCCTGGGGCTGTAAAGCTCAAGGGAGAGAATGATTCATTTTCGTGAGAAGTGGTAAAACTGGGGCCTGCTTTAACACTGCAGGGTGCTCTTCACAGGATCAGGATCAGAGGATGTTAGGGGTTGGAAGAGTCTTCTGGAGATCATCAAGTCCAACCCCCTGCCAGGGGAGGGCCATAGAATCCAGCACAGGTCACACAGGAACACATCCGGACAGGGCTGGGAAGGCTCCAGAGAAGGAGACTCCACAACCTCTCTGGGCAGCCTGCTCCAGGCCTCTGGGAGCCTCACAGGGAAGAAGTTCCTCCTCATGTTGAGCTGGAACCTCCTGTGCTGCAGTTTATATCCATTGCCCCTTGTCCTGTCCCAGGGTGCAGCATCAGCAGGGTGCACAACTCTTCTGCCTCTCGTTCCAGGTGTGAGTGTTACGACTACTTGTTCGACGTGGCGGTGCAGATGAAGCAGCATGGGCTGGATCCTGCCAAGCACCCAGCGGGTGAAAATGGCATCGTCTAAATCATGGCCAGGTGTGGATTCTCTCTCTCATGCTCTGTTTGCAGGGGGAGGCTACAGCTGACACTGTCATGGAATCACAGAACTGTCAGGCTTGGAAGGGACCTCAAGGCTCAGCCAGTTCCAACCCCCTGCCATGGGCAGGGACACCTCACACCACAGCAGGTTGCTCACAGCCACCTCCAGCCTGGCTGCAAACACCTCCAGGCAGGAGGCTTCCATAACCTCCTGGGCAGCCTGTGCCAGGCTCTCACCACCCTCGTGGGGAACAACTTCTTCCTCACATCCAATCTCATTCTCCCCACTTCTAGTTTTGCTTCATTCCCCTAAGTCCTAACCCTCAGAAGTCCCTCCCCAGCTTTCTTGGTGCCCCCTTCAGATCCTGGAAGGCCACAAGAAGGTCTCCTTAGAGCCATCTCCAGACTGAACAACTCCAACTCTCTCAGTCTGTCTCCATAGCAGAGCAGCTTCAGCCCTCTGCTCATCCTCTTGGCCCTTCTCTGGACATTTTCCACCATGTCCATGTCCTTCTTGTCTGGGGCTCCAAAACTCTCACCCCAGCCTGCTTTCCCACTCCAGAAACTTCAGTGGAGCACCATCTCCCCACCCCACTGCCTTAGCACTGCAAGCGTAGCGATGCCTGGAGCCATCCTCCCTGCCACAGCCTGCAGCAAAGGGCTCTGCAGGAAGAGTGGAGCGTGTCCTGTGCATGCCTCAGCACCTGTGGGCAGCACGGGGTGCAGCTGCCTCTGCAGATAAGGCATCACCAGAGAAGGGCAGTGGAGACAGAGCCCCAGGCTTTGCCAGCTCACCTGTGCAAGGATGCTTGAACACCCCCTTTGTTCTGCAGCAGCCTGCAGGAGCAGCTTTGAGTTCAGTCTGTCTCAGTGGTTATCACCTCAGTGGTGGGCTGGGGTTTGTTGTGCCCTTCAGCAAAAACGTTTGGTTGCAAGTGGATGAAGCTTTGTTGATTCCTGTCCCCATGCAGCAGGTCACTCTGGCATCCTGTTTGCCTGGGTGGCAGGGCTCAAAGGTGTGCAGGTTTCCATGACTAATGTTCTACAGCAAAAGCACAGAGGTAACATGATCAGAATTCCAGAATGGTAGGGGGTTGGAAGGGCCCTCCAGGGATCATCCAGTCCAACCCCTCCTGCTACAGCAGGTCTGCATAGAGCTGGTTGCACAGGATTGTGTCTAGGGGGTTTGGAAAGTCTCCAGAGAAGGAGCCTCCACAACCTCTCTTGGCAGCCTGCTCCAGACTTCCAGCACCATCACACCAAAGAAGTGTTTCCTGAGGTCTAAGTGAAACTTCCTATATTCCAGTTTGTGCCTGTTGTCCCTTGCCCTGTCCCTGGGCACCACTGAGAAGAGTCTGGCCCCAGCCTCTTGCCCCCCACGCTTTAGCTCTTGCTGAGCATTGCTCAGCTCCCCTCTGGTGCTGCTCATCTCCAGGCTAAGCAGCCCCAGGGCCCTCAGCCTCTCCTTGTCACAGATGCTTCAGCCCCATCAGCGTCTTTGTGGCCTTCCACTGGACTGTCTCAGGTAGTTCCCTGCCCCTCTTCGACTGAGCAGCCCAGAACTGGACCCAGTACTGTGGCCTCACCAGGGCAGAGTAGAGAAGGAGAGCTGCCCTTGGCCTGTTGGTCACACTCCTGATGGACCCCAGGATCCCATTGGCCTTCTCGGCCCCGAGGGCACATCGCTGGCTCGTGCTGCACTTGGTCCCCACCAGCACTCCCAGATCCTACTCCCCAGAGCTGCTTCCAAGCAGGTCAGCCCCCAGGGTGCTGCAGGCAGGACTCTAGATGGAGGAGCTCACAGGAGCAATGGAGAGCTTGGCATGGCAGGACACGGTGGCGGAGTCCTGCTTCAGGGGCTGGGAGCCTGGCAATCTCAGCAAGCTTAAAGGCAGCAGGCCTGGGGCTGCCAGGAAGATGGCAGGTCAGGTGCTGGGCTGATGGCCCAGGGCAGGCTGACTTGCTGCACACGTGTGGCCCCTCGGGTGATGCCCTCCAGCCTCCCAGAGGAGCTGAGAGATGGCTGCTCAGGCAGCAGGAGCCTGGAACAAACGGTCCCTGGGGCCTTGTGGCCACAGTGGAGGAGGAAGCGGCAGGACAGGAGCCTTGCTGTCAAGTGAGTGTCTGTGTGAGCAGCTCTGTGGAGTCAGCACTCCTGCACAGAGCTACCTCAGGGACTGCAGGAGGCACGAGGGGTGGGTGGCAAGCTGAAGGTGCCCAGTGAGAGGAGAAGGAACAAGAGGGAACAGGCTGGAACCCAGGAGGTTCCATCTCAACACGAGGAGACGCTTCTGTGTGGTGAGGGTGCTGGAGCCCTGGAGCAGGCTGCCCAGAGAGGCTGTGGAGGCTCCTTCTCTGGGGACTTTCCAAACCCATTCTGTGTGACCTGCCTGGGGTGACCCTGCTGTGGCAGGGGGTTGGACTGGAAGCTCTCTGGAGGTGCCTTCCAAGCCCTGCCATTCCGGGGTTCCGTGAGTCCGGAATGGGACCTCTCAAGAAAAAGAGGCTGCTGATGTGTTGGGCTTTCATCCCATAAGCCTTCTCTGGGAGTTTCCCAGGAGAGTGGTAGGGATGGGGTAATGAGAAGTGTCTGCTGGCCTGAAGAGGAGCCCAGTGAGGCCAGAGCAGCTTTACTTTTGGCTTCAGCAGAAGAACAGCTCTGTGGTCAACAGCTTTGAAAGTGCCACTCTGACACAGGACATTTTTGGATGAAGGTTTGGCTAAATGTGGGCTGCTTGCATTTGAATGATCTCTGGAGGTCCCTCCCAGCCCCTGCCAGTCTCTGACCCATTCCTCAAATTGCTCCTCAGCCCCTGCAGTTCCCCAGGCTGGGCTGGCACAGTGGCATCAGTATTCCTTTACCTGTTTCCTGTGACTAAATCTCTGGGTTTAGAAGAGTTTCACTTTGCTCTTGTCTCTCTTCACAGGTTTCTTACCTGCTGGTGGCAGCTCCAGACTCTCCCTCATGCTATCAGCACCAGAAGGTGGTGCTGATTGACAGGTGTGAGCAGTCTGGTAAAGCACAGCCAAGAAAAGGAGACTTAAACAGAACAGAAACTGACCTGTGCCTTGCTGCTTCTGCTGGAAATTCAGCTCCAAACCCAAGATTCTGGGGGAAAGCTGCAGGGAGCTAATGTGACATTTTGTTGATGGGCTTTAAAACTCCCCAATGCAGCAGCCTGCCCTTCAGCTGCTGTGCATCATTTGGCTTGTTCTAGCTCACAGCTGCCCAGTGATAGGGTGGCCTTTCTTTCTGGGGGAGAAACAGGGAGGACCACCCTTTAATTAGAAGTGAGATTCAAACCTTACAGCCTGGCTTCAAGTGCTGCTTCATTTGTGCCCCAGGGGGTTGAAAGCCAGCCTGCAGCATGTGTGTTTTGAAATGTCTTCAATGTCCTTGCCTTGGATAGGAAGCAGAATTTCACAGCTTGAGAGGCTGCTCCGTGCCTTGTCTGCTTTTTAACTTCTTCCTTCACTCTCAATGGGATTTTGGTGGTGGCCACTCTGAAACAGCTGTTGGTGATGGTTCAGCTGATGCCATGCTGTTAGGGCATAGGTTGGACCTGATCATCTCTTTTCCAGCCTCAATAATTCTGTGGTTCTGTAATTCTCTGATACGTGCTCAGCCAGCCTGAGGGAGAGTTCATCAAACTGCTGATTAAATCATGATCTCACCTATTTATGTACCTCAGTGTCTTCTTTCCAAAGCTCCTGGAGTGGCCCCCCAGTAGCACCAGTCTGAGCCTCAACTGACCAACCTCCTGCCTGAGTTTGGAGAGCCAGGACAGGGTGAGCACCAGCTGACCTTGCCTTTTGCTAAGGGCCATGCATTCCCACCTCTTCACCTTGCATCATCTCTGGATCTTGAGCTGCTGGGAGGTGAACTGAACTTCCAAGTAAAAGAAGAGTGCTGTGGGGCTCAGGGGAAGTACATCATCCTGCTGTTTCCTAAGGAAAGCCAGTGGTGAAAACTTGAATCAGTTCAGAGGTGAGCCAAAAGAGAACCAGAGCTGGGGCAGAAGAGCTGAAGCCAGAGCTGGCAGACAGCACTTGCCCCATTGCTTTGGGACTGTCAGACTTAGCTACTTGTGGAGAGGCATCTCCTGAAGGGTTCAGGAAGAACTGAGATCTGTGGAAAGTATCCTGCTGACCAAGAGCTCATGAAGATTCAGCTTCTTACAGTTTCCCCCACTGCTGAGCACTGACCTCTCTGTGGTTTATGTCTGAACACTGGTTGCAGCGCAGTGTGGGAGCAGGGCTGTTCAATGTCTTCATCAATGGCACAGGGAGTGAGACTGAGGCACCCTCAGCAAGTCTGCAGATGACACCAAGCTGAGTGCTGTGCTTGCCAAGTCTGAAGGACAGGATGGAGGCGTCCAGAGGCACCTGGCCAGGCTGGAGAGGTGGCTGAGGAGAGCCTCAGGAGGTTCAACAAGGCAAAGTGCAAGGTCCTGCACCTGGGTCAGGGCAGTCCTGGAGATCAGTCCAGGCTGGGGGAGGATGAGATTGAGAGCAGCCCTGCAGAGAAGGACTTGGGGTGCTGGTGGGGGAGAAGCTGGACAGGAGCCAGCAGTGTGAGCTTGCAGCCCAGAAGGCCAATGGCAGCCTGGGCTGCATCCAAAGCAGTGTGGCCAGAGATGGAGAGAGAGGCTTCTGCCCCTCTGCTCTGCTCTGTGAGACCTCACCTGCAGGGCTGTGTCCAGCTCTGGAGCCCTCAGCACAGCAAGAACATGGAGCTGATGGAGAGGCTGCAGAGGAGGCCACCAAGATGGTCAGGGGTCTGGAGCAGCTCTGTTAACAGGACAGGCTGAGGGAGCTGGGGAAAGAGAAGGCTCCAGGCTGACCTAAGAGCAGCCTGCCAGGGTCTACAGGAGGGCTGCAGAGGGACTGTTTGCAAAGGCCTGCAGGGACAGGAGCAGGGGCAATGGTTTGGAATGAGAGCAGAGCAGATTGAGATTGCATGTAAGGAACAAGTTCTGCACCAGGAGGCTGCTGGGACACTGCAACAGGTTGCTGAGAGAGGGAGTTGAGGCCCCATGCCTGGAGAGGTGAGGCTGGAGAAGGCTCTGGGCAACCTGCTCTGGAGGAAGATGTCCCTGCTGAGTGTAGAGGGATTTGGACTGGATGCCCTTTGAAGGCCACTTCCAACCCAAACCATTCTGTGATTCTCTGTGCCCCTCCTGGCTGGGTGTTCATTCCCCATGGGCAGTCTGGCCCTGGGCCCTGACAAACTCTTCTGCAGCAAGGCCTTGTGGTGCCAGCTGATGGCAGCTGTTGGCCTGGTCCAGCCTGCGAGCTGCTCGCTGTTCCTAAGCGGTACTCTGCGCTCGGACCGCCTGGCGTAGCCACCAGAGCAGCAGCAGCCAGGGTCTTCTGATCTCCACATCCTGGGAGCAGCCACAGCCTGTCTTGCTGTGTAGCTGCTGCTCTCAGACCAACAGCAGCTGTCAAAGATGACATCAAGACTGTTGAAGTTAGCTCTCCACAGGCACAGGAATGATTGTAGGTCACAGTCCACTTAGCCTTACTCTCCTGTTGTCATCTCTTGACCACGACCCTTAATTCTTTATCTAAGCTGCCAGGCTCCTGCCCAAAGTGCACTGCTGTGGCACTCTCCTGATGCAGGTAGAGCAGGACAGACTTGAGTCACTCTGTGATCCTGCTGCTCTGCAGGATGAAGATGGCTTCACCCTAGTTTCCAGCTGCCTTAGCAGCAGGATTTGTCTCTGTGCCCACAGACTGCTGGTGGCCCCATGGTGCTGTGACCCAACCATGGCTGCACATGATTGAGCTCAGGATGAGCCCCCAGCTCCACAGGGCAGAGGTGTATTCCTTTATTGCTGTCTACAGCTACCTGAAGGGAGGTTGTAGCCAGGTGGGGGTTGGTCTCTTCTCCCAGGCAGCCAGCACCAGAACAAGAGGACACAGTCTCAGGCTGCACCAGGGAGGTTTAAGCTGGAGGTTAGGAAGAAGTTCTACACAGAGAGAGTGATTGCCCATTGGAATGGGCTGCCCAGGGAGGTGGTGGAGTCACCTTCATTGGAGGTGTTCAGGAGGAGCCTTGCTGGGGTGCTTGGTGCCATGGGTTAGTTGTTGGGTGGGTTGGATTGGTTGATGGGTTGGACGTGATGATCTTGAAGGTCTCTTCCAGCCTGGTGTATTGTATTGCATTGTATTGCATTGTATTGTATTGTATTGTATTGTATTGTATTGTATTGTGTGTCCCAGAGTGTTTAGAAAACTCTCCTCCAGCTATGCAGAATAAACCCAGGAACATTTCCTATGGGATCAAAGCTTCCAAACTGCCAGCACTTCTAACCCTGCCTTGTTCCCTGATGTGAGCTGCAGGCTTAACAAAGCCAGCTCAGTGTTTTACAGGCTGGCAGCAGAGACTTGATCTGCACCAAGGGCAATTATCTAGGCTGAGCATCACCAGGGAGGCTTATGCAAAAAGCACAGTGGGTCATCCAGCAAACTCATTAAGTTCCAGTATTTCCCAATAAAAGCCTTTTCCTAGGAAGCAGACAGCTTGCTTTCCAAGAAGGAAATGAAACTGCAGCATGCAGCACCTTGAAAGGTGAAGAGAGAGATCCCTGGCTCCCAGTCAGCAGCTGTGAGGCCAGCCCAGGTCCTGCAGTGAACCCTGGGGAGCCTCAGCCACTGCCTTGGGGCTTTCCTTTCCCTCTGAAATCCTCAGGTGAAAAATAACATCTCACAAAGCCCACTGACTGGTGGGACCAGACAGCTCAACCAGCAGCCTTCCTCTGCATGGCTTTTGGGTTGTTTGTTTTAACCACAGGGTTTGGTAAATATGTTTGTAACCCTCTATTATTATTATTTTTATTATTTGGCCATTTTGCATCAGATTCCCAAATTATTTAAAGCAAAACAAAACCCCCACCAAAGCCCCCACCCTCAGCAGGTTTACTGCTGACACCAAGCTGTGTGGTGCAGCAGACAGCTGGAGGGAAGGGATCCATCCAGAGGGACCTGGACAGGCTGGAGAGGTGGGCACAAGCCAACCTCAGGAGCTTCAACAGGACCAAGGGCAGGGTCCTGCAGCTGGGTGGAGGCAACCCCAGGCACAAATGCAGGCTGGGCAGGGACTGGCTGGAGAGCAGCCCTGAGGAGAGAGACTTGGGGGTGCTGGGGGAGGAGAAGCTCAACAGGAGCTCTCAGTGTGCACTTGCAGCCCGGAAAGCCAATCAGAGCCTGGGCTGCAGCAGGAGAAGTGTGGCCAGCAGGGCAAGGGAGGGGATTCTCCCCTCTGCTCAGCCCTGCTGAGACCCCACCTGCAGTACTGCCTCCAGTTCTGGAGCCACTATTCCAAGAGGGATCTGGAGGTGCTGGAAGGTGTCCAGAGAAGGGCCACGAGGAGGAGCAGAGGGCTGGAGCACCTCTGCTGTGAGGACAGACTGAAGGAGTTGGGGCTGTTCAGTCTGGAGAAGAGAAGGCTCCCAGGTGACCTCATTGTGGCCTTCCAGGATCTGAAGGGGGCTCCAGGAAGGCTGGGGAGGGACTGCTCAGGCTCTCAGGGAGTGATAGGACTAGGGGGAATGGACTGAAGCTGGAGGTGGGGAGATTCAGGCTGGAGGGGAGGAGGAAGTTCTTCCCCATGAGAGTGGTGAAGCCCTGGGATGGGTTGTGCAGGGAGGTGGTTGAGGCCCCATCCCTGGAGGTGTTTAAGCCCAGGCTGGATGAGGCTGTGGGCAGCCTGATGTAGTGTGGGGTGTCCCTGCCCATGGCAGGGGGGTTGGAACTGGATGGTCCTGGTGGTCCCTTCCAACCCTGACTGATACTATACTATGATACAAAAAAAAACCCAAACCCCCAAAACAATCCCAAACCAAAACAACACAAAACTAAAACCAAAACAAATCAAAACAAAAGCCCCTCCACACCTGGAGCCCTTCAGGTGGCTTCCTTCTGTATCGAGGAACAGAAGAAATCGGGTTTCACAGTCAGGCTTCCTATGTACAAAGTGGTTTATAACCCTCTGAGGAAGTGCTGAGGTTGAGATATCCCCAGTGCAGGGAGCTGGCAGTGATGCTCTTCACAGAGGGCAGTGGCAAAATGCTTCCTTCCCCAAGCCACTTGGGGTTTGCAGTTCCCTTTTGTTCGAAGGGGAGGGGAAGCCCTGCGGACTTGGTTCTTCTTTGCTTTCTCTGTGTGTAAGGTGAGAGGAAAGGTGTGCCTGACAGACCCAGGTGGTGTCCAAGAGCACCTCTCTGAGATGAGGTAGCAGAGAGTATAGAATCACAGAAGGGGAGGGGACCTCCAGAGGTCATCCAGGCCATCCCCCTGCCAGAGCAGAGCACCCAGGCCAGTCACACAGGAACACAGCCAGGTGGAGCTGGAATGTCTTCAGAGGAGGAGACTCCACAACCTCTCTGGGCAGCCTGCTCCAGGGCTCCAGCACCCTCACCATACAGAAGTGTCTCCTCGTGTTGAGGTGGAACCTCCTGGGTGCCAGCCTGTACCCTCTTGTTCCTTGTCCCATCACTGGGCACCTCCATACAGAGCCTGACCCCCACCCCTCAGGTATTGATAGCCATTGATCAGATCCCTCTCAGCCTTCTCTTCTCCAGACTGAACAGCCCCAGGGCTCTCAGTCTCTCTTCACAGCAGAGATGTTCTGGTCCCCCAAGCCCCTGTAGGTGTCTGTTGGACTCTCTCCATCAAGTCTCTCTCTTAACTTGGGGAGCCCAAACCAGACCCAGTATGCCAGGTGTGGTGTCAATAGGCAAGAATAGAGGGGGAGAAGAACCTCCCCAGCCCGGCTGGCCACACTCTTCTTGATGCACCCCAGGATGCCATTGCCCCTCGTGGCCACAAGGTCACATTGCTCCCACGGAGAACTCGCTGTCCACCAGGGCTCCGGCAGGGTGACCCCTGGTCTGTACTGGTGCCTGGCGGTGTTCCTCCCCTGCTGCAGCACCCTGCACTTGTGCTTATTGACCTTCATGCTCTCCAGCCTGGCAGCACAGCCTGAGGGAGTGTCAGCCCCCCCCTGCCTCTGGCTGTGCTTTGCTGCCATCTAATCAAGGCTTTCACAGGAGCCAGTTAAACCTTCTGTAGCTTTGGGTCAATGTGAAGTCCGCTGAATGTTCCAGAAGGATGTGCCCTGAGGTGAGCCCCAAGCCTGGAACAGAGCCCCCGGGCACTGCTCCTGGTTCTGCCCAGGGGCTCCCTGCACAAATCAGAGGCTCAGTGAAAAGCTCAGTGGTTTCTTGGCTGACATGAGCCTGGGGACCTCTCCCCACTAAGTTTGCAGCTAGTGCTTCATCTTAACCAGGGCACCACTGCCAAACTCTCGAGGAAAGGAAAGCTCTGGCGGAGCCACAGCTGCTGCCTGCTGCTGAGGATTTCAATCGCTTGAAACAGTCGTTTGGGGCTGGTTTGTTTCTCTTCCCCTGCGTGTCCTCAGAGCTAATCTGGGATCTGCCAGATGTTGCTGGAGCAGTCAGCAAGGGCTACTGAGCAGCTGCTGCTGGCTACCAAAGATGGGCTGAGTGCCTTTGACTGGATGGGATTGGATGGGGGCTCGTGGAAATTCGTGTTGCAACACCCCCTCCCCCTCCACGTGGATTCCTGGGACTCTAAAGATCCTCTGGGGAGGGGAGGGGGGGAGGGAGAGGGAAGGGAGGGGAGGTTTGGGAAGGGGGGAAGGGGAAGGGGAAGGGGAAGGGGAAGGGGAAGGGGAAGGGGAAGGGGAAGGGGAAGGGGAAGGGGAGGGAAGGGGAAGGGGAAGGGGAAGGGGAAGGGGAGGGAAGGGGGAAGGGGAAGGGGAAGGGGAAGGGGAAGGGGAAGGGGAAGGGGAAGGGGAAGGGGAGGGAAGGGGAAGGGGAAGGGGAAGGGGAAGGGAGGGAAGGGGGAAGGGGAAGGGGAAGGGGAAGGGGAAGGGGAAGGGGAAGGGGAAGGGGGGAAAGGGGAAGGAGAAGGGGAGGGAAGGGGAAGGGGAAGGGGAAGGGGAAGGAGAAGGGGAGGGAAGGGGAAGGGGAAGGAGAAGGAGAAGGGGAGGGAAGGGGAAGGAGAAGGGGAGGGAAGGGGAAGGAGAAGGGGAGGGAAGGGGAAGGGGAAGGAGAAGGAGAAGGGGAGGGAAGGGGAAGGAGAAGGGGAGGGAAGGGGAAGGAGAAGGGGAGGGGAAGGGGAAGGGGAAGGAGAAGGAGAAGGGGAGGGAAGGGGAAGGAGAAGGGGAGGGAAGGGGAAGGAGAAGGGGAGGGAAGGGGAAGGGGAGGGGGAAGGAGAAGGAGAAGGGGAGGGAAGGGGAAGGAGAAGGGGAGGGAAGGGGAAGGAGAAGGGGAGGGAAGGGGAAGGGGAAGGAGAAGGAGAAGGGGAGGGAAGGGGAAGGAGAAGGGGAGGGAAGGGGAAGGAGAAGGGAAGGGAAGGGAAGGGGAGGGGAGGGGGAAGGGGAAGGGGAAGGAGAAGGAGAAGGGGAGGGAAGGGGAAGGAGAAGGGGAGGGAAGGGGAAGGAGAAGGGGGAGGGAAGGGGAAGGGGAGGGGGAAGGGGAAGGGGAAGGGAAGGGGAAGGGGAAGGGGAAGGGGAAGGGGAAGGGAAGAGAAGGGGAAGGGGGAGATTAATCTCCAGAAACTAGATCAACAAGAATCAGTTTAAATAGTGAAGCATAAATTGTTGGTTCTTGCTGAGCCCTGGCTCGGCTCCCGCTGCCGGAATGGTAATTTCTGGTAATTGCAGGCAGAATACCCTGGATGCAGAAGAAAGAGCAGGGCCTGCAGTGGAAAGCTGAGAGCTGGAAGTCTAGATTCTGTGGCTGATGCAAGTGTTACCTCAAGGTCATGCCTTGAACAGTTCACTTTGATAGGAGTTTCAAAAGAGCTGGGATGAATCAGATGCTGCCCTAAATCCCACTGGAAAGTTGGGTTCCCTTCAGCTCCCCTGCAACAGGACTGAGCTCTCTGGGGCTTGGATGGGGTTAAAAAGGAAAAGGGGGGTGGAGGGCACCCCACTGCTAGCTGCCAGCCTATCTCTGGAGATTGACAGCATGTGCCTGAGTGGTACTTTTTTGCCCTATAAGGAGAGATGAGCTCTTATACTGGAGACCCTTAGTCCAGGGCCTGGAGAAGAAATCTGATGGAGAGAGACTGAAGGAGCTGGGGATGGTTAGTGTGAAACAGAGGAGCCTGAGGGGAGACCTCCTGGCTGTCTACAGCTACTTGAAAGGACGTTGTGGAGAGGCTGCTGCTGCTCTCTTCTCACAAGTAGTGACAGAACCAGAGGAATGGCCTCAAGCTGCCCCTGGGGAGGTTTAGACTGGATATTAGGAAACATTTTTTCCCAGCAAGAGTGGTCAGGGATTGGAAAGTGCTGCCCAGGGAGGTGGTGGAGTCCCCAAGCCTGGAGGTGTTTGCAGGTGGTTTGGATGTGGTGCTTGGAGACATGGTTGAGGGCTGACCCTTGTAGAGCAGGGTTCTGGGTTGGACTTGGTGATCCTGAGGGTCTTTTCCAGCCTGTTTCTGGGATCCTCTGATAAGGAAGAGGTTCCCTAAGGTCGCTTTGCCTAGCAGAGATTCGCCAAAAGCCACCCGAGATCTGAGCTTCCCTGCTTGCTCCAAATGCCACCACCACCACTTCCTGACTTCAGCCCCGCCCCTCCCAAGGGCTGCCAGCCGTCTGTCAGTGCCAGGGAAGCACCTCGAGTTCCTGCTCTCCAGACAAAGCAGGTTACCCTGCAAACAGAACTACCTGAGGGGCTGGCTGCAGGCAGCGGCAGTGCCGGGGTCCGGCAGGCTGCTGTGCGCTTAGCGCTCGTGGGGGCATCACCTTCCTGCTCTGGAGTGGGTTTCCTTTCCCTCTTTCCCTCAGCTCTAATCCTGCTTCCCTGCAAGGTTTTTCCTTCCCCCCACCCCCGCACCCCGTTTTCCTTGTGCTCTCTAAAACCAAATGTAAACTTCAATGCAGTTTGCATTCTGCTTGGACTTGGGTGCAGCCCCCTGGAGAAGGAGCTGGGAGTGCTGGGGGGCAGCAAGTTCTGCATAGGACAGCAATGTGCATTCAGAGGAGTGTGGCCAGCAGAGCCAGGGAGGTTCTCCTCCCCTCTGCTCTGCCCTGGGGAGACATCACCTGGAATAGTGCATCCAGCTCTGGGCTCCCCAGCTCAGGAGGGACAGGGATCTGCTGGAGAGAGTCCAAGAGAGGGCTTATGCATGATTAAGGGACTGGAGCATGTGCCCTGTGAGGAGGGGCTCAGAGCCCTGGGGCTATTCAGTCTGGAGAAGAGAAGACTGAGAGGGGATTGAATCAATGTCTATCAATAGCTGAGGGCTGGGGGTCAGGAGGGAGGGGACAGACTCTGCTCAGTTGCTCCCTGTGATGGGACAAAGGGCAACGGATATAAACTCCAGCACAGGAGGTTCCAGCTCACCATGAGGAGAAACTTCTTCCCTGTGAGGGTCCCAGAGGCCTGGAGCAGGCTGCCCAGAGAGGTTGTGGAGTCTCCTGCTCTGGGGCCTTCCCAGCCCTGTCTGGATGTGTTCCTGGGTTACCTGTGCTGGATTCTCTGCTCCTGCTCTGGCAAGGTGTTGGACTCGATGATCTCCAGAAGTAACTTCCAGTCCCTAGCATCCTGTGAGCCTGTGAACTTTCAAACCCTGGAATACTTCTGTGTTAGGAAAGGTATCTCCTCCCTGCTTGGGCTGCTACATCCCTGACATATCCCAGCACGTCCTGGTGATTTGCATGCTTGCAGCGTGCTGGGGCTGCAAGGGTTAATGTGCCTTTTGTACCTCAGCCACGCAGGGCTTTTGCAAGCAAATGGTTGTCGGTTGCAAGAGCTTACCAGCAAGTCTAAGGCTAATTTCCTGTTAAGGAGTCGCTACATTAAAAGGGAATTTGCATAATCATAGACTAAGATAATGCAGGGAAAACCCCAGGCTGGGTTCTGATGTCAGGGTGAAGCCAAGCCCAACAGGTAATTTATTTGAATGCATGAAAGCTGCTGCTTATCTCTCCCTTCTATCTCGAGTCCCCAAGCACTGCAGTTGGCAGCAGCAGGCTCTGACTCCTCCTGGCTAATTCATTATCCTCAACAACTTTCCAAAGGGTTATTTTAAGTTTAACTCGGCAGTCCCTGCACTTCATTCATACCATAAAAAGAAAGGAAAAGATTCCTTTTATGACTTGTGTCCTGGTCAGGCTCCAGCTCCCACATCCTCCCTGGGCACCGCTTTTGCTTTGAATGCCCTCGCCTTCAGGTCATGGAAACTCCTGAAACAGCCACAAGGACCACAAGGAGAAAGGTCCAGGACTGCACCTAGGGTGAAAACACAGCCAAAGCCGATGAGGTTTCATCACGCAGGGAGTTGGTTCAGCGTGTACAGCGTGTGGCCAGGCAGGAGTGTAGCAGAAGGGCCTCAAGACAAAGTGCACAAGCAATGAACAGTCCTAGGATGGCTCAGGTTGGAAGGGATCCCAGAGATCATCTCCTCCAACCTCCCCCCATGCCCAGGGACACCTCTCAACTGGACTCAGCTGCTCCAGGCCTCATCTAACCTGACCCTGAACAGCCCCGTCTGGAGGCAGCCACAGCCTCCCTGGGCAGCCTGTGCCAGAGTCTCATCACCCTGGTACTGAAGAACTTCTTCCTCAGCTCCAGTCTAACCCTGCTCTGCCTCAGCTTCAAACCATTCCCCCTTGGCCTGTCTCCGGACACCCTCAGGAAAAGTCCCTCTGCAGCCTTCCTGTAGGATCCTTTCAGGTCCTGGCAGGCAGCTCCAAGGTCCCCCTGCAGCCTCCTCCTCTCCAGGCTGCACACCCCCAGCTCCCTCAGCCTGTGCTCACAGCAGAGCTGCTCCAGCCCTTGGATCACCTTTGTGGCCTCCTCTGGACTCGTTCAAGGTATTTAAATGTTTCTGAACAGGTTAATACTTGGTCAAGGCTGCTGGTCCCTGACTCCCATTCTAAGTCCAATTGCATGCTTTCATTTTTTTCTGTGGAGACTCCTGTTGCCAAAGTGAAGAACTGGTCACCCTCATCACCATGGAAAGAGAGAGAGAGAGAGAGAGAGAAAGAAGGAAAGAAAGAAGGAAAGAAAGGAAGGAAGGAAGGAAGGAAGGAAGGAAGGAAGGAAGGAAGGAAGGAAGGAAGGAAGGAAGGAAGGAAGGAAGGAAGGAAGGAAGGAAGGAAGGAAGGAAGGAAGGAAGGAAGGAAGGAAGGAAGGAAGGAAGGAAAGAAGGAAGGAAGGAAGGAAGGAAGGAAGGAAGGAAGGAAGGAAGGAAGGAAGGAAGGAAGGAAGGAAGGAAGGAAGGAAGGAAGGAAGGAAAGAAAGAAAGAAAGAAAGAAAGAAAGAAAGAAAGAAAGAAAGAAAGAAAGAAAGAAAGAAAGAAAGAAAGAAAGAAAGAAAGAAAGAAAGAAAGAAAGAAAGAAAGAAAGAAAGAAAGAAAGAAAGAAAGAAAGAAAGAAAGAAAGAAAGAAAGGAAGGAAGGAAGGAAGGAAGGAAGGAAGGAAGGAAGGAAGGAAGGAAGGAAGGAAGGAAGGAAGGAAGGAAGGAAGGAAGGAAGGAAGGAAGGAAGGAAGGAAGGAAGGAAGGGAGGGAGGAAGGGAGGGAGGAAGGGAGGGAGGAAGGAAGGAAGGGAGAGAGAAAGAAAGAAAGAAAGAGGGAACAAAAAAGAAAGAGAAAAGCCCAAACAAAGCCAAGCCCCCAAATGCAACAGTGATAACCAAAGGAAAGACCTCCCCCAGACGCCCAAGGCTTGTTTAAACACATGGGGACACAGAGAGATGTGTGGAAGAGGGCGGCTGCTGCTCCTGCACAGCCCCGGGGGCGGGAGAAGCTGTTCGGCAGTGTTGCAGTGACAGCTCAGTCTGACAAGCCCCAAGCCAGAGCATGAGAGAGGAATGAAGTTTCAGGTGAGGGAAGGGCAAACATCTCGAGAACATCTCTGTTCAACTGTGGTGAGGACAAGAAGACAGAATATGACAGAACGTGATCAGTGTCTGCAGCGCCTCAACCAGAGAGTGGTGATTGCTTCATGGGCTGCGGCGGTCTGCTGGCATCCTGCCCCTCTGCTCTGCTCTGCTGGGACCCCACCCGCAGCACTGCCTCCAGCTCCGGGGCCCCAGCACAAGAGGGTCACGGAGCTGCTGGAGAGGGTCCGGAAGAAGCCACCGAGATGACCAGAGGGCTGCAGAACCTCCCCTATGGGGACAGCCTGAGGGTTGGGGCTGTTCAGCCTGGAGAAGGCTCCAGGCAGACCTTAGGGCAGCCTTCCAGGGTGCTCCTCCAGACTGACTCCAACAGCTCTGTGTGCTTATGATGGGGACAGCAGAACCAGGCACGGGATTCAAGGCCAGCTGTCCCCAGAGCGGACTTTACCCAACACTGATGCCTCCTAAATTCTGGCAATGTTCAAAGCAAACCCATCAGATCCTGAAGCTGAGGAGCTTGCTCTGATGAGACCAGAGGAGAACACTGATCAGACAATAGCTGCACATGACCCAAAGCTCCCTTGGCACAGAATTAATTACCAAATAGAATGGAATAATGACAGTGGAGTGCAGTCCCTTCCCCACAGGGAGACAAAAGGTGGGGAGTGTCCTCCCAGCTGGGCTCCAGCTGAGTGTCTCTCAGTGAGGAGCAGCCTCCATCCAAGGCTGACCTGATGTGGTTCCCAGGGCAGCCTCCATCCAAGGCTGACCTGATGTGGTTCCCAGGGCAGCCTCCATCCAAGGCTGACCTGATGTAGTTCCCAGGGCACCCTCCATCCAATGCTGACCTGATGTGGTTCCCACAGCAGCCTCCATCCAAGGCTGACCTGATGTGGTTCCCACAGCAGCCTCCATCCAAGGCTGACCTGATGTGGTTCCCAGGGCACCCTCCATCCAATGCTGACCTGATGTGGTTCCCACAGCAGCCTCCATCCAAGGCTGACCTGATGTGGTTCCCACAGCAGCCTCCATCCAAGGCTGACCTGATGTGGTTCCCAGGCTGCAGCACCCAGAGCAAAGCCGCCGACTCCCGGAGGTGCCTCAATCCCCTCACCCGGATCACTGATAAAGATACTAAAGAGGACAGGTCCCAGTACTGAGCCCTGGGGGACAACACTGGTGAGTGGGTGCCAGCCAGACTTGTATCCATTCACCACCACTCCTTGGGCCCAGCCATCAGCTAGTCTTGTATCCAGGGCAGAGTGCACCTAGCCAAGCCCTGTGCCAGGAGCTTCTGATGGAGAATGCTGCGGGAGACAGTGCCAAAGGCTTTGTCAAGGGCTTTACCCAAGTCCAGTTGGACAATGGGCTTTAGTGAAGTCTTTCACACGGTCTTGCATGTGAAAACAAGAGAGAAAACACATTAGAGAGAATCATGGAGCTGAGAAAGCTCGGTGGCTACGTGGCCAGGGCTGGCCTGGTGCTGCAGATCTCAGCTGGGTCAGCAGATTTCCCCCTGCAGCACTTGTCCCACCATCAGCTGCAAGACGCAGATGCAAATGTCAAGTGCCCAGAGGCTGATAGAGAGATTAAGAACTTGAAGATTCCTCCCACGAGCAGCAGCTTAGGTAGAGCTGTAAAGATCTTCTCCTTCCAAAAGAGAGGGGCTGGATGTTTCTCATCTGCATGCTTCCTAAAATCCCAGGGTTGCTATTTCAGAGAGCAGCTGGCTGAGATTCACTTTCCTTTTTCTGTACTGCTGGGGGATTTTAGAGCCAGAAGCACCTTCAGAGCCCTGAGAAGTTGCCCTGCCCATGGCAGGGGTTGGAACTAGATGATCCTTGTGGTCCCTTCCAACCCTGACTGATACTGTGATACTATGATACTATGACCTTCAGAGGTCAGCCCCAACTCAGACCATTCTATCACTCAGTGAGTACCAAAAGGTAGCAGGTGTTGGCCACACTGAATGGGGCCATTAATCGCCTGGGTACCACCTGAAGGAGATGGTAGGTCCTTCTCCTCAGGAATAGGACCTCCTGGCTGTCTACAACCACCTGAAAGGAGGTTGTGGAGAGGTTGCTGCTGCTCTCTTCTCACAGATAATTAGTGATAGAACAAGAGAGAATGGGCTCTGCACCAAGGAAGACATTTGTTCCCAGCAAGAGTGGTCAGGGATTGGAAAGTGCTGCCCAGGGAGGCGGTGGAGTCCCCAAGCCTGGCTGTGTTTAAAGGTTGTGGTGCTTTGGGATATGGTTGAGGGGTGACCCTTGTAGAGTAGGGTTAATGGTTGGATTTGGTGGTCCCAAGGGTCTTCTCCAACCTGAATGTTTCTGTGATTGTGTGGGGTTAAAGGCCTGCTGCTGTTTGTGTTGCTTGCAAGGGGCTGCTCCTTGTCCTGCACACTCAGCTGGCCTTTGCAAAAGGTCAATCCCTCTCTAAGGGGAAGACAAAGAGTTTCTGAGGCAGCTGATTAGAGCATCACAAAGGCACTCTTTCCTTCCTTTCCTTGGACAGCACTTTCAAGCTATACATGCTTGACAGAGGCATAATGGAGTACAAAACCTTTACAGAGCCGAGGTGGATCACAGATGAGGCAAAGGCCTGCTATGGATTATGTGGTTAGGAACCCCGACGGGGCAGTTGCACCTTTGTCCTCAATGAGCCCAAGCCTGGCAGGATGTTGTGACTGTACACTGCTGGTGTGCTCCTTGGGAGCTGAACTCACAGACTCACCCAATGTTAGGGGTTGGAAGGGACCTCCAGAGACTGAAGCCAAACCCTCTGCCAGGGCAGGGCCACCCAGGGCAGGTCACACAGGTGGGTTTTGAAAGTCTCCAGAGAAGGAGACATCCAGCTGGCAGCCAGGCACTAGTGCTGTTCCCCAGGGATCAGTGCTGGGCCCCAGCCTGTTCAATATCTCTATTGATGATCTGGAGGAGGGGATGGAGTCCAGCATCAGTCAATTTGCAGATGACACCAAGCTGGGGGCAGGAGTTGATCTGCTGGAGGGCAGAGAGGCTTTGCAGAGGGACCTCGACAGGCTGGACAGATGGGCAGAGGCCAAGGGCAGGAGATTGAACACATCCAAGTGCCAGGTGCTGCACATTGGCCACAGCAACCCCAGGCAGTGCTACAGGCTGGGGTCAGAGTGGCTGAGAGCAGCCAGGCAGAGAGGGACCTGGGGGTGCTGGTCGATGGTAGGCTGAACATGAGCCTGCAGTGTGCCCAGGCGGCCAAGAGGGCCAATGGCATCCTGGCCTGCATCAGGAAGAGTGTGGCCAGCAGGAGCAGGGAGGTCATTCTGCCCCTGGACACTGCACTGGTTAGGCCACACCTTGAGTCCTGTGTCCAGTTCTGGGCCCCTCAGTTTAGGAAGGAGGTTGACTTGCTGGAAGGTGTCCAGAGAAGGGCAACGAAGCTGGGGAGGGTTTGGAACACAGCCCTGTGAGGAGAGGCTGAGGGAGCTGGGGTTGCTTAGCCTGGAGAAGAGGAGGCTCAGGGGAGACCTTCTTGCTCTCTACAACTCCCTGAAGGGAGGCTGTAGCCAGGTGGGGGTTGGTCTCTTCTCCCAGGCAAGCAACACCAGAACAAGAGGACACAGCCTCAAGCTGTGCCAGGGGAAGTTTAGGCTGGAGGTGAGGAGAAAGTTCTTCCCAGAAAGATTAACTGACCACTGGGCTGTGCTGCCCAGGGAGGTGGTGGAGTCACCATCCCTGGAAGTGTTTAGGAGGAGCCTGGATGAGGCACTTGGTGCCTCTGATCTTTTACTCTTTCTGCCCAATATAAAGAACACAGAAGACAGGGAAAATTTCCCCTATGGACACACACCAGCAATGCTAAAAACCACAGCCTGAGTGCCCAGCTGAGCAAGGGTGAATTCCACCTCCTGCAGCTCTCCTGGCTAGCAGCAGCCTGTGTTTCCTGCTGCATTCCAGCTGTCTGCCTTCTGCTTCTTTCTGCAAGAAGGAGCTGCTGCTCTTTGCAGATGTGAACTGACTCTGCAGCCAGACTGGGTGCTCAGGGTGAAGCAGAATCCCAGAATCTCCCCCAGCCTCCCTGCCATGGGTAAGGATGCCTCTCAACTGCACTCTTCTCCAGGCTGAACACCCCCAGCTCCCCCATCCTCTCCTCACAGCAGCCTGCTCCAGCCCTTGAATCTACTTTGTGGCCTCCTCTGGACTCACTCCAACAGCTCTGTGCCCTTCTTATGCTGAGGACACCAGAGCTGAATGCAGTATTCGAGTGGGGTCTCAGCAGAGCACAGCAAAGGGGCAGAATCCCCTCTCTTGCCCTGCTGCCCACACTGCTCTGGCTGCAGCCCAGCACACAGCTGCCTGCTGGGCTGCATGAGGGCACTGATGGCTCCTGGGGAGCTGCTCAGCACCCAATCCCCCCAAGTCTTTCTTCAGGGCTGCTTTCAACCCACTTTACACCCAGCCTGGATTTGTGCCTGAGCCAGCTGCAGGACCTTGCACTGTGGCTTGTTGAGTCTCATGCAGCTGGCACTGGCCCACTTAGTATCATTGCTGGGAACAAATGTCTTCCTTGGTGCAGAGCCCATTCTCTCCCCTCAGCCTCCTCTGTTTCACACTAACCATCCCCAGCTCCTTCAGTTGCTCTCCATCAGATTTCTTCTCCAGGCCCTTCCCAGCTTCCTTGCCCTCCTGTGCACTCACTCCAGCACTTCCACATGTCTCTTGTACTGAGGTGCCCAAAACTGAAGCCATTTCTGGGTGTTAGACTGAACCCAGCAGAAAGCAACCTTCATCTGTCAGAGAAATCTCAGCCTGGGATCTGTTCTTCAAGGTGAAAGCTGAAGCATTCATAGGACCACAAAATTGCCCTTGAACAAAAGGTAACCAGGGATTACCTCAGGATTCCTGAGGAGAAGGACCTACCATCTCCTTCAGGTGGTACCCAGGCAATTAATGGCCCCATTCAGTGTGGCCAACACCTGCTACCTTTTGGTACTCACTGAGTGATAGAATGGTCTGAGTTGGGACTGACCTCTGAAGGTCATAGTATCATAGTATCACAGTATCAGTCAGGGTTGGAAGGGACCACAAGGATCATCCAGTTCCAACCCCCTGCCATGGGCAGGGACACCCCACACTACATCAGGCTGCCCACAGCCTCATCCAGCCTGGGCTTAAACACCTCCAGGGACGGGGCCTCAACCACCTCCCTGCACAACCCATCCCAGGCCTTCACCACTCTCATGGGGAAGAACTTCCTCCTCCCCTCCAGCCTCAATCTCCCCACCTCCAGCTTCAGTCCATTCCCCCTAGTCCTATCACTCCCTGAGAGCCTGAGCAGTCCCTCCCCAGCCTTTTGTAGCCCCCTTCAGATCCTGGAAGGCCACAATGAGGTCACCTCTGAGCCTCTCTCTTCCTTCTCTGAGCCTTTTCTTCAATCCTTATCTGTGTTTGATTTACTTGGATAGTTGGAGACTTGGATCTGCAGCCCATGGCTTTTGGGTTCGTTTTTTAAGCTTGAAAGCTGAGTCAGCAGGAGGAAGTTAAAGCACCACCACATATCAAAGCTTTTGTCATGGGAGATCACTGAATGCTAGGGGTTGGGAGGCACCTCCAGAGCTCATCCAGTCCAAGCCCCCTGCCAGAGCAGAGCACCCAGGGCAGCTCACACAGGAGCACATCCAGGTGGGCTTGGAAAGGCTCCAGAGCAGGAGACTCCACAACCTCTCTGGGCAGCCTGCTCCAGGCTCCAGCAGCCTCACGGGCACAAAGTCTTCCCTTCTGTTCCCATGGCACCTCCTCTGCTCCAGCTTGCCCCCAGTGCCCCTTGTGCTGTCCTTGGCCATCCCTGAGCAGAGCCTGGCTCTGTCCTCCAGCACTGCCCTGCACATCTTTCTCCCCAGCACTGAGGGCAGCCCTCAGGCTCCTCTGCTCCAGGCTCCAAGCCCCAGCTCCCTCAGCCTGTGCTCACAGGGAGATGTTCCACTGCCTGCAGCTCTTTGTGGCTCTGCCCTGAATTCTCCCTGAGGTCCTTCTTGACCTGAGGGGCCCAGAGCAAATATCCAGGGGTGCAACTCTGAAGTCCCCAAGCAGAAGCAATTACATTGTTGAATGAGTGCCCTTTGTGAAGCACAGGATATAAATATCTCTCTTTCTGTGTCCCTCAGTTGTGAGAAAGGTTTTACTGAGAGCCTAACCCAGATGTGCTTACACCCTGCAAAGATACAGCAAGACTCTGGTTCCTGCAAGGGCCTGGGGTTACGGAGGTGCTGAGCTGCTCAAAGCTTTTGGTGACTGTCCACAGCTCTAGGAGAAATTTAGGTAACAAGGGGAAGTCACAGAATCACAGAATGGAATGAGTTGGAAGGGACCTCCAAAGGTCATCCAGTCCAACCCTCCTGCACTCAGCAGGGACAACTTCCACAAGGCTCACAGCCTTGTCCAGCCTCACCTGGGGACCTCAACCACCTCCCTGGGCAACCTGTTGCAGTGTCCCAGCACCATCCTGGTGCAGAACTTGTTGCTCTGCTCTGCTCTCATTTCAAACCATTGCCCCTGCTCCTGTCCCTGCAGGCCTTTGCAAACAGTCCCTCTGCAGCCTGCTTGGAGCCCCCTTCAGGTCCTGGCAGGCTGCTCTTAGCTCTGCCTGGAGCCTTCTCTTCTCCAGGCTGAACACCCCCAGCTCCCTCGGCCTGGCCTCCTGGCAGAGCTGCTCCAGCCCCCTGATCATCTTGGTGGCCTCCTCTGGAGCCTCTCCATCAGGTCCATGTCCTTGCTGTTTGGAGGGCTCCAGAGCTGGACACAGCCCTGCAGGTGAGGTCTGCATACTATGGATTGGATGATAAGGGGGTGCCCTATGGATGGGATGATAAGGGGATGCCCTATGGATGGGATGAGAAGGGGATGCCCTAGGGATGGGATGAGCAGGGGTGCCCTAGGGATGGGAGGAGAAGGGGGTGCCCTAGGGATGGGAGGAGAAGGGGGTGCCCTAGGGATGGGATGATAAGGGAATGCCCTAGGGATGGGATGAGAAGAGGGTGCCCTAGGGATGGGATGAGAAGGGAATGCCCTAGGGATGGGGTGAGTAGGGATTGGATGCCTCTAAGAGCAACACTTCAGAACATCTGCAAAATGACCAATCCCAGTCTCCATGCCTTGCTTTTAACACCCCTCCACCCCCCTCTTTTGATTTCCATGGTTCTCACAGTCTCCTCCTGGTCCTGAAGATGATGACAGATGCTTTTAGCAATCATTCATCTCAGCAAACGTTTCATTTTCCCAATTAGTAGCCTTTAAGAACCACACCCCTGTAATTTGCATTGATAATCCTTTTCCCTGGAAGAGTGAGTGCTGCTGCAGGAACATGTCCAGAGGTTGCTCTCCAACCAGTGACTACTGAAAGGAGCACCATGCCAGTATCTAGGATGACTCAAGAACAGATTGAAATCTCCTGTTCTGGGATAAGAATTCTCAGAGGACTTCCAGTACTAGTGAAGCATCTTAGCAAAATGCAGACAGGACAGGTGTCTCCATCCCCTTCCATGCCCAGGTGACTGCCTGGGGGATGTGGGGCAGGCTGTGGATGTGGTCACCTGGACCTCAGGAAGGCCTTTGACACCGTCCCCCACAGCAAACTGCTGGCCAAGCTGTCAGCCCCTGGCTTGGACAGCAGCACTCTGAGCTGGGTTAGGAACTGGCTGGAGGCTGAGCCCAGAGAGTGGTGGTGAATGGTGCCACAGCCAGCTGGCAGCCAGGCACCAGTGGTGTGCTCCTGCGATCAGTGCTGGGCCCCATGCTCTTCAACATCTTGATTGATGATCTGGATGAGGGCATTGAGTCCAGCATCAGGAAATTTGCAGCTGACACCAAGCTGGGGGCAGGAGTTGATCTGCTGGAGGGCAGAGAGGCTTTGCAGAGGGACCTCGACAGGCTGGACAGATGGGCAGAGTCCAAGGGCAGGAGATTGAACACATCCAAGTGCCAGGTGCTGCACATTGGCCACAGCAACCCCAGGCAGTGCTACAGGCTGGGGGCAGAGTGGCTGAGAGCAGCCAGGCAGAGAGGGACCTGGGGGTGCTGGTTGATGGGAGGCTGAACATGAGCCTGCAGTGTGCCCAGGCAGCCAAGAGGGCCAATGGCATCCTGGCCTGCATCAGGAAGAGTGTGGCCAGCAGGAGCAGGGAGGTCACTCTGCCCCTGTATACTGCACTGGTTAGGCCACACCTTGAGTCCTGTGTCCAGTTCTGGGCCCCTCAGTTCAGGAAGGAGGTTGACTTGCTGGAAGGTGTCCAGAGAAGGGCAACAGAGCTGGTGAGGGGTTTGGAGCACAGCCCTGGAGGAGAGGCTGAGGGAGCTGGGGTTGCTTAGCCTGGAGAAGAGGAGACTCAGGGGTGACCTTATTGCTCTCTACAACTCCCTGAAGGGAGGTTGCAGCCAGGCAGAGGTTGGTCTCTTCTCCCAGGCACCCAGCAGCAGAACAAGAGGACACAGTCTCAGGCTGCACCAGGGCAGGTTTAGGCTGGATGTTAGGAAGAAGTTCTACACAGAGAGAGTGATTGCCCATTGGAATGGGCTGCCTGGGGAGGTAGTGGAGTCACCTTCATTGGAGGTGTTCAGGAGGAGACTTGCTGGGGTGCTTGGTGCCATGGGTTAGTTGTTTGGGTGGGTTGGATTGGTTGATGGGTTGGACGTGATGATCTTGAAGGTCTCTTCCAACCTGGTTTATTGTATTGTATTGTATTGTATTGTATTGTATTGTATTGTATTGCATGAAGCTAAAAGCTATTGGGGAAATCTTGTGATTTGGAACTACTTTCAAGATCATTGAGGGGAAAACATGGTTCTTACTTGAATTGTTGAAAAGCCCAAAGTTCAGGGTTGTTTGGTGTTTGTTTTTCTCTTGTATCAGACAAATATCCACTCAGAGTCCCAGATTCCCAGCCTGCACTGGGATGGAAGGGACCCTCAAAGGTCATCTGGTCCAACCCCTTGCAGTCATCAGGGACACCTCCACCTGGGTCAGGCTGCCCACATCGACTCTGATCTTGGACGTTAGAAACATAGAATCCAATCGTTAGAGGCACTGATAATCTCATTTCCATGCCCACTGACAGGGGCTGATTCTGTCCTGGTTTCAGAGGTTAAGGTTTGGAGTGAGAGCTCAAAGTGATAGGGCAGGAGTCTTTTTGCTTTGTAAATGAGATTGATTGTCACTCAGACGACCTTCTCTCACCCCAGTCAGTCACCACAGGGGAGGACAGACAAACCCACAAGCACTGTTTGACCTTCATTTGTACCCGCAAACCGAGTCCCTCTGGTCTTCTCCCTGTGCACCTTCCCCCTCCCCCTCCGGTAGAGCAGGGATGGAATTCGGTGAACTCTTTGGTCCTATTTTCACCTGGTTTTTGACCATCTGTGGTCACTGCTGTCAGTAACGTGTCTGGAGGGTGGGAGGGGTCACCTTTTCTTGCTGGGTCAGTGCGGGATTTTCTGTGCAAGCGTTTGTCACATACTTTACCTGGAGTTAAACCCCGAGGCTGCTGCCGCTGCTGACAGAGCCACTGAGGAGTTGCCACCGAAAAATTTCCATTCTTTTATTTCCACAGGAACTGTGTCATTAACTTGTGTGTCTCCGGGGTGCTTCAAGATGTGTGCACTGCTCCACTTACTCGAGTTCTGCACTACAGGTGGTCTGTAGCTGATGAAGCAGCCTGCAGCCTGAGATCATTGCCGCTGATTTGAGTGGAAAGATATCCACTGAGCAAAGAGGCCAAGGGGTAGCAACCAGGGGGGATAAAATGTTCTCTATGTAAAAGCACAGGAGAAAAGAGAAGGAAAAGAGATGAAATGGGGGGAAATAATTCAATAAACAAGGAGACTACAGTGAAATGAGGAAAGAGAAAGGAAAAAAAGAAAAAGGAAAAAGAGAAAGGATAAAGGAGGAAAGAGATAAGAGAAGAAAGAAAAGAGGAAGGAGAAAAGAGATAAGAGAAGAAAAGAGGAAAAAAAGAAAGAAAAGAGAAAGGAGAAGAGAGGTAAGAGAAGACAGACAAGAGAAAAAAAGAAAGAAAAGGGAAATACCCAATCTGAATCTCCCCATTTCTAGTTTTAGTTCCATCCCCCCAGTCCTGTCCCTCCCTGACACCCTCAGAAGTCCCTCCCCAGCTTTCTTGTAGCTCCCTTCAGATCCTGGAAGGCCACAATTAGGTCTCCTTGGAGCCTTCTCCTCTCCAGGCTGAACAACCCCAAGTCCCTCAGTCTGTCTCCAGAGCAGAGCAGCTCCAGCCCTCTGCTCCTCCTCGTGGCCCTTCTTTGACCACCTTCTCTGGACACCAGCCCTTCCCCCTTCCCCCTTCCCCCTTCCCCCTTCCCCCTTCCCCCCCTTCCCCCTTCCCCCTTCCCTAACCTTCCCATTCCATTCCATTCCATTCCATTCCATTCCATTCCATTCCATTCCATTCCATTCCATTCCATATGGTCTGACACTTGAGAGTATCTGGTTTCCTGGCATGGGTTAGGTCAAGGCACCTCCTGGCCAGGGACTTGTTTCCCTTATCTGTGGAAGGAGGATAAAATTCCTTTCTGCTGTGCTTGGCAGCTTGTGGCCAGCATGAGGGGGGGGGGGGGGGCGGGGAACAACAGGGGATGAACGGCTTGGACCAAGAGTATCTAAAGGGCAGGAAAGTCGCAGCTCTTAGATAAAGATTTCCGTCCTAAACATGGCTGATAACAGAATAAACAGAGGCTGCGTCCCGAAACAATGAGGAGCCTGTGGGAGGCCATCCATCCGCTGCCCCCGTGCTGGAAAAACAAGTTTCTTCCCTCTGCAATTGCCTTCAGCTCTCTGTGGTGTAGCCGAATGTCCTGGCCCCTTCTGAGATCCCCAAAGAGCAAAGCGGCTGCAAGTCGCCTGGAGGGCTGCTGAGTTTAGCAACAATTAGGCTGATTAGCAGCTTTGAAAAGAGTGGTTCCAGTCTTCCAGGCGATGGCCGGGGAGGGCTTTGACTGCTGGTTTCTGTGTGCGTGGTGCAGTTAGCAGCTCCCTGCTGATCCCCTGGAGCACAGGTAATCCCTTTTCTTCCTTTTCTCTCTCTCTGGAAACTTTCAAAGTCAGCAGATCAAGGGGATTGATAGGCTGGACAGATGGACAGATGGGCAGAGTCCAAGGGCAGGAGATTGAACACATCCAAGTGCCAGGTGCTGCACATTGGCCACAGCAACCCCAGGCAGTGCTACAAGCTGGGGGCAGAGTGGCTGGAGAGCAGCCAGGCAGAGAGGGACCTGGGGGTGCTGGTTGATGGGAAGCTGAACATGAGCCAGTAGTGTGCCCAGGCGGCCAAGAAGGCCAAGGGCATCCTGGCCTGCATCAGGAAGAGTGTGGCCAGCAGGAGCAGGGAGGTCATTCTGCCCCTGGACACTGCACTGGTTAGGCCACACCTTGAGTCCTGTGTCCAGTTCTGGGCCCCTCAGTTTAGGAAGGATGTTGAGATGCTGGAAGGTGTCCAGAGAAGGGCAACGAAGCTGGTGAGGGGTTTGGAACACAGCCCTGTGAGGAGAGGCTGAGGGAGCTGGGGTTGCTTAGCCTGGAGAAGAGGAGGCTCAGGGGTGACCTTCTTGCTCTCTACAACTCCCTGAAGGGAGGTTGTAGCCAGGCAGAGGTTGGTCTCTTCTCCCAGGCACCCAGCAGCAGAACAAGAGGACACAGTCTCAGGCTGCACCAGGGCAGGTTTAGGCTGGATATTAGGAAGAAGTTCTACACAGAGAGAGTGATTGCCCATTGGAATGGGCTGCCCATGAAGGTGGTGGAGTCACCTTCATTGGAGGTGTTCAGGAGGAGACTTGCTGGGGTGCTTGGTGCCATGGGTTAGTTGTTTAGGTGGGTTGGATTGGTTGATGGGTTGGACGTGATGATCTTGAAGGTCTCTTCCAACCTGGTTTACCCTACCCTACCCTACCCTACCCTACCCTACCCTACCCTACCCTACCCTACCCTACCCTACCCTACCCTACCCTACCCTATCCTACCCTATCCTACCCTATCCTACCCTATTTAGGCTCTGGTTAGTCTCTCTCTTATTCACCCATCAGCATTGACTGAAGCAGTTGGGTTTGGCTTCCATTTTGCACCTTGGTGTTGACGTTGGTTCGGCTCATCCATCCCACACACCCCACACACCACCCCCCTGCACTGTGAGCTTCAGGCTATACTTCAATAAAAAAAAAAAAAAAGAATCCAGAATAAGTGGAGGGAGATGGTCACTCTGGCACCAGTTCTTGAGGCAGGGAATAGCCAGGGGCTTCCAGGTGCAAAACAACATCAAAATCTGTGGGAGCCGTAGGGAGAACAAATGGAAGAGCCAGCTTGGAGAGGATCTGTGGGGAGCAACCTGCTGGAAGAAGCCTTTCCTGCATGGCTGGGGATTAACTACAACTTTGGTGTTGAATCATCTCAGGCTCAACAGGTTTCTGTTGGGTTTGAGAGAAACCTGACAGCAATCCAAGGAACTTGTCAAGGAAAGGAGGTTGGGGGGCTGGGGGGAGCTTGGGGTGTGTGACACAATGAAAGAAAAAGAAGAATTCTCTTTTGCAGAGCAATAAGCGAAATCCTTGAGGATTGGCTGCCACCCTCCTTTCCTCAGGATGCTGCATGGTTTTGCACAGTTAACACTGATGTTTTCCAAAGTGGATTCTGCTCTTGTCTGCCCAAGCCTCACTCCACGTGCCCAGTGCCCCTGCTAAGTCACACAGACTCCTTGGATCCCCAGCTCCACACGAGAAGCACCTGCAAAAAATGTGTGTTTGGGTTCCAAAAAGTGGTCCAGTGAGGTCCTGACTGTAACACAGCTCTGGAAGACAGAACACCAGCTGCAGGCAGCTGAATGAAAACCTTCACTAGGAATGTCCTGAGAAGATCAGGTCAGGATCAGGTGAAGGGGCCAGGCTCTGTTTGGTGGTGCCCAGTGATGGGACAAGGAACAACAGGAACAAGCTGGAACCAGGAGGTTTCACCTCAACATGAGGAGACACTTCTGTGTGGTGAGGGTGCTGGAGGCCTGGAGCAGGCTGCCCAGAGAGGTTGTGGCGTCTCCTTCTCTGGAGACTTTCCAACCCCACCTGGATGTGTTCATAGAATCAACACAGTTGGAAAAGACCTCAAAGATCATCAAGTCCAACCTGTCACCCAAGATCACTAAACCATGGCTTCCAGTGCCAGTGTTCCTGTGTGACCTGCCCTGGGTGCTCTGCTCTGGCAGGGAGGCTGGGCTGGATGATCTCTGGAGGTGCTTTCCAACCTCTACCATTCTGTGAACCTGTGAATGTCTCCGTTTCATCCCTGGGGATGGCTAAACAACAACCTGGAAGCAAAGTCTAGGCCCTGACTTATCACAAGTCCTTGAAGACTGCAAGACTGAGTAACCAGGCCAGCTGTTTTAGGAGTACTGGTGTATGGAGCAGGGAAGGATGAAGATCTGGGCTGGGTCTAGAAGGGTTTTATCCAGTTGCTGCTGTACCGTGCAAGCACATCTGTATCTTGCTCCCTCACAAAAGGCTGGGAAGAAAAGCCACCCCCAAGCAGCTAGAAAGTGCCTGCCATCAGTTTGTGCAAACAACTGGTGGGGAGAGCCCTGTGAAGAGGGAACTCGCTGTGGAGCGTGCACGTGATGCTGTGAGGCTGCGTGTCTCCGTCCAGGGCAGGAACAAACCGCTGCACCCACCCTGCACGCAATGACATCTCCTGAGCTCGGCATGAAAGGGCAGGTGGGAAATGGATCTGAGTACAAAGTTTAAACAAAGAACTGCCAAGTAATAATTAACCCAGCCTCTCATTTGTTGTGATTAGACCCAAGGTAAGGTCAGTTTCTTTTAATGCTGCTCAAAGAACGTGCTCATTTGAGAACAGGTATGACCAGTTGCTCAGGGGTTTCAAAAGGCACAGTGTTCTCCTCCTAGCTTAGTGATGCTCTCCACACTCATTATTACTTCTGGTTTTGACCCAATTATTGATATCACAGCCAAGGTGTCATGCTGAGAGCCAAGTCATGCTCAGGTTATGACCCAGGACTTTCACCTCTAACTTCCCCTATAAGGTTTAACTAAGGATCTTGTTAACTTCTCTGATGATGACACACTGCACAACAAGATTTATTGCTGGGGTTGAAACACAAGGACTCCGAGGTTACATTCATGTGGGAAGCTTTTTAATCCCAGAATGGCTCAGGTTGGAAGTGACCTCAGAGCTCATCGCCTCCAACTTCCCCACCATGCCCAGGGACACCTCTCAGCTAGACTCAGCTGCTCAAGGCCTTATCCAACCTGACCTTGAACACCCCCAGGCAGGAGGCAGCCACAATCTCCCTGGGCAGCCTGTTCCAGAGACTCACCACCCTGGTACTGAACAACTTCTTCCTCAGCTCCAGTCTAATCCTGCTCTGCCTCAGCTTCAAACCATTCCCCCTTGGCCTGTCTCTAGACACCCTCATGGAAAGTCCCTCTGCAGTTTTCCTGTAGGCTCCCTTCAGGTATTTGAAGGCAGCTTTGGTGTCCCCCCAGAGTCTTTTCCTCTTCAGGCTGAGTGACCCCAGCTCCCTCAGCCTGTCCTCATAGCAGAGGTGCTCCAGCCCCTGGATCATCTTTGTGGCCTCCTCTGGACTCGATTTTTGTGTGCAGGTGGTCAGCCAGAAGTTTGTAGCAACCAGTAAGCCAGGCCTAAGTATGGAGAAATTAATTTGCTACATACTAAACCCCATCTTCCATTGGAAAGAGTTTCTGTTCTAAGGCTGAGAGCCCTGGGGCTGTTCAGTCTGGAGAGGAGAAGACTGAGAAGGGATGTAATCAATGTCCATCAATATCTGAGGGCTGGGGGTCAGGAGGGAGGGCACAGGCTCTGCTCAGCTGCACCCTGGGATAGGGTATATAGGGATATAGGGTATATAGGATAGGGGCAATGGATATAAACTCCAGCACAGGAGGTTCCAGCTCACCATGAGGAGGAACTTCTTCCCTGTGAGGGTCCCAGAGGCCTGGAGCAGGCTGCCCAGAGAGGTTGTGGAGTCTCCTTCTCTGGAGACTTTCCTGTCCTGTCTGACCTGTGCTGGATTCTATGGTCCTGCTCTGGCAAGGGGTTGGACTTGATGATCTCCAGAGATCCCTTCCCCTAACACCCTGTGATGCTGTGATCCTAGCCTGGATGGTGTTTTGGCAGCAGGCTGTGTAGGCTTAGACATGCCCAGCTCTGCATCTCTGTTGGTGCTGCTCCATGTTCCTGGGCAGCCTTTGTCTGGTGATGAGCTTCTGCCGTGGCACCCGTGGCACCCCGGTGCCTTCTCTGCCCAGTTCCTCCCAGGGCACTGCAGACCACCTCCTGCCGAAGCCTTCTTGTCAGACTTTGGAGATAGAGGTGATCACAGCACCACAGATTTAACCAGGTTGGAAGAGACCTCCAAGATCATCATGTCCAGCTGAGTACCCAACCCTAACTAATCAGCTGGACCATGACACTAAGTGCCTCAGTTGGTCTCTTCTCTCTAGCAACCAGCACCAGAACAAGGGGACACAGTCTCAAGCTGCACCAGGGAAAGTTTAGGCTTGAGGTGAGGAGAAAGTTCTTCAACTGAGAGAGTGATTGGCCCTTGGGATGTGCTGCCTGGGGAGGTGGTGGAGTCACCGTCCCTGGAGGGCTTCAAGAAGGGACTGGATGTGGCACTTGGTGCCATGGTCTAGTCATGGGGTCTGTGGTGCCAGGTTGGACTCGATGATCTTTGAGGTCTCTTCCAACCTTGGTGATACTGTGATGCTGTGATACCTCTAGGCACATTGCCCCCACCCTGGGCAGCACATCATAGGATCATAGAATCAGCCATGGGCAGGGACACCCCACACTACATCAGGCTGCCCACAGCCTCATCCAGCCTGGGCTTAAACACCTCCAGGGATGGGGCCTCAACCACCTCCCTGCACAACCCATCCCAGGTCTTCACCTCTCTCATGGGGAAGAACTTCCTCCTCCCCTCCAGCCTGAATCTCCCCACCTCCAGCTTCAGCCCCTTCCCCCTAGTCCTATCACTACCTGATGTCCTGAGCAGTCCCTCCCCAGCCTTCCTGGAGCCCCCTTCAGATCCTGGAAGGCCACAATGAGGTCACCTGGGAGCCTTCTCTTCTCCAGCCTGAACAGCCCCAACTCCTTCAGTCTGTCCTCACAGCAGAGGTGCTCCAGCCCTCTGCTCCTCCTCCTGGCCCTGCTCTGGACACCTTCCAGCACCTCCAGATCCCTCTTGGAATAGGGGCTCCAGAACTGGAGGCAGTACTGCAGGTGGGGTCTCAGCAGGGCTGAGCAGAGGGGGAGAATCCCCTCCCTTGCCCTGCTGGCCACACTCCTCCTGCTGCAGCCCAGGCTCTGATTGGCTTTCCGGGCTGCAAGTGCACACTGAGAGCTCCTGTTGAGCTTCTCCTCCCCCAGCACCCCCAAGTCTCTCTCCTCAGGGCTGCTCTCCAGCCAGTCCCTGCCCAGCCTGCATTTGTGCCTGGGGTTGCCTCCACCCAGCTGCAGGACCCTGCCCTTGGTCTTGTTGAAGCTCCTGAGGTTGGCTTGTGCCCACCTCTCCAGCCTGTCCAGGTCCCTCTGGACATTGCAATGGGCAATCTCTCTTTCTGTGAAGAACTTCTTTCTAAGATCAAGGCTAAGCTTGAGACTGTGTCCCCTTGTTCTGGTGCTGGTTGCTAGAGAGAAGAGGCCAACCCCTTCCTGGCTACAACCACCTTTCAGGGAGTTGTGGGGAGCAATGAGGTCTCCCCTGAGCCTCCTCTTCTCCAGGCTAAGCAACCCCAGCTCCCTCAGCCTCTCCTCACAGGCCTGTGCTCCAGACCCTCTTGCAAAGTCATTGTTTGTTTTTCTTACAGTTGCGCCTAGAAACCCCGAAGGAAAGGATTTGATTTAATGAGGTGTTTTGCAAGCAATCACAAGAAAGAGTTCCTGCCTGAGAGATCTCGCAACGCGCTGCTCGGCGGGGCTGGAAGTGACAGATGGAGCAGATAAAGCACAGGGTGGGAGCGGGCTGGGGAGGCTGAATAACTGTAAAGCAAACAGGCTGCGCTGCAGCTCCCTGCTTGCCTGGCCCAGGGGAGTGGTGCCTGAGCACCGCGGCACAGAAAGGTTTGGAGGAGGGATTTAGAGGAGGGTTAAGGCATCGTCTCCGTGGGTTTTGGCAAGGGCTGGCTTCCGCTGCCAGCTGCTGCAGGGGAGGAAAGGTTTAAGACTGCTGCTGTGGTGGGTTGAAACTACCCACCCCCTGCCACCCCAAAATGAAATTGCTCAGTTGGAAAGCAGCTGAAACTCTACATAGAGAATAGAATAGAATAGAATAGAATAGAATAGAATAGAATAGAATAGAATAGAATAGAATAGAATAGAATAGAATAGAATAGAATAGAATAGAATAGAATAGAATAGAATAGAATAGAATAGACCAGGTTGGAAGAGACCTTCAAGATCATGGAGTCCAACCCATCAACCAATCCAACCCACCCAAACAACTAACCCATGGCACCAAGCACCCCAGCAAGTCTCCTCCTGAACACCTCCAATGAAGGTGACTCCACCACCTCCCCGGGCAGCCCATTCCAATGGGCAATCACTCTCTCTGTGTAGAACTTCTTCCTAATATCCAGCCTAAACCTGCCCTGGCACAGCCTGAGACTGTGTCCTCTTGTTCTGGTGCTGGCTGCCTGGGAGAAGAGACCAACCTCTGCCTGGCTACAACCTCCCTTCAGGGAGTTGGAGAGAGCAATAAGGTCACCCCTGAGTCTCCTCTTCTCCAGGCTAAGCAACCCCAGCTCCCTCAGCCTCTCCTCACAGGGCTGTGCTCCAAACCCCTCCCCAGCTTTCTTGCCCTTCTCTGGACACCTTCCAGCAAGTCAACCTCCTTCCTGAACTGAGGGGCCCAGAACTGGACACAGGACTCAAGGTGTGGCCTGACCAGTGCAGAGCACAGGGGCAGAGTGACCTCCCTGCTCCTGCTGGCCACACTCTTCCTGATGCAGGCCAGGATGCCATTGGCCCTCCTGGCTGCCTGGGCACACTGCAGGCTCATGTTCAGCCTACCATCTACCAGCACCCCCAGGTCCCTTACAAGCAGACTAAAGGCTAGAAATATGAAATGCAGTGAGTGTGTACACGATACACAATATTTACCTGGGTATACCATTTATAAACAACACAAGAACCCCCTGGACAAAACCAGGAGGTTACCAACAGCTTCCCCCTCTTGACTCCCTTCCTCCCCCGCTTCTTGTACAAGGGAAAAGAGAGAGAGAAGGGCAGAGAGTAGCTTGTCAGGACCCAGCCACAACAAGAACACAGCCGAGGTCAGCAATCCAGCAGAAGCAGCCAGCTGCCATCAGCGAGAGTGAAGAAGCCAAGAAAGTGAAGAAGTGAGTCTACACTACTGACTGCATGTTAGGTACCAGAGCAATGGGATTATTTACACCTCACCATCATCATTATCTTTTTCTTTTGCATCCAGTGGTGGTTTATTTACATTTCACCTCTTTTCTCCTCAAGCTCTGTGGAAAATACCCTAGGCATCAGCCCCAAGCTACCGCAGCTGCTTAGCACTGAAAGCAGCAGGGCTGCTTAAGAAGCTGCCCTGGGTGACCACCCCCACTTTACTAAATGAATTGCTCTTTCAGCCTGTGCTGAAAGATGATTTTGCTGGTTGACTCAAGCCCATTTGTCATCTACAGACTGGCAACCAGCTCTAGTTCTCGTCTCCTGTGAGCACATGTAATTGTGTCCTCCCTTTGTTGTTTATCCCGAGGTTGACTGTGCTCCAGCGGGGCTGGAGTCCAGAAAGCAGAGCTGTGTGTTGAAATGTAAATTGCACAATAAGCCTCATCAGAGAGGCTTACAGGAAAAGTGAGGAGATTTGTTATAATCTCCTATGGCTTTGCAGCAGATTTGGAATGAAAAATAGATTTTAAAAACCCCAAACATTTTGTGAAATAGAAGCCACAACTGTGGTTCACACACACACACACAGAGCCCTCAAGGCTTCTCTGCTGTGGGTTGAGCCACCTCCAATACTGTGTCCAGCTCTGGTGTCCCCAGCAGAAGAAGGACACAGAGAGGTTGGAGTGGGTCCAGAGGAGGCCACAAAGATGATCCAAGGGCTGGAGCAGCTCTGCTGTGAACACAGGCTGAGGGAGCTGGGGGTGTTCAGCCTGGAGAAGACTCTGGGCAGACTTTAAAGCTGCCTGCCAGTACCTGAAGGGATCCTACAGGAAGGCTGCAGACAGACTTTTCCTGAGGGTGTCCAGAGACAGGCCAAGGGGGAATGGTTTGAAGGTGAGGCAGAGCAGGGTTAGACTGGAGCTGAGGAAGAAGTTCTTCAGGATGAGGCTGGTGAGACTCTGGCACAGGGAGATTGTGGCTGCCTCCTGCCTGGGGGTGTTGAAGGTCAGGTTGCATGAGGCCTTGAGCAGCTGAGTGTAGTTGAGAGGTGTCCCTGCCCATGGTGGGGAGGTTGGAGTAGATGATCTGTGAGGTCCCTTCCAACCTGAGCCATTCTGGGATTCTCTGAACAACTTTCTTTCTTTGCCACTTGTCTGGTTTCAGTGCAATTGTCTCAGTGCAATCGTCTCAATTCCAGTCTGTATTGTAACAGTTATTGAAGTGCCAATAACACCACATTGTTATTACTGTTATCTGAGCTAGGTTGCACTAAAGTGAACATCTAAAATTTACATGAAGTCAAACTCCTAAGAATATTATAACTCAGCTCCACCAAGCTGCTAGCTGCGCCTACCCTCAGCCGCAAATCCTTCCTCCCGCTCCATGCCCCTCTTCCACAGACTCTCCAGGGTCCTGGGACGCTATTCTAGGATTCTTCCACTGGCCCCACACTCCTGGCAGGAACCTCCCTCTCCCCCCCAGTCATGAGCTGTCACTGACCTAGCCTCCTTTAACCACGCATTAAAATCCAGGCCGGGGTTGTTGCTCGGGCTCCCGCTGCTTTTAGCACAGTGAGCGGCAAAGCACGATGCCGGTCAGGCTTCCGAGCAGCTGAGTCAAAAAACTGGCATGCAAATCCCTCCTCTCCCTCCTTCATTTCCATCTGATCTGTTCCTTGTACATTTTGCCATGCAGTTCCCTGGGCTCTGTTTCAGTCCTCAGTCTGCAGCACGCTTGTCAAGTGATCGATGGCTTAACCCATACAAGGTGCGCACGTGCTAGCTCCCAGCACTGTCTGCACCATTTCTTCATGCCAGAAGCCTTCAAAGGCTTTGCTCAGGCATAGTCTGGCTTTCATGTCCTCGCTAAAAGTCACATACAGACCCATGGGTGGACTATAAATACCCTCCTCAATCGCTCCTCCCTGCCTACTTATCCAGCCAAGCTCTCAAGCACCCCGGCACTTCAGTTCCACAGCGCCAGCAATTGAGCCTCCTGTATTTTCCAGGCCTCAATTCCATTGTTTTCACTGACACCTGTAAAGCCTTATTCCAGGAAACAGGAAAGCTAACCACAATCTGTATTTATTTACATCCACACGAAAGAAAACTCAGCTAGGGCTGTTAAAGCACCTGGCACACGGTAAGAAACATGATTAGAATATCACAGAGTCAGTCAAAACACCAGCTGCTTTCTCTCCTCTATCTCTTCCATCAGCTACATATCATCCACTGTGTACTGAGAAGATGCAGTGAAGATTAAAACTCATCCCAAACCATATCTGTTATGCAATCACATCTTCACCTTGCTCCTCTAGCTAAGCATCTCTTGTACAATCTTTGGAGAGACCCTAGGGGGAATAAGTAAACAAGTAACTTCTAAAAAGAAGCCTTCATGTCCTCTCCATCTATCATGGAGCCCTGACTGCTTCACCTGTGGCACGGTTCTGTCCCTTCCACGGCTCAGAGATGACTTCCATGTAATTCTGTGAAGTGTACTGAACAAATCTACCCTGTCCCATCGAGCTGGAAACACCAAGAGTGCATCGTCCAAAGAAGATCTGAAATCATTCCTGCTATCTACATTGCCTGACAGGCAGCGCAACAAACCCAAACCCCAACCTTGTCAAGGGTCAGTAGAGATGTGGAATGCAGAATCAAATGCTGATTAGTCAGGACAGGGCTGGTAGCTGGTACGAGAGCAAGGTAACCACCTGGTGCTGTAAATCATTGCTGCTCTTGTGAATTTGCCATCCATGAAGACAGTGAAGAGAGGCAAAATCCTGGGCCACATTCACGTGTGTGGATGACAAAGGACACCCCAACATGATCACACAGCACTTACAGGATGGCCAAGGGATCAGGCCCAGCCAGCATGCATTTAGCAAGGGCAGCTCCTGCCTGACCAACCTGATCTCTTTCCATGCCCAGGTGACTGCCTGGGGGATGTGGGGCAGGCTGTGGATGTGGTCTGCCTGGACCTCAGCAAGGCCTTGGACACTGTCCCCCACAGCAAACTGCTGGCCAAGCTGTCAGCCCCTGGCTGGGACAGCAGCACTCTGAGCTGGGTTAGGAACTGGCTGGAGGCTGAGCCCAGAGAGTGGTGGTGAATGGTGCCACAGCCAGCTGGCAGCCAGGCACCAGTGGTGTGCCCCAGGGATCAGTGCTGGCCACATCCTCTTCAACATCTTTATTGATGATCTGGATGAGGGCATTGAGTCCATCATCAGTAAATTTGCAGCTGACACCAAGCTGGGGGCAGGAGTTGATCTGCTGGAGGGCAGAGAGGCTTTGCAGGGGGACCTCGACAGGCTGGACAGATGGGCAGAGTCCAAGGCTGAACATGAGCCTGCAGTGTGCCCAGGTGGCCAAGAAGGCCAATGGCATCCTGGCCTGCCTCAGGAAGAGTGTGGCCAGCAGGAGCAGGGAGGTCATTCTGCCCCTGTGCTCTGCACTGGTTAGGCCACACCTTGAGTCCTGTGTCCAGTTCTGGGCCCCTCAGTTCAGGAAGGAGGTTGACTTGCTGGAAGGTGTTCAGAGAAGGGCAACGAAGTTGGGGAGGGGTTTGGAACACAGCCCTGTGAGGAGAGGCTGAGGGAGCTGGGGTTGCTTAGCCTGGAGAAGAGGAGACTCAGGGGTGACCTTCTTGCTCTCTACAACTCCCTGAAGGGAGGTTGTAGCCAGGCAGAGGTTGGTCTCTTCTCCCAGGCAGCCAGCACCAGAAGAAGAGGACACAGTCTCAGGCTGTGCCAGGGCAGGTTTAGGCTGGATATTAGGAAGAAGTTCTACACAGAGAGAGTGATTGCCCATTGGAATGGGCTGCCCGGGGAGGTGGTGGAGTCACCTTCATTGGAGGTGTTCAGGAGGAGACTTGCTGGGGTGCTTGGTGCCATGGGTTAGTTGTTTAGGTGGGTTGGATTGGTTGATGGGTTGGACGTGATAAGCTTGAAGGTCTCTTCCAACCTGGTGTGTTGTATTGTATTGTATTATTCCAGAAGGGCAGGCACTGCCTGCTGCCCAGCTAACAGTTTAGGGGTGTAGCTCCACAGGTAGCCTTACAGTTGCACCTAGAACACCTTCAGGCCAGCCAAGCTGTTCCTGCTGATCTGATTTACATCAGATTGTATTCTGGTTACTGCACCTTCAGAAGGAGAGGGAAGACGTGGCAGTGCTTCGGGTGTAAATTCAGCCCACAGGGAGGCTCTCAGGGAGGCTCTGACTGAAACGTTCACTTCAGTCTGCAGAGGGCAGGAGGCTAGAAAAGAACTCCCCAGGTTCACATTCACACCAACAGGACTGCAAATAGAAGTGCTGTCTTGTGCCAGAAGGTATGCCTGAGAAACATGGATGCAACCCATCCCAATCCAGGGGAGAAAGGCTCCTTTGTTTTTCAATGTGGGGGTGCTGGGAGCAGGCTGCCCAGAGAGGTTGTGGAATCTCCTTCTCTGGAGCCTTTCCAACCCCACCTGGATGTGTTCCTGTGTGACCTGCCCTGGGTGCTCTGCTGTGGCAGGGAGGTTGGGCTGGATGATCTATGGAGGTGCCTTCCAACCCCTACCATTCTGTGAACCTGTGAATGTCTCCATTTCATCCCTGGGGATGGCTAAACAACAACCTGGAAGCAAAGTCTAGGCCCTAACATTTCACAAGTCCTTGAAGACTGCAAGACTGAGTAACCAGGCCAGCTGTTTTAGGAGTACTGGTGTATGGAGCAGGGAAGGATGAAGATCTGGGCTGGGTCTAGAAGGTTTTTATCCAGTTGCTGCTGTACCGTGCAAGCACATCTGTATCTTGCTCCCTCACATCAGTTCTGTGATCCTGTGGGTGCCACACTGAGCTTAGATTAACGCATCAGTTGGCTGTGACATTTAAAACCCAGGCCTTTGTGAGATACTGGATGCATCCAGGCATGAATCTTTTCATTATTTCTTTTGTTAGTAACAATTGCCTCTGCAGTGGAATTTATCTGTGGCACCCGACCTGAAAGTACTTTCCACACGGGCTAATCATTCCCTTCCCCAGCATACAAAGCTGATGTGTTTTCTCTCCACATGGTGATGAAAAAAGAATACTTGCAAACACTGCTCAGGAAGTTACTAAACTGGTGACACATGGGTTTGATGGGTGACCACTAGATGGATACAGAACTGGCTTGATGGCTGCACCCAGAGAGTGGCTGTCCATGGGTCCATGTCCCAGTGGAGGCCAGGGACAAGCAGAGGCCCTCAGGGATCAGGCCTGGGACCAGGCTTGTTCAACATCTCTGTGGGTGCCATGGACAGTGGCACTGAGTGCAGCCTCAGCAAGGTTGCTGATGACACCAAGCTGTGTGGTGCAGCAGACAGCTGGAGGGAAGGGATCCATCCAGAGGGACCTGGACAGGCTGGAGAGGTGGGCACAAGCCAACCTCAGGAGCTTCAACAAGACCAAGGGCAGGGTCCTGCAGCTGGGTGGAGGCAACCCCAGGCACAAATGCAGGCTGGGCAGGGACTGGCTGGAGAGCAGCCCTGAGGAGAGAGACTTGGGGGTGCTGGGGGAGGAGAAGCTCAACAGGAGCTCTCAGTGTGCACTTGCAGCCCGGAAAGCCAATCAGAGCCTGGGCTGCAGCAGGAGAAGTGTGGCCAGCAGGGCCAGGGAGGGGATTCTCCCCTCTGCTCAGCCCTGCTGAGACCCCACCTGCAGTACTGCCTCCAGGTCTGGAGCCTCTATTCCAAGAGGGATGTGGAGGTGCTGGAAGGTGTCCAGAGAAGGGCCACGAGGAGGAGCAGAGGGCTGGAGCACCTCTGCTGTGAGGACAGACTGAAGGAGTTGGGGCTGTTCAGGCTGGAGAAGAGAAGGCTCCCAGGTGACCTCATTGTGGCCTTCCAGGATCTGAAGGGGGCTCCAGGAAGGCTGGGGAGGGACTGCTCAGGACATCAGGGAGTGATAGGACTAGGGGGAAGGGACTGAAGCTGGAGGTGGGGAGATTCAGGCTGGAGGTGAGGAGGAAGTTCTTCCCCATGAGAGTGGTGAAGCCCTGGAATGGGTTGTCCAGGGAGGTGGTTGAGGCCCCGTCCCTGGAGGTGTTTAAGCCCAGGCTGGATGAGGCTGTGGGCAGCCTGATGTAGTGTGGGGTGTCCCTGCCCATGGCAGGGGGGTTGGAACTGGATGATCCTTGTGGTCCCTTCCAACCCTACCAATTCAACCCACCCTGACTGATAATGAAGCCTTGATGGGAATAAACGTTGGAGTGCAAGGAAACTCTGCAGTCCTGTATGCTGCGAGGCCCCTCAAGGGGCTGAGAAACTTGATTAATTTCTTGTCTGGCTGTTTGACTTTCCCTCTCAGCTCAGCTACACCTCTACAAAATCCAAGATTCCCCTCTCATCTTTTTAGTTTTTAATTTGTTTTAAGCCACTTAAAAACCTGATAAATATCTGTCAACAAGCAGCTCATCAAATAGCAGTGTGAAGCTTTGCTGCATCAAAGGGCAGGAGATCATAGAAGAGGCAGTTGTCTAAGAGGCAGCCAGATTTTCCTGAGAGCTCAGGAATCATTTTGGGTTTGGGCTTGTTGTTTTTTCTCAAGTGCTGGGCACCCACCTCTGTAGGGCAAATTTTCAGATGTGCTCAAAGCCACACATGCTGAGATCTCCAAGGGTGCTGGTAGCTGTTTTGGCTCTCAAAAAGAAGCCAAGCTCTTAGAAAAAGAAAAAGAAGAGAGGCCTGTCCCCTTTGAAATATTTTTGCTAAAGGACATTACAGCCTACCTCAGTTATTATTATTTTGACTCCTAGATCTATCTGTAGATCTCTACAAAGTAATCTCACTGCAAGCCAGATCTTTGTTAAAGGAAAAACAAAGGGGTGGCTGTGGAACAAACCTCAGTTTGTTGTGTTTGAAATGGCTTCCTAAGCAGCCTTCGCATGAAATGCTTCATCCTCTGTTCCTGGAAGCTTTCCATCCTAAGCACACATCCTTTTCCCATTTCATCTGTTGCACAGAGTCACAGAATGTCAGGGGCTGGAAGGGACTTCAAAAGCTCATCCAGCCCAAGTCCCCTGCCAGAGCAGGAGCACCTAGAGCAGGTCACACAGCAACACATCCAGGTGGGTCATGAGTGTCTCCAGAGAGGGAGACTCCACAACCCCCTGGGCAGCCTGCTCCAGGGTTCCCTCTCAGTGAAAAAATTTTCCTCCTGTTTCCATGGCACTTCCTCTGCCTCAGCTTCCACCACTGCCCCTTGTGCTGGCATTGGGCAGCCCCCAGCAGAGCCTGGCTCCAGCCTCTGGGCATCACCCTGCACAGCTTTAGCGACAGCAATGAGGTCACCCTCAGGCTCCTCCTCTCCAGGCTACAGAGCCCTCAGCTCCCTCAGGCTCTTCTCCTAAGGAAGATCTTCCACTGCCTTCATCATTTCTGTGGCTCTGTGCTGGACTCTTTCAAGCAGTTCCCTGAGGAGGTCCTTCTCGAACCAAGGGTCCCAGAACTGGACACAATACTCCAGATGTGGCATCACATGGTAGAGTAGAGGGGGAGGAGAACCTCTCCGGACTGCTGACCCCAGCCCTTCTAATCCACCCCAGGATGCCATTGGCCTTCTTGGCCACAAGCACATTGCTGGCTCATGGTTGACCTTCCATCTACTAGGACCCCTGGGTCCTTTACCCCTTCACATTCCTAAAGGTAGGCATTTTATGGTGCTCCCTTCACACATCCATCTCTTCCTAAGACATTGCCTGTTTCCACCACTACAACTCCTGTGATTCTTACTGTGAACAGAATTCTACTGAATGTCCTGAATGGAACCCATGTGTTAATCAGACTGTTCTGCTGGGTTTTGCAGTCACACAACTACATTTTACTGGTGAAGAAGACACAGAGGGCAGCCCCAGCAAAGGCTGCTGGCTGTTGTGGTTATCACTGAGGAAACTTAAGACACTGGAATTAAAATATTGTGTAACAAGAAGGTTGAGTGGAAGATGCTGAGCCTGCAGAGACATATTCAGCTGGATGAAAATAGAAGGGGAATGACTGAGAAGAAATGGTTTTGAGTACATGGAGGCAGAGGATCTAGCTGAGCACAGACTGCACTTGGGTAAATATTATGCTGCCACAAAACCAAAATAAATCCAAACAAACCCAAACACATAAATGAGAGAGGCTGACATCACTCTTGGATGTGTAAGTGAGAGCACAACCTGACAGACACATGAAACATCTGCTTTCGGTATCAGTAAGACTTTGACTGGAATGCTTAGCCTACAAAGATGGCATCTGGAAGTGAAACAGAGGAAAGCAAGGGGGAGCAGGGGGCTTCGAAAGACTGCAAGAGCCAAAGCTTGGTGGCTGAAAAATAAGGATTAAAAAAATGACTAAAATGAGTGCTCACCACACTTGCTGTTGCAAACATCATAGACCTTATCTCCTTATCAGTGAAACCTCCAGCTGGGAGGAGTGCAGTTCCAAGGTGATAATCAAGGCTTCCAGAACTGTGAGATTTTATTGATAGATTCCAGGGAGGGGCACCAGGAGGTGACGGAATTATCCAGTGCCAGCAGAGATTAAAAGAGGAGAAGGTTTGCACTGGTGAGGTGGAGCTGAGGAAGGTTCAGTGCCTGTTCAGCAGCAGCAGGAGTGCAGAGGAAAGAGAGGAGCAAAGAGCAGGAATGAAGCTGGAGGGGCTGGGAGCAGGGTGGCAAGAGGCAGTTGCACCACCAGGGTCAGAAAGTTAATCCCCCGTTGGGAGACATCAGCGAGGTGATCTGGTGCATGCATGGTGGCCGGGAGGAGGGGCATTTTCTGTGGAAGGTTCCACTTCTCCAACAGATAATGCAGAGAGACTGCATAGTGTGACTGCCGAGGGTCACGCAAAGTCAGACATCTCATCCAACAGCAGAGACCACCAATGCTTTATGCAGTGGCTCTTGTAATCAGAATGAGTTCTAAACTGCTTCCTCACAAGGCTGCTTTCTTAAGATGTTACTCCAAAGATGATTTCTCTTCTTCTCCTCTTCTTCTCCTCTTCTTCTCTTCTTCTCTTCTTCTCTTCTTCTCTTCTTCTTCTTCTTCTCTCTTCTCTTCTTCTCTTCTTCTCTTCTTCTCTTCTTCTCTTCTTCTCTTCTTCTCTTCTTCTCTTCTTCTCCTCTTCTTCTCCTCTTCTCTTCTCTTCTCTTCTCTTCTCTTCTCTTCTCTCTTCTTCTTCTTCTTCTCTTCTCTTCTCTTCTCTTCTCTTCTCTTCTCTTCTCTTCTCTTCTCTTCTCTTCTCTTCTCTTCTCTTTCCTTTTCTTCTCTTTTGTTTTCCTCTCTTTTCTTCTCTTTTCCTTCAGATTTATCACTTAAAGTAACAGCGAGTCGGAGAGCCAAACCCAGAGTGGGGAGGTAACTTCACAAAGGTTTATCTGACCCAGAACCAGGGAAGTCTCATTTTCAAAGCTCATCAGACACTACACTTCACATTTATCATTTCAACAGATTCACAGTGAGCAGGAGACCAAAACCCAGAGTGGGAAGGTAACCTCACAAAGGTTCATCTGACCCCAAGCCAGAGAAGTCTGTGTTACCTTTCAGAGCTTGTGAGACACTTTCCACACTGTCCCCTTTCAAAGCCGCTCTTGCCACTGAAGAGGAACATCAAAAGGAATCCCAGAAAACTATCAAGGAAAAGATAAATTGCTGACTTGGTATGAAGGAAATAATAATAATAATAATAATAATAATAATAATAATAATAATAATAATAATGAAAAACAAAGCATAAAAGCAAACAACAAAACCAAACCAGACCAACAGAAACCTTCCAATGAGAAAAGGGAGTGTTCGAGCAGGTCACCAAGAAGCGTTGCGGAATGCGTGACCTTGAGGACTTTGGAGACCTATAAAGCCCTGTACAATATGGTCTGCTTTTATCATTCATAAATCACACTTGGCTGTGATTGGACTCAGAGCAGAGACCTCCTGGGGTCCCTTCCTACCTTTATGACTCTGTACTGCCCCTATGCATTCACCTTTCCTCAAGCCTACCAGCTTCAGAGGTGACTTTCCTGCTAAGTGGGAAAGAAATCCACTCACGAGAGAATGCTTCGCTGGTCAGTGGGTATCATGGGGGCAACATCTGGGGCAAACCTCTGGCAGTCCACATGTCTCTGCACTTGAGTGGCTCCATGCACAGACACACATGTGGACACAGGGCAGTTAGCAGAGGCTGCCCTTCACACCTGTAGGCTCTCCAAGGCCCAAATGTCCATCGGCGAAAGGTCTAAAGAAATAGTTGTGTATGGCTTGGCTCAGAACACCCAGGGAGGAGAGGAGCTGCTCTTGATTGCCTGAAGGAGTTTACAACTAGGAGCAATGGGGTAAAGTCAGGTAAAGAAAAACAGTTTGAACATCAGTAAAATTTCCTAACTGTGAGTGTTATTAGACTGGAACAATCTCCCCTAAGGGAAGCAATAAAAATGACATCATTTGCATCTTTTCAGACTAGACCAGACAAGGCACGAGGAAACATCCTGTGGGGAATAATCCTGGAAAATGATAGCACTCATTTTTCCCATCTGGACTTTCTTCATAGGATTGCTTCATGCATGGAATGTGCCATCCTCTTTCTTGATACTTTATTCCCTTTCCTGTGGGCTGAGTCAAACAAACAAACAAACAAACAACAAGTCTTACCCCCCCCCCCCCCCCCCCCCGAAAAAAAGCCTGAAGGAACTGGTTCCATTCATACTGAAAAGCTACAGATGAAGATAATTTGCACATATATCTTTTTTAAAGCTCTCTTTTCTCTTGAAAATATGACCAGGGATAGGCACAGGAGCTTATTCTCTAGGATAATGACACACTGCAGTACACCCAGGCAATTAGGTTTGCCTTCAATTAATTATTGCTTGGCGTGCTGCTCATACAAATTCTCTGTGTAAGAGGAGGAAGTCAGCTTGACCTTAATTATTGCCTGTAAATAATCCCTGAGTTGTAACTAAGTAGTGCCTTTTAAAATGTAATTACTGTAATAGCAGAGTTACAGAGCTCATTGATTTATAATTACTTAATTGTCCATACCCATTAAACCACAGCTGTGATAGGTTGATCAGGCCTACACGCTCTGGCCTGGAAACTGATGAAGTGTGGCCAAGAACTTGGGCTAAGGTTATCTCCCGTGGCTCAATAAACATTCCGGTCTAGTCAAGGGCAGTGGCGGTCATCAGATGTCTGAGGCTGTGAGGAATGAGCTGCTCAGGTCAGGGCACATCCTTCAGAACAGCAAGGAAAGGGGAGGGGAATGGAAAATATAGGCACCTCCAGCATCCTTAACCCCCACCAGACAAAAAGCTACTTCTCTGTGAGTCTGAGTTATCCTTTGAAGGTGGCAGTGTGCAGTGTGCTAGTGGACGAGGAGAGGCTGAGGGAGCTGGGATTGTTTAGCCTGGAGAAGAGGAGGCTCAGGGGAGACCTCATTGCTCTCTACAACTCCCTGAAAGGTGGTTGTAGCCAGGAAGGGGTTGGTCTCTTCTCTCAGGCAACCAGCACCAGAACAAGAGGACACAGTCTCAAGCAGCACCAGGGGAAGTTTAGGCTGGAAGTGAGGAGAAAGTTCTTCACTGAGAGAGTCCTTCACCATTGGAATGTGCTGCCCAGGGAGGTGGTGGAGTCACCATCCCTGGAGGGTTTCAAGAGGGGACTGGATGTGGCACTTGGTGCCATGGTCTAGTCATGAGGTCTGTGGTGCCAGGTTGGACTCGATGATCTTTGAGGTCTCTTCCAACCTTGGTGATACTATGAAGATTTTCTTCAGTATGAGGGGACTGCCCATGGAGCTTGTGGATGCCTAAGAGAATCACAGAATGTTAGGGGCTGGAAGGAACCTCAAAAGATTGCAGGCTCACAGGATGTTAGGGACTGGAAGGGACTTCTGGAGATCATCTGGTCCAACCCCCCTGCCAGAGCAGGACCATAGAATCCAGCACAGATCATGCAGGGACATATCCAGATGGGGCTTGAAAGTCTCCAGAGGAGACTCCACAGCCTCTCTGGGCAGCCTGCTCCAGGGCTCTGTCACCCTCACGGTGAAGATCTTCCTCATGATGAGGTGGAACCTCCTGTGCTGCAGTTTCCATCCATTGCCCCTTCTCCTATCACAGGCAGAAGTGAGCAGAGGCTGTCCCTGCCCTTTCCTTCCTGACTCCCAGCCATCAGCTATTGATAGACATTGATCAAATCCCCTCTCAATCTTCTCCTTGCCAGACTGAACAGCCCCAGGGCTCTCAGCCTCTCCTCCCCAGGCAGTGCTGCAGTCCCTTCAGCATCCCCCATGGTGCCATGGTCTAGTCACGGGGTCTGTGGTGACAGGTTGGACTCGATGATCTTCGAGGTCTCTTCCAACCTTGGTGATACTGTGAGACTGTGATCCTTGGAGCCCTCCCTTGGACTCTCTCCAGCAGATCCCTGCCCCTCCTGACCTGGGGAGCCCAGAGCTGGATGCAATATTCCATGTGAGGTCTCCCCAGGGCAGAGTAGAGAGGGAGAACAACCTCCCTGGCTCTGCTGGCCACACTCCTCTGAATGCACCCCAGGACCTCATTGGCCTTCTAGGCCCCCAGGGCACACTGCTGTCCCATGCAGAACCTTTTGTCCACCAGGACTCTCAGTTCCTTCTCCAGGGGGCTGCTCTCCAGCAGATCACCTCCCAGCCTGTCCTGCTGCACTTCTGGCTTTAGCCCCTAAAGAAGTTTCTTCTATGAATTTCTTCAGACGCCGCCGAGGGTGAGACTGAGGAATTTGCTCAAGCCCTGCAGAGAGTTTAGGGATTAAAGCAATTAATCCTTGAAGGATTTGAAGATTCCCAGTGGAAAAAAAAACAACAACAAACAATAAAATAAATAGTCCTAGCTCCATTTGTCTCAATTCCTGCACTGGTAAGGAGGGATTATTAATCCTGTGGGTTCACCAGTCAGGTTACATCTAAATTCCCCGTGGTAAATGAGACTAAAGAAATGCAAACTATTCCAGCACTGTGCGCTCCAGATGGAGTGATAATGCCCTGCTTTTATTACCAACATTCCACAGCAATTAGGGAATTGCAGCAGAGCTCTGAGTCTATGGGAAAGAAAATCAGATTGCCTCAAAGTGTGGTCCTGTCCCATCCTGCGACTGAAGGAGTAGGATTAAAGCAGTCGCTATCTCGGTGTTTCATGTGCAGGTTGCAGATCATAACTGAGAGGGGTGTTTGGGGTTTGCTTGGGGTTTTTTTGTTGGTTGGGGCTTTTTTTTTGTTTCAACTGTCAGTTATGCAAATACAGCACAGGTCCTTGCCCTTCTGTGTACTCTCTCCAACCATCAAGGCTTTGCAGCCAAACTCTGCTCCCAGTTCTGCCTGCACAGACCTATTCCTTGCCGCGATACAACAGCAAGAGACAAAGAACGACTTGCTCCAAGGTAGGAGCCCATCCACTCCTGGGTGTTGATTCCCTTGGAAAGGTGATCCTCCTCCTCATCTCTCTCCTGCTTTTTCAGGGACAAGATGAAGGAAAAAGGCATAAATAAAAACACTCATTCATTCACAAAAATTTCCTTTCTCTTCCCTGTTTACAGGGCTGGCATCTTGTGCCTTTCTGCTTCTGTGACCTGCTGGCTTCTCTTATCTCAGCCTTAGAATACAAACCCTCTAATGCAAGCACCATCAGGTCCTTCTGTATTTTTCCATCATTATAACCACAGCAAATACAGTAAGAAAGAGCTGCCTTTCCCCCCCCTTGCATTTATTTCTCCCCCAAATGAGAGTATTTCAAAGACTGGTCAGTATGTGAAAGGTTATCCTGAAAGAGCAGGAACTTCTGTAACTAATACAGGCAGCAGGGATTAGCTTCCAAATTTTGGAGTTTGTTTCTTACTTTACTTTCACAGCATCCTAGAACCAGGGAATGGCTCAGGTTGGAAGGCACCTCAGAGAGCACGTCTCCAAACTCCTGCCATGCCCAGGGACATCTCTCAACTAGACTCAGCTGCTCAAGGCCTCATCCAGCCTGGCCTCAAACACCCCCAGGCAGGAGGCATCCACAGCCTCCCTGGGCAGCCTGTGCCAGAGTCTCACCAGCCTCATATTGAAGAACTTCTTCCTCAGCTCCAGTCTAACCCTGCTCTGCCTCAGCTTCAAACCATTCCCCTTGGCCTGTCTCTAGACACCCTCATGGAAAATCCCTCTGCAGCCTTCCTGCAGGATCCCTTCAGGCATTGGAAGGCAGCTCTAAGGTCCTCTTGGAGACCTTCTCTTCTCCAGGCTGAACACCCCAAGCTCCTTCAGCCTCTCCTCATAGCAGAGGTGCTGCAGCCCTTGGACCATCTTTGTGGCCTCCTCTGGACTCTCTCCATCATCTCTGTGTCCTTCTTATGTTGGGGACACCAGAACTGGAGGCAGGATGGGAGGTGGGGGTCTCACAAGAGGAATGCTGCAGCAGATGATCTCTGAGGTCCCTCCCAACCTAAGCCATTCTGTGACTCCACCGCAGTCATCGCTGCAGAGAGAAAGGACAGGAAGAGCAGATAATACAGTCCTAAGCTTGTGCAATGCACGTCCCAAAGAGACCTGCTCATTCAAAGTGGGCAGCAGAGGCTTGCTCTCTCCTTCCCCTGAACTCACTGTCTGAACTCACACAACCTTTCACAGGCATTGCCTCTAGAGAGAACCTCTGCACATGAAGAGACCGGCAAGCACCAGCTGGGTTGTAACAGTACCAACAAGGCAGAATCAGAGGATCACAGAATGGTTTGGGTTGGAAGGGACTTCCAGAGGTCATCCAGTCCAATCCCCTTGCTGTCAGCAGGGACACCCCACATTAGATCAGGTTGCTCAGATCCCTGTCAAGCCAGACCTTCAATTTCTCCAAGGACAGGGCCTCAACTACCTCCCTGGACAGCCTGTTCCAGGTTAGGGACAGGTAGGGCCTTAGTGTTTCACAGGATTCGTGCACATGGCAGAGGCAGTCCCCACACCAAATTAAACAAAATGAATGATCAAAGCATGAGGCTAAGCTGGATAATTGGCAGCTGCACCTGAGGACACCAAACATCAAATCAATAGGTACCTCCCTGCGTTTCACTCCTCACCTTGGCCTCCTAGAGGGGAGGTTCTGCAGACATGACGCCCTTCTCACCCAGGACCGACCTATTAGTACAAAGCCCAACACCTTTTTTAACCCTCTTCTAATTGAGATCTGCCAGTAGCAAAACACAGACTGCTGCTGGTCCTGATTGAGTGCATCTCTTTCCACCCAGAGCCCTTTTCTGTCAGCTTGGAGGAACACCCAGGACTAGCAAAGCGGGCGCCTCGAATTGGCACAGAAGTCATGTGCACTGCCACGCATGGCACAAGCACATTGTCCCACTTTTCCACCCACTGAATTCTTGTTGCCAGCCTAATGAATGCCCTCTGATTGCTGCAGATGGTCACTTGGCAGGTGAGAGCAGAGATAAAACGCTCTGCTATCCTGTGCCATCTACCTGGTTTTGCCTCCTCCGTTTCCAGCACTCTCTGTTGTGTTTCTCTCCTTCGCCTGCCTCCTTACTGCTCACCCTTGCAAAGCTGGTGCCTCAGATTCCCAGCTGTTGGGAGAAGCAGTGAGATACCAAGAGCCTGGCTGAATTGGAAGCCTGCTATGACTCTCTCTTTCCCCTACATTTTTCAGTTTACTGTTTTCATCAGCCTCCCTTTTGCATCCCCTCTCTCCCCTTCCATCTCCAGTACTGCTCCTCACCTCGCCTGTAGGCTTTTCATGCAGCCCTCACAAACTCACCCACCGCCCACTGGCGTTGATCTAGAGGCTACAGGTAGGGCTGAGAGCTGTGCTGGGCTGAGTATCACTCATTGATCAGCAGGACAGCCTTCACCGGGAGATCTCACCTAGAGATCTCACAGTGTTTGGAGACAGGAGGAGGAAAGCAAACAAAGCTGGTGCAGATTTGGCACAAGGTAAAATATTTGTGCTTACTGCCTATAGCCACTTTCACATGCACCGGGAACAGCCAAGAGACACTGAAGATGTAGGGTGGTGGCTTCTTTGCTGAGCACCCTCTTCACTCTCCTACTCCTTCATCTCAGACTGAAGCCAAACAAAGTCATCAACAGCCATGGTGAAGCAACCAGGAAAACTGGAGCTTCCAGACTTTTTATTTAGCATTAACATATTTTCAAAAGTAAGAGCACACACACAGAGACAGAAGTTCCTTCTGCCAAAGAGCTCTGCCCCCAAGAGAGGGGACACCAAGCAGCCACATTCCCATTGCAGTCCAAGAATGGGAGCCAGTGCTGCTTAACCAGTGTGTGGGAGAGGCTCTTACAGAGGCATTGAGTGGACATAGAGCAGTGCTGTTAAAATCATGACACTCGTTTGCAGGGGGAAGCTGCACAGCCACGGGAGTGTGGGAGCAAACCAGGTAACCTGCAGAGTGGATCAGCTCATGAAAAGCTGGGAGCATAACAAAGGGAAGGGCTGAGCGGATCAGGACTCTCCTGGATGAAAAGCTGGTGGTTCTCAACCTTTCCTCTCCGCCACTGGTGCACTCTTCACAACTGAGTCACCGTCTCCATTCAGAAAGTGCTGCCTGTAAACCCAGCACTCCTCTGAAGAAACATGTGACCCACATTTCACCTGACTCAGCTGGGGAAAGGAAAGAAGGAAAGAAAGAAGGAAAGAAAGAAGGAAAGAAAGAAGGAAAGAGAGAGGAAAGAAAGAAGGAAAGAGAGAGGAAAGAAAGAAGGGAAGGAAGGAAGGAAAGAAAGAAGGGAAGGAAGGAAAGAAGGAAAGAAAGAAGGCAAGGAAGGAAGGAAAGAAGGAAGGAAGGAAGGAAGGAAGGAAGGAAGGAAGGAAGGAAGGAAGGAAGGAAGGAAGGAAGGAAGGAAGGAAGGAAGGAAGGAAGGAAGGAAGGAAGGAAGGAAGGAAGGAAGGAAGGAAGGAAGGAAGGAAGGAAGAAGGAACCTGAAGACATCTGCAAAAGTTCAGATGGGGAGAGTGGGTGAGTGCAGGGGATCAAACCCAGTTACTGCATGTTTTTAACCTGACTTTCCAGCACTGCCATGGCGAGGGAGCAGTCCCAGGATGACTGACTAGGTTTGCATGAAAACGTAGCCCTGGTGCCCTCCAAGGGCTTTCGTTACTTGCAGAGGAGCAGTGCAGCTGTGGATTTTCTTTTATGCAAACCCTGCTCTGGTAGAGCAGAATCCCTTAACAGAAAGATTTGAAATCCAGCCAGGCCAAGTGTGGAGTCTGGCATCTAGGAAAGAACAGCCCCATGGACCAGGATAGGTTGGGGTCGGACCTGTTGGAGAGCAGCACCTGGGGGCATCTTGGTGGACAACAGGATACCCATGAGCCAGAAATGTGCCCTTGCAGCCAAGGAGGCCAAGGGCATCGTGGGGTGTGGTGAGTCAAGAGAAGTTCTCCTCCCCCTCCACTCTGCCCTGGTCAGGCCACATCTGGAATATTGTACCCAGTTCTGGGCCCCTAAGGTCAAGAAGGACTTCAGGGAACTGCTTGAGAGAGTCCAGCTCAGAGGCACAGAGCTGCTGCAGGCACTGGAACATCTCCGGTGAGGCCAGGCTGAGGGAGCTGGGGCTTGGAGCCTGGAGCAGAGGAGCCTGAGGGCTGCCCTCAGTGCTGGGGATAAAGATGTGCAGGGCAGTGCTGGAGGACAGAGCCAGGCTCTGCTCAGGGATGGCCAAGGGCAGCACAAGGGGCACTGGGGGCAAGCTGGAGCAGAGGAGGTGCCAGGGGAAGAGAAGGGAAAACTATGTGCCTGTGAGGGTGCTGGAGCCTGGAGCAGGCTGCCCAGAGAGGTTGTGGAGTCTCCTGCTTTGGCGACTTTCCAGCCCCACCTGGATGTGCTCCTGTGTGAGCTGCCCTGGGTGCTCTGCTCTGGCAGGGGGCTTGGACTGGATGATCTCTGGAGGTGCCTTCCAGCCCCTAACACCCTGTGATTCCATGATTCTGTGATTTGAGAGGCAACATTCAGAATGTGCCAAGCCAGCTCACTGAGAAAGCTCAGGCTGTGTTGAAGGGCTTCACATACGGCAGGCAGTGTTAGACCTCTGCTGTCAGACAGCAAAAAAGCCAACAAGCCAAGTGCCTGAGCTCTTTGTCATGATAGCCGACGACACACCTTCCCTTGCCAGTTGCACCGCGGCTCCCTCTCTTCGGGTAGTCACTAGAGGGCGTCCTCAGCTACTCAATCTTGCCTGCAGACCCAATCACAGTGCCAATACCCTCCTGTCCGGCAGCTGACCCGGGAACAGGCTGGGTGCACTCACATGGCTCTCTGTAGAATCGCTCTCTGCAGAGCTCAGAAAACTCAGACCAATTTCTTCGGTGCAAATGTCTTGAGACAGGTCTTAATTCATCAGAGGATTTAGAAGGAGGCACCCTTGATAGTGTTGGGAGAGACCGTGGTCAAGAGCCACGACGGCTTAGGGCATGCAAGATACACCTGTGCCTCACCAGGGTCTTCCAGTAGCAGCTTTGGCCCATCTCCAAAGTCTGGAGCGGTGCAAAAAGCACCTGAAGCTCCAGTGCTGCAAACACCTGTCAGACAAGAGCAGGTCCACAGGTCAGAAAGAGTTTGTGGCATTTTTATTTTCACCTGGGATTTTCCCTTCTGAGGGTGGGTGCCTGAAGCTGAGCTCTCTCCAGGCTGGCTCCCAGGTGCGTGCTTCAGTTTGGGGGGAGGGGGGGAAATGAACAAGCAGCAGGTGGGTGTGTGGCACCCCTGCCATGCATTATCAGTGCTGGTGTAACCAGTGTAATGTTCAACAGAGCAGCTTTATCAACTCGTTAGCAAAACAGATCAAATGTAAGCACAACAGGAGCTGGGGGAGGGGAGCTGGAGGGGACATTGATATTTATCACTATAAAGGTAGAAGGGCAATGGTATAAAAGGCAGGTAAGGTAAGGAGGTAGGTAGAGGAGAGACAGAAGGAGACAGCATTGGAACTAGATCCCAGTTAAAGGGATAATAGATTCAAATTGGGGTGCAAACGAGCTGCACTGTCTGAGGCCTGGAAAGGATTGCACCTTTGCACTAGAAAAAAACCAAAGATGTGGACTGACCCAGGGTCTTGATCAGAGGGCTAGAGCACCTCTCCTGTGAAGACAGACTGAGGGAATTGGGGCTGTTCAGTCTGGAGTAGAGAAAGTTTCAAGGAGACCTCATTGTGGCCTTCCAGTATCTGAAAGGGGCTACAAGAAAGCTGGGGAGGGACTTTTGAGGGTGTCAGGGAGGGATAGGACTGGGGGGAATGGAGCAAAACTAGAAATGGGCAGATTCAGATTGGATGTTAGGAAGAAGTTCTTCCCCCTGAGGGTGGTGAGAGCCTGGCACAGGCTGCCCAGGGAGGTGGTGGAAGCCTCCTGCCTGGAGGTGTTTGCAGCCAGGCTGGAGGTGGCTGTGAGCAACCTGCTGTGGTGTGAGGTGTCCCTGCCCATGGCAGGGGGGTTGGGACTGGCTGAGCCTTGAGGTCCCTTCCAGCCCTGACAATTCTATGATTTTATGATTAACCATTCTGAGGATCAGAAGCTCCAAATCCAAAGGTGGTGGAGTCACCGTCCCTGGAGGTGTTGGGGAGGGGACTGGATGTGGCACTTGGTGCCATGGTCTAGTCATGGGGTCTGTGGTGACAGGCTGGACTCGATGATCTTCGAGGTCTCTTCCAACCTTGGTGATACTGTGAGACTGTGAAATCTGAATGAAAACCTCTGTGACATTTTGATGGAAATGTGATGGAAAAACTGTTGCTGTTCTTCTGCTGCACCCAGAAAAATTCCCTGCAGAGCAAAAGCCTGCTCTGTCCGAGGTACACCGAGGGACGAGGCTTGCCCGGCTCGGAAAGCGTGGCTCCTCCTTTCTGTGTACACACAAGGAGAGGACACTTGCGGTGATCAAGGTTCCCATGCTGGGCTGAGTCACTGGAAGAGAAATCCACCCATTCCCAAGCACACAGGTGCTTACTCAGAAGCCAGCATTTAGATATGCAAATCACCAGCCGTTGCTATCAGCAGCTTGTCCAATAATCTTCCCTTTGTTCGGGGAGGGGAGGGGAGGGGGGAGCAGAAAAAGGTGTATCAATTCTGTACAGCTGGCAGTGAACATGCAAAGAGGAATTCGAAAAAGCAAGACCAGCCAGAACAACAGCCTCCGCCAGTCTGGTTGCAGGCAGCACTGATGTCAGATCAGAAGCTCGGGGTGCTAATGACTTGTTGATGTGTTTGACATTATGCAGCTATCCCTCGGCAGGCAGTTGGAAGGGTAGGGTATTGTTTTTTGTGGATGTTGCCCCATTACTCACCAGCTGGAAGTTTCAAGGGGAACGTTTTGAAAACAGGATAAAAGCTTGAGGGGAGAGGAAGAAGTGGGAGAGAAAGATGCTCTGACTCCTGCGCCCAAAACACAGCAGTGTGAAATCAAAGAATCACAAACGAGTCTGGGTTGGAAAACACCTTTGCAGGTCATCCAGTCCAACCCCTCCGCAGCCAGGAGGCACAGCTGCAACTCGAGCAGATTGCTCAGGGCCCCAAGCAGCCTGGGGGTTGGACTCGACGATCTTCGGAGGTCCCTTCCAACCCCTAACATCCTGTGATCCTGTGACCTGAAACAGTTCCAGGCATCTCCCACCCCTGGAAACCTTCCCCTTGGTCGCAAGTGTGTTATACAACCAGAGTCTGCCTTCAGCTTCTCGGCTGCAATACAGAGTCATTTATATTCATGTTGATGAATATAAGAGACATGGACCTGCTGGAGCAGGTCCAGAAGAGGGTCACAGAGGCGAAAGGAGGTTGTGGGGAGGTTGGTGCTGGTCTCTTCTCAAAGGTATTTAGAGGTCGAGCAAGAGGGAACAGCCTCAAGCTGAGAGCAAGGAAGCTGTGAAGGGCCTCTCTGATGGAGAAAGACTGAAGGAGCTGGGGATGGTTAGTGTGAAGCAGAGGAGGCTGAGGGGAGACCTCCTGGCTGTCTACAACTACCTGAAAGGAGGTTGTGGAGGGGCTGGTGCTGGTCTCTTCTCACAGGTAATTAGTGATAAAACAAGAGGGAATGGCCTCAAGCTTCACCAGGGGCAGTTTAGGCTTGACATTAGGAAAAACATTCTTCCCAGCAAGAGTGGTCAGGGATTGGAAAGTGCTGCCCAGGGAGGGGGTGGAGTCCCCAAGCCTGGAGGTGTTTAAAGGTGGTTTGGATGTGGTACTTGGGGATATGGGTTAGGGGTGACCCTTGTAGAGTAGGGTTCTGGGTTGCACTTGGCGATCCCAAGGGTCTTTTCCAACCTGAATGCTTCTCTAATTCTGTGACCAGGGAGCTGGAGCACCTCACACGTGAGGACAGGCTGAGGGAGCTGGAGAATAGAAGGCACTCCTTTCATGTTGGAGAACTAACCATGTTCATCTGCTGGCACTAGCCATTACAGCAGATCTGTCTGTCCACCCTGGCAGATAGATTAGGAGAAGAGAGATGGAAAGTGCCATTCACATTAGCCTGAGACTGGTGTCAGCAGCCCCTGGTTGGCTTTGCTGGTAGCTATGACTTTAACCCATCATCACTTTTTCATTACAGCTACCTGGCTAAGTCACGTTGCCAAGTGGCTTTTGCAGGCACTGTGACAGTGCTGCAGTTAATGTTTGGAGCTATCAAACCACTTCTGAAGGCATTGCTTTCTGAAATATTAAGTGTCTTGCTGTCAGCTGCAGACTGGTTGTGTGGGGGAGTACTGGGGTCTTTAGGTGCAGAAGAGTGTAAACCAGGGAGGAGATTTCATCCATGCATTTGGGGCTGGGGCATTTTAGTCTGGAGAGGGGATCTAATCAATGTCTACAAATATCTGAGGGCTGAGTGTCGGGAAGGAAGGGACAGACTCTGCTCACTTGTGCCCTGGGATAGGACAAGGGGCAAAGGATGTAAACTCCAGCACAGGAGGTTCCAACTCAACATGAGGAGGAACTTCTTCCCTGTGAGGGTCACAGAGCGCTGGAACAGGCTGCCCAGGGAGGTTGTGGAGTCTCCTTCTCTGGAGACTTTCAAAGCCTGTCTGAATATCTTCCTGTGCAGCCTGTGCTGGATTCTATAGTCCTGCAGGGGTGTTCGACTCGATGGTCTTTGAAGGTCCCTTCCAAACCCTAACATCCTGTGATCCTGTGACACTTCTCGGAGGAGTGAAGGTGCTGGGGCAGATGACATTCCTGCAGGGGGCTGCATAAAACAAAAACCTGTGAGCCTGCATGAGAGGGGAACTGGGCAAGAACACCAATGTGGTGAAACATATCTGAGAAAGAGCAAGGGGTGTGGAAACAGTAAGCTCTTTCTAGATAAAAGGACTACGGAGTACAGAGCAGGTTGCCATAAGCAAGCCAAAGCAAAAGAGGTGCAGCTGTTATGTTTTGCACCTCAGCCAGTGGTGCAATCGGCACATTGCACAAAGCGTGCAAAACCAGGGCTGCTGAGGAGAGCATGTGTTCCAGGGTGAATTATATCAGCTAAATTAAAGGTAATTAAAGACATAAAGGACTGAACCAGTAAACTCAGGGCTGAGCTATTTAGCCAAGTGTGACAGCTCTGCACGACCGATTAATTCACGGACTGCTCCTGGGCAGTTAAGAAACGTAAAATGTGATTCATAACCTCCAGGAGGAAAACAAGTAAAGAAACCTAAGTTTATGGTGCTTCTAAAAGTGTAAGTGTTTCCATTCCTTCCCAAACATTTTCTTGAAACCATGAGCAAGCACCCCCGTGAGACAATGCACAGCTGTGCACGCACACATCCATCCATTTCCTACCTGGCAGGTAGAAAGTAGGCACCAGGAGGTGCAAGGTAGATCATAGCATCATCGTAGCATCAGCACTGGTTAGGCCACACCTTGAGTCCTGTGTCCAGTTCTGGGCCACTCAGTTTAGGAAGGACATTGAGACACTTGAATGTCTCCAGAGATGGGCAACGAGGCTGGGGAGGGGTCTGAAGCACAGCTCTGGGAGGAGAGGCTGAGGGAGCTGGGGCTGCTTAGCCTGGAGAAGAGGAGGCTCAGGGGAGACCTTCTTGCTGTCTACAACTCCCTGAAGGGAGGTTGTAGCCAGGCAGGGGTTGGTCTCTTCTCCAGCACCAGAAGAAGAGGACACAGTCTCAAGCTGTGCCAGGGGAGGTTTAGGCTGGAGGTGAGGAGAAAGTTCTTCCCAGAGAGATCGGCCACTGGGATGTGCTGCCCAGGGAGGTGGTGGAGTCTCGATCCCTGGGGGTGTTCGAGAGGGGATTGGATGTGGCACTTGGTGCCATGGTCTAGTAGTCAGGAGGTGTTGGGTGACAGGTTGGACTGATGATCTTTGAGGTCTTTTCCAACCATATTGATTCTATGATTCTATGATCACAGAATGGCTCAGGTTGGGAGGGACCTCAGAGCTCATCTACTCCAACCCCCACACCAAAGGCAGAGAAGCCTCTCAACTAGGCTCTGCTGCTTCAGGTCTCATCCAACTTGGCCTTGAACAGCCCCAGGCAGGAGGCAGCCACAACCTCCCTGGGCAGCCTGTTCCAGAGTCTCACCACCCTCACCCTGAAGAACTCCTTCCTGAGATCCAGTTTGACCCTGCTCTCCCTCAGCTTAATGTACTGCTATCAACTATGATAAAAGCTGTTCTTTTAAACTGATTTTGGGCTGCCCAGGGAGGTGGTGGAGTCCCCATCCCTGGAAGTGTTTAGGAAGAGCCTGGCTGAGGCACTTGGTGCCATGGTTTAGTTGATCAGATGGTGTTGGGTGATAGGTTGGACTTGATGATCTCAGAGGTCTTTTCCAACCTGGTTAATTCTATTCTATTCTATCCTATCCTATTCTATTCTATTCTATTCTATTCTATTCTATTCTATTCTATTCTATTCTATTCTATTCTATCCTACCCTATCCTATCCTACCCTATTCTATCATATTCTATTCTATTCTATTTTATCCTACCCTATTCTATTCTATCCTATTCTACCCTATTCTATTCTATTCTATTCTATTCTATTCTATTCTATTCTATTCTATTCTACCCTATCCTATTCTATTCTACCTATATTCTATTCTATTCTATTCTATTCTATTCTATTCTATTCTACCCTATCCTACCCTATTCTACCATATTCTATTCTATTCTATTCTATTCTATTCTATTCTATTCTATTCTATTCTATTCTATTCTACCCTATCCTATCCTACCCTATTCTATCATATTCTATTCTATTCTATTTTATCCTACCCTATTCTATTCTACCCTATTCTATTCTATTCTATTCTATTCTATTCTACCCTATCCTACCCTATCCTATCCTACCCTATTCTATCATATTCTATTCTATTCTATTTTATCCTACCCTATTCTATACTATCCTATTCTATTCTATTCTATTCTATTCTATTCTATTCTATTCTATTCTATTCTATTCTACCCTATCCTATCCTATTCTATTCTATCATATTCTATTCTATTCTATTTTATCCTACCCTATTCTATTCTATCCTATTCTACCCTATTCTATTCTATTCTATTCTATTCTATTCTATTCTATTCTATTCTATTCTATTCTACCCTATCCTATCCTATCCTATCCTATTCTATTCTATCATATTCTATTCTATTCTATTTTATCCTACCCTATTCTACCCTATTCTATTCTATTCTATTCTATTCTATTCCTATTCTATTCTATCCTATTCTATTCTATTCTATTCTATTCTATTCTATTCTATTCTACCCTATTCCATTCCATTCTATTCTATTCTATCCTATTCTACCCTATTCTATTCTATTCTACCCTATTCTATTCTATTCTACCCTATCCTACCCTATTCTATCATATTCTATTCTATTCTATTCTATTCTATTCCTATTCTATTCTATCCTGCCCTACCCTATCCTATCCTTTCCTACCCTATTCTATTCTATTCTATTCTTCTATTCTATTCTATCCTATCCTACCCTATCCTATCCTACCCTATTCTATCATATTCTATTCTATTCTATACTATTTTATCCTACCCTATTCTATTCTATCCTATTCTACCCTAATCTATTCTATTCTAGTCTATTCTATTCTATTCTATTCTACCCTATCCTACCCTATTCTACCATATTCTATTCTATTCTATTCTATTCTATTCTATTCTATTCTATTCTATTCTACCCTATCCTATCCTACCCTATTCTATCATATTCTATTCTATTCTATTTTTTATCCTACCCTATTCTATTCTACCCTATTCTATTCTATTCTATTCTATTCTATTCTATTCTACCCTATCCTATCCTACCCTATTCTATCATATTCTATTCTATTCTATTTTATCCTAGCCTATTCTATTCTACCCTATTCTATTCTATTCTATTCTATTCTACCCTATCCTACCCTATCCTTTCCTACCCTATTCTATCATATTCTATTCTATTCTATTTTATCCTACCCTATTCTATCCTATCCTATTCTATTCTATTCTATTCTATTCTATTCTATTCTATTCTACCCTATCCTATCCTACCCTATTCTATCATATTCTATTCTATTCTATTTTATCCTACCCTATTCTATCCTATCCTATCCTATCCTATTCTATTCTATTCTATTCTATTCTATTCTATTCTATTCTATTCTATTCCTATTCTATTCTATCCTATTCTATTCTATTCTATTCTATTCTATTCTATTCTACCCTATTCCATTCCATTCTATTCTATTCTATCCTATTCTACCCTATTCTATTCTATTCTACCCTATCCTACCCTATCCTATCCTACCCTATTCTATCATACTCTATTCTATTCTATTCTATTCTATTCTATTCTATTCTATTCTATTCCTATTCTATTCTATCCTCCCTATTCTATCCTATCCTTTCCTACCCTATTCTATTCTATTCTATTCTATTCTATTCTATTCTATTCTATCCTATCCTACCCTATCCTATCCTACCCTATTCTATCATATTCTATTCTATTCTATACTATTTTATCCTACCCTATTCTATTCTATCCTATTCTACCCTATTCTATTCTATTCTATTCTATTCTATTCTATTCTATTCTATTCTACCCTATCCTACCCTATTCTACCCTATTCTATTCTATTCTATTCTATTCTATTCTATTCTATTCTACCCTATCCTATCCTACCCTATTCTATCATATTCTATTCTATTCTATTTTATCCTACCCTATTCTATTCTACCCTATTCTATTCTATTCTATTCTATTCTATTCTACCCTATCCTACCCTATCCTATCCTACCCTATTCTATTCTATTTTATCCTACCCTATCCTATCCTATCCTATTCTATTCTATTCTATTCTATTCTATTCTATTCTATTCTATTCTATTCTATTCTATTCTATTCTACCCTATCCTATCCTACCCTATTCTATCATATTCTATTCTATTCTATTTTATCCTACCCTATTCTATTCTATCCTATTCTATTCTATTCTATTCTATTCTATTCTACCCTATCCTACCCTATCCTATCCTACCCTATTCTATCATATTCTATTCTATTCTATTTTATCCTACCATATTCTATTCTATTCTATCCTATTCTATTCTATCCTATTCTATTCTATTCTATTCTATTCTATTCTATTCTATTCTATCCTATCCTACCCTATCCTATCCTACCCTACTCTACCATATTCTATTCTATTCTATTCTATTCTATTCTATTCTATTCTATTCTATCCTACTCTATTCTATCCTCTCTATTCTATTCTATTCTATTCTATTCTATTCTATTCTATTCTATTCTATTCTATTCTATTCTATTCTATTCTATTGTACCCTACCCTATCCTAGCCTATTCTATTCTATTCTATTCTATCCTATCCTACCCTACCCTATCCTATTCTATTCTATTCTATTCTATTCTATTCTATTCTATTCTATTCTATTCTATTCTATTCTATTCTATTCTATTCTATTCTACCCTATTCCATTCCATTCTATTCTATTCTATCCTATTCTACCCTATTCTATTCTATTCTACCCTATCCTACCCTATCCTATCCTACCCTATCCTATCCTACCCTATTCTATCATACTCTATTCTATTCTATTCTATTCTATTCTATTCTATTCTATTCCTATTCTATTCTATCCTGCCCTACCCTATCCTATTCTTTCCTACCCTATTCTATTCTATTCTATTCTACCCTATTCCATTCCATTCTATTCTATTCTATCCTATTCTACCCTATTCTATTCTATTCTACCCTATCCTACCCTATCCTATCCTACCCTATTCTATCATACTCTATTCTATTCTATTCTATTCTATTCTATTCTATTCTATTCTATTCTATTCTATTCTATCCTGCCCTACCCTATCCTATCCTTTCCTACCCTATTCTATTCTATTCTATTCTATTCTGTTCTATTCTATTCTATCCTACTCTATTCTATTCTATTCTATTCTACCCTACCCTATCCTAGCCTATTCTATTCTATTCTATCCCTATCCTATCCTACCCTACCCTATTCTATTCTATCCTATCCTATCCTATTCTATTCTATTCTATTCTATTCTATTCTATTCTATTCTATTCTATTCTATTCTATTCTATTCTATTCTATTCTATTCTATCTTACCTTACTATTCTATCCTATCCTATCCTACCCTACCCTATCCTATTCTATCCTATTCTATTCTATTCTATTCTATTCTATTCTATTCTATTCTATTCTATTCTATCCTATCCTATTCTATTCTATTCTATTCTATTCTATTCTATTCTATTCTATTCTATTCTATTCTATTCTATTCTATTCTATCCTATTCTACCCTATTCTATTCTATTCTATTCTACCCTATCCTACCCTATCCTATCCTACCCTATTCTATCATACTCTATTCTATTCTATTCTATTCTATTCTATTCTATTCTATTCTATTCCTATTCTATCCTGCCCTACCCTATCCTATCCTTTCCTACCCTATTCTATTCTATTCTATTCTATTCTATCCTATCCTACCCTATCCTATCCTACCCTACTCTACCATATTCTATTCTATTCTATTCTATTCTATTCTATTCTATTCTATTCTATTCTATTCTATTCTATTCTATTCTATTCTATCCTACTCTATTCTATTCTATTCTACCCTACCCTAGCCTAGCCTATTCTATTCTATTCTATCCTATCCTATCCTACCCTACCCTACCCTATTCTATTCTATTCTATTCTATTCTATTCTATTCTATTCTATTCTATTCTATTCTATTCTATTCTATTCTATTCTATTCTATTCTATCTTACCCTATTCTATCCTATCCTACCCTATCCTATTCTATTCTATTCTATTCTATTCTATTCTATTCTATTCTATTCTATCCTATCCTATCCTATTCTATTCTATTCTATTCTATTCTATTCTATTCTATTCTATCCTATCCTATTCTACCCTATTCTATTCTATTCTATTCTACCCTATCCTACCCTATCCTATCCTACCCTATTCTATCATACTCTATTCTATTCTATTCTATTCTATTCTATTCTATGCTATTCTATGCTATTCTATGCTATTCTATGCTATTCTATGCTATTCTACCCTACCCTATCCTATCCTCCCTATCCTACCCTATCCTACCCTATCCTACCCTATCCTACCCTATTCTATTCTATTCTATGCTATGCTATGCTATGCTATGCTATTCTATGCTATTCTACCCTACCCTACCCTACCCTACCCTACCCTACCCTACCCTACCCTACCCTACCCTACCCTACCCTATTCTATTCTATTCTATTCTATTCTATTCTATTCTATTCTATTCTATCCTATTCTATTCTATCCTATCCTATCCTACCCTATCCTACTCTATTCTATTCTATTCTATCCTACCCTACCCTACCCTATCCTTTCCTATCCTACAGAAAACTCTCTTTTATATGTTTCTTGGGTTTACACCTACGTTGTCATCAGGGGAGGAGCCCAAGCGACCGAAAAACCACAGCCAAATCCCCAGGGATGAAGCTGTTAAGGTTAAAAAAAAACAACAACAACAAAAGTGGAAAATGATTCTTGTTTTTTCATCCAGGAATCACAACAGGAAGAGAGTCAAGTGTCTATTTCCATGTGGTTTTAGGGGGTTTGTTCAAACCCTTCCTTTCTTTTCTTCTTCTTCTTTCTTTTTATTGGTAACTTCCTTTAGCCTTTGTGCTTCTCAGCATGCCTCTTTCTCCTGGCTTGTTGGGGTTTGGGTTTTGCATCGGTGAGGTGCAGCATGCAAATGCCCTTCGTTATAAAAAGCCCTGCCCTTATGAGCCGGCTTTCTTGTTACGAGCCTGCTTTAAATGAAACATAAAACAGATGTCAAGGAATTGCTGTTAAAGGGAATTGCTGTAAAATATTGTTGCTTGACTATCAAATGCTGTAACTGGGTATTGCTACAGCTGCCCTGTGCGCTTGGAGGTGAACTGTTCAGCAGGAAGCAACGTTCCTGGGACGTCCAGCTGAATTCAGCGCTCAGTCACAGTCTCACAGTATTGCTAACATTGGAAGAGACCTCGAAGATCATCGAGTCCAACCTGGCACCACAGACTCCATGGCTGGACCATGGCACCAAGTGCCACGTCCAAACCCTCTTGGACACCTCCAGGGATGGTGACTCCACCACCTCCCCGGGCAGCACATCCCAATGGCTAACAACTCTCTCAGTGAAGAACTTTCTCCTCACCTCCAGCCTAAACTTCCCCTGGCACAGCTTGAGACTGTGTCCTCTTGTTCTGGTGTTGGTTGCTAGAGAGAAGAGGCCAACCCCTTCCTGTCTACAACCTCCCTTCAGGGAGCTGTAGAGAGCAATGAGGTCACCCCTGAGCCTCCTCTTCTCCAGGCTAAGCAACCCCAGCTCCGTCAGCCTCTCCTCACAGGCCTGTGCTTCAGACCCCTCCCCAGCCTTGTTGCCCTTCTCTGGACACCTTCAAGTGTCTTGATGTCCTTCTTAAACTCAATCTCACAGCCCAGCTTAAACATGGCTCTGCCAGCTTTTTGTCAGGCTAAAATCATGGCTGCAGCTTCTGCAGTGTCTGCTCTGGAATTGCAGAATCACAGAATGGTCTGGGCTGGAAGGGACCGCCAAAGCTCATTTAGTCCAACTCCCTCTGCAGTAAGCAGCGACATCTTCAATTAGATGAGGTGGCCCAGAGCCCTGTCAAGCCTCATAGAATCATAGAATCCTAGGGGCTGGAAGAGACCTCCAGAGATCAGCAAGTCCAACCCCCTGCAAAGCATGACCACACAGGGGCAGGTCACGCTCATCACAGCTCAGTTTGCCTTTGTCCTGTGTTACTCACATTTTATTGCAGAAGAAAAAGATCTTTTCAATGCATGTAAACACACACACACATGAATTAATAATAATTAAAACATCTCCCCTAACTCTAAACCCTTTCCAAGTATTTTCCATCTTGTCATCCTTCACTGTTTCATGAATGATTCACAGTGATATTTCTGACATTCCTAGACTTGTTCCCTTGCACGAGTCCTGTGTCCAGCTCTGGGCCCCTCAGTTTAGGAAGGATGTTGACTTGCTGGAACATGTCCAGAGAAGGGCAACAAAGCTGGGGGAGGGGTTTGGAACACAGCCCTGTGAGGAGAGGCTGAGGGAGCTGGGGTTGCTTAGCCTGGAGAAGAGGAGGCTCAGGGGTGACCTTATTGCTCTCTCCAACTCCCTGAAGGGAGGTTGTAGCCAGCTGGGGGTTGGTCTCTTCTCCCAGGCAGCCAGCACCAGAACAAGAGGACACAGTCTCAAGCTGTGCCAGGGGAGGTTTAGGCTGGAGGTGAGGAAGAAGTTCTACACGGAGAGAGTGATTGCCCATTGGAATGGGCTGCCCGGGGAGGTGGTGGAGTCACCATCACTGGAGGTGTTCAGGAGGAGACTTGATGGGGTGCTTGGTGCCATGGGTTAGTTGATTAGGTGGTGTTGGTTGATAGGTTGGACATGATGACCTTGAAGGTCACTTCCAACCTGGTATATTCTATTCTATTCTATTCTATTCTATTCTATTCTATTCTATTCTATTCTATTCTATTCTATTCTATTCTATTCTATTCTATTCTATTCCATTCCATTCCATTCCATTCCATTCCATTCCATTCCACTCCACTCCACTCCACTCCACTCCATAGCATTCTATTCTATTCTATTCTATTCTATTCTATTCTATTCTATTCTATTCTATTCTATTCCATTCCATTCCATTCCATTCCATTCCATTCCATTCCATTCCACTCCACTCCACTCCACTCCACTCCATAGCATTCTATTCTATTCTATTCTATTCTATTCTATTCTATTCTATTCTATTCCATTCCATTCCATTCCATTCCATTCCATTCCATTCCATTCTGTTCCATTCTATTCCATTCCATTCCATTCCATTCCATTCCATTCCATTCCATTCCATTCCATTCCATTCCATTCCATTCCATTCCATTGATTGCAACTGCAAAGTTCCCCGGGACATATCAAAGCTTGTGTTTAAATTCCTGCTGTGTCATATGAATGAAGAAATTGCTTTTCAAGTGCTGTGGCCCTTGCTGTGCTGGCTGCTAGGCCTGACTAAGAATTTAAATGACCTACGAAGGAAGCTCTACTATGCTCTTTCTACGATGCTCTTTCGGATTCAGCAGAACAGATCACAACATACTACAAAAAAAAAACCACAAACCACCCCAAACTAAAACAGAAGCAAAAAAAAAAATCAATGAAAACAAAATCAGCCCCAGCTCCAACCGAATGAAAACTCAGAATAAACCAAGGAAAACCCCCATGCAAACCCCAAACAGCAACAACAACAAAACACAACCCAGGGAAAACCTCCCACAAAACCCAAACAAGCAACAAAAAGCCCCCAGACAAATAACCACACACACCTCCCCGCCCCCAACCCAACAAGAAACCAACCAACCAAGCATTTATGCATGGCTTGGAAAGATTTCTGCAGGACTTTGCAGGATTTCCTCCCTTCATCTTTTCAAAGGGCTCTACAAGAGATTACAGGCAGGTTTGAATCCCTGTCCCTAGAGACACTAAGGGCTGTAAAACAGCTTCAGTAAAATAAAGGCAGACCTGCTTCCAGAAAAAAACACAACCATGCATAGTTGTGCAGGATAGAAATTAATGACATGCTCATAGCATTAGATATGGAAGATTAGATATGGAAGAGTGCAGAAGAGGGCAAGGAAGCTGGGGAAGGGCCTGGAGAATAAATCTGATGGAGAGTGACTGGAGGAGCTGGGGATGGTTAGTGTGAAACAGAGGAGGCTGAGGGGAGACCTCCTGGCTGTCTATAACCACCTGAAAGGAGGTTGTGGAGAGGCTGCTGCTGGTCTCTTCTCACGGGTAATTAGTGACAGAACAAGAGGGAATGACCTCAAGTTACACCAGGGGAGGTTAAGGCTGGACATGAGAAAGAATTTGCTCCCAGCAAGAGTGGTCAGGGATTGGAAAGTGCTGCCCAGGGAGGTGGTGGAGTCACCCACCCTGGCTGTGTTTAAAGGTGTTTTGGATGTGGAGCTTGGGGCTATGGTTTAGGGGTGACCCTTGTAGAGTAGGGTTCAGGGTTGGACTTGGCGATCCCAAGGGTCTTTTCCAACCTGAATATTTCTGTGGTTCTGTGATTCTCATGGAGGTTGTGCAAGCTGCCTCTCTATGAAGGCTTGAAAAATCTAGAGACAGACAGAAGCAAGAGCAGAGCTGGTAACCTCCTGCAGTGTCACTCACTCAGAGGACTGAACTTCCTCTGTACTGAGCACCTGCTCTGAATTATCCTCCGGACCTGCTGTGTTTCAGGAGGCCCTTTGTAATAGCAGAACAATTAGCCTCTGTGTTTTCAGACTGCAACACTGTCAGCCCCGAAGAGGAAGATACACAATGCAAATAATCACCCCAGGACTCGGGAATGTAATAAGCAAAAACCACCACATGCAAACTCTGCTGGCTAGAGGTTCCTCTCATATGTATGAGTGCGGGTGTTGGAGTGGAAAAAAGTTGTTGCACAAGTGTGGAACATCCCTCTTTGCCCTGCTGCGTTTGGACAGCCTGGTTCTGGGCTGTGCTCGGCACTGCTGAGGCCACACCCCAAGTGTTGTGTCCAGTTCTGGGTCCCCCACTGCAAGAGGGATATTGAGGGGCTGGAGCATGTCCGGAGAAGGGCAGCAAGGCTGGAGAAGGACCTGAAGCACATGGCCTATGAGGAGGGGCTGAGGGAGCTGGGGATGTTCTGGCTGGAGAAGAGGAGGTTGAGGGGAGACCTCATTGCTCTCTACAGCTCCCTGAAGGGAGATTGGAGTGAGGAGAGGGCACCTCCTTGGTGTACAGTGACAGAACCAGGGGAAACGGTTCCAAGCTGCACCAGGGGAGCTTCAGGCTGGAGATCAGGAAATATTTCTGCACTGGAAGGGTTCTCAAACACTGGAATGGTCTGCCCAGGGCAGTGCTGGAGTCACCAGCCCTAGGGGTGTCCAGGCAGTCTGTGGAGCTGGGGCTTGGGGACAAGGTTTAGTGTTGAGCCTTCAGCCTTGGGTGGAAGGTTGGACTGGATGATCTCTGAGGTCTCTTCCAACCAGATGTCTTCTGTGATTGTGTGATTCTATGACATGCAACTCTCTGACTACAAAGGTACTCTGGAGTCAAGGCTTCTAGACTGTATGACAAAGGTGCTGTCGTTGTGTGATGAAAAGTATTTGTGGCACCTCTAAACTCTTTGTCTGCTTCATCTGTGCACTCACTTCTGTAATTATTGTGGTTAATAGCAGCAGTGTTAATGTCGGAGTAGCAACTGCCAGTCTCACTGGGGACTGAGATCTGTGAAATTAAACAAACAACAACAGAAAACAAACACACCAAAATCAGTGTCACACCAAAAGTTCAGAGTCAGTCTCAGAGGACTTGTGCTGAAAATCACAGTTCTAATTTCATTTACCTGCAGCTGAGGTGTGACGAATCAGCACCACACGCAGCCACGTTTCGAGTCACAAACTAAGAGCAGAAGAGCAGTTGGTGTGCATTTATCATCAGCCTACCACCTGGAGAGCATCAGAAGCTGACACTCTGCCTTGTCTATCACCCTGGCTGCAGGGCAGTAACCCCTGGCAGACAGGTGTGGCAGCCCATCATGCTGTTAATCTCTTTGATCAGCCCAGCATGAATGGGTAGAGCTCATGAATCAGAGTTCAAAGGGTGGATGGGAGCACACTATCTTGCTGCTACTTAGAGAAATGGAAGCCATCTCTCCTGTAAGCAGGATCACTTCATCTGCATTAGTCCTTGCTCTCCAGAGTGTGGGGGTCTCCTTGGGGAGGAAATACAAGGAGCAGAACAAATTTGGCACTGCTGTGGCAGGAAGGAATCACAGAATCACAGAATGTTAGAGGGTTGGAAGGGACCTCCAGAGATCTTCGAGTTCAACCTCCCTGCCAGAGCAGGTCACACAGGAGTGCAGCCAGGTGGGTTTTGAGGATCCCTATACAAGGAGACTCTGCAACCTCTTTGTGCAGGCTGCTCCAGGGCTTTGTCATCCTTACAGTGAAAAACTTTTCCCTCATACTGAGATGGAGTTTACTGTGATTGAGTTTACATCCGCAGCCCCTCCTCCTGTCCCATGCTACCACTGGAATCTGCTTCTAGAAAGAGACGGATGCATGATGTTGGAACAGGTGAAAGAGAAAGGAAAAAGAAAGAGAAAAAGAAAGAGAAAGAGAAAGAGAAAAAGAAAGAGATAGAGAAAAAGAAAAAGGAAAAGGAAAAGGAAAAGGAAAAGGAAAAGGAAAAGGAAAAGGAAAAGGAAAAGGAAAAGGAAAAGGAAAAGGAAAAGGAAAAGAAGAAGAAGAAGAAGAAGAAGAAGAAGAAGAAGAAGAAGAAGAAGAAGAAGAAGAAGAAGAAGAAGAAGAAGAAGAAGAAGAAGAAGAAGAAGAAGAAGAAGAAGAAAAAGGAAAAGGAAAAGGAAAAGGAAAAGGAAAAGGAAAAGGAAAAGGAAAAGGAAAAGGAAAAGGAAAAGGAAAAGGAAAAGGAAAAGGAAAAGGAAAAGGAAAAGGAAAAGGAAAAGGAAAAGGAAAAGGAAAAAAAAAGGAAAAAGAAGAAAAAAGAAAAAGAAAAAGAAAAAAGAAAAAGAAAAAGAAAAAGAAAAAGAAAAAGAAAAAGAAAAAGAAAAAGAAAAAGAAAAAAGAAAAAGAAAAAGAAAAAGAAAAAGAAAAAGAAAAAGAAAAAGAAAAAGAAAAAGAAAAAGAAAAAAAAAAAGAAAAAGAAAAAAAAAAAAAAGAAAAAAAAAAAAAAAGAAAAAGAAAAAGAAAAAGAAAAAGAAAAAGAAAAAGAAAAAGAAAAAGAAAAAAAAAAAAAAAAAAAAAAAGAAAAAGAAAAAGAAAAAAAGAAAAAAGAAAAAGAAAAAGAAAAAGAAAAAGAAAAAGAAAAAGAAAAAGAAAAAGAAAAAGAAAAAGAAAAAGAAAAAGAAAAAGAAAAAGAAAAAGAAAAAGAAAAAGAAAAAGAAAAAGAAAAAGAAAAAGAAAAAGAAAAAAGAAAAAGAAAAGGAAAAAGAAAAAGAAAAAGAAAAAGAAAAAGAAAAAGAAAAAGAAAAAGAAAGGAAGAGGAAGAGAAAAAAAGAGAAAAAGAGAAAAAAGAACAAGAAAGAAAGGGAAGCGTAAGAAGGAAAAGAATATAATTAAATAAAAAAAAAGAAAAAGAAAAGGAAGAGTAAGAGTAAGAAGAAAAAGAAAAAAAAAGAGGAGTAGGAAGAAGCAGAAGACAAAGAAAAAGAAAAAGAAGAGGAAGAGGAAAAGGGAAAAGAAAGATAAAGAAAGAAAAAGAAAGAAAAGAAAGAAAGAAAGAAAGAAAGAAAGAAAGAAAGAAAGAAAGAAAGAAAGAAAGAAAGAAAGAAAGAAAGAAAGAAAGAAAGAAAGAAAGAAAGAAAGAAAGAAAGAAAGAAAAGAAAAAGATAAAGAAGAAAAAGAAAAAGGAAAAAGGAAAAAGAAAAATGAAAAAGAAAAAGGAAAAGAAAAAGAAAGAGAAAAAGAAGAAAGAGAAGGATGCATAATGCTTGGCCAGGTAAGGAAAGAAGGGCTTTCTCCTTATAATCAACTTGACAACACGCATTTTGCAGTGAAATCATTCTTCCTCTGATTCTGTCTTACCCCTTTCCTTCAAGCCCAACTGAAAGAGCACTCTTAATCCTCAAGCAGCATCAATATTTTTGCTGCGGCGTTGCACAACTTGTGGCGTGGCCTGGTGCCACGCATTAGCTGTGAAGCAAGGTTTGACGTAGCTACAGAACATCAAGTACAATGGCACGTTTTATCAAAACCAAGCAGCAGAACAATGCACACAAGGCTCTCACAAATAAACCAGAGCCATCAGATTTCAAGCTGATAAAGTCAACACAGAGGAGAAGAAGCAGAGGGTGCAGTCCGCTTGTGTTAGCACAGACACAGGCCCAGCGCTCCCGCTCTCCCTTGGCACTGTACTTGGGAAGTCCTGGGCTGACATATTGAGAGTTTGGTATTTAGGTACCTGTGGCAGGGTTGGGTTTGGTTTGGGTTTGGGTTTGCTTTAGTTTGGGTTTGTTTTGGGTTTGGTTGGGTTTGGTTTGGGTTGGGTTTGGTTTGGGTTTGGGTTTGCTTTAGTTTGGGTTTGTTTTGGGTTTGGTTGGGTTTGGTTTGGGTTGGGTTTGGTTTGGGTTTGGGTTTGCTTTAGTTTGGGTTTGTTTTGGGTTTGTTTGGGTTTGGTTTGGGTTGGGTTTGGTTTGGGTTTGGGTTTGCTTTAGGTTGGGTTTGGTTTGGTCTGGTTGTTTTCACCAGAGCGCACTGCCCTCAGAAATGCCATGGAAGGGTGTGCTGGGTTGAAATTACCCCCCAGCTGACTTGAGAGCATTACACCCCCACCCCCAAAATAAAACTGCCAGACTATTTTGCCTCTGCATCCCATGGTAATTCATTTTACTTTCAGTCTTCTTCACTGAAAGGGTGACAGAGCGCTGGAGGCTGCCCAGAGAAGTTGTGGAGTCTCCTTCTCTGGAGACTTTCAAGGCCCATCTGGATGTGTTCCTGTGTGACCTGTGCTGGGTTCTGTGGTCCTGCTCTGGCAGGGGGTTGGACTCGATGATCTCTTTGGGTCCCTTCCCTAACATTCTGTGATCCTGTGAGCCTTTGCAGTCAGGATCTAGGCTAAAGGTCCCCCTTCAAACTGTTACAAAGGAATATGTCTTTCAAGGCAGAAGGACCACGTAGTGTCTTGGTTTCTTGGGAACACCCCTCTGGAGACTTCCAGCTGGGGACTGACTTGTACACCCAGCTGTGCCTGTAGCTAAAAGTGAGGCAGTCAGACAGATTAGTTGGCAGAGGATTCATGTCTGGCTTACCACAGTTTAATGTGCCCCCTCTAATGAGGAAGAAATATCTTAAAGCAAAACGTGGGTAAAAACTGGAGAGCAGCTGTAGGGAGTGAGGCTGAGCAATGGTCTTTGATGTTGCAGTGAGGTAGCTCACCACTGCTGCAGCTCTCCCTCTCCCTCTCCTTCCTGCTGTGGGTGTCAGCACTGTGAGCACCCAGGGCACTGGGGATGCATCCTGAGGGCAGCACAGCGAACAGGGTCCCCCAGCTGCTTTCACCCAGAGCTTGCAGGTCTAGCAGTGGTTGCACAGGCTGCTATCTAGTTGAGGATGCCTCTGCTGACTGCAGAGGGGGTTGAACTAGATGACCTTTGGAGGTGCCGTCCAACCTGGATCGTTCTATGGCTATCATTCCATTCTATGATCCTGTTCTACAAAGGCTATGAGGTTTATCTCATTTCCCAGGCAGGTTTGACTTGGCCACACACTTGCAGTTTGGATGTCACTAACACCTGAGCAGGCTAAAGGAAAGCTACCTCAGGTCCATCTGCATGCTCAGCTGACACAGTCTGTTGTGGCATGGGTTCTCTGCCTTGAGAAGTTAGGGGAGTAATTGTCTGTGTGCCTTTCCTTGTCCCGTTGCAGCAAGGAAAGACCTGATCACAAGGTTCAGTTGGCCTGTCAAAGTGAGCAGGGCAGCACCATATAACTGCAGCAGGACAGGCTGGGAGGTGATCTGCTGGACAGCAGCCCCCTGGAGAAGGAGCTGGAAGTGCTGGGGGGCAGCAAGTTCTGCATGGGACAGCAGAGTGCCCTGGGGGCCAAGAAGGCCAAGGGGGTCCTGGGCTGCATTCAGAGGAGTGTGGCCAGCAGAGCCAGGGAGGTTCTCCTCCCCCTCTACTCTGCCCTGGTGAGACCTCCCTGGAATACTGCATCCAGTTCTGGGCTCCCCAGTTCAGGAGGGACAGGGATCTGCTGGAGAGAGTCCAAGGGAGGACTACAAGGATGATAAAGGGACTGGAGCACTGCCTGGGAAGGAGAGGCTGAGAGCCCTGGGGCTGTTCAGACTGCAGAGGAGAAGACTGAGAGGGGATTTAATGAATGTTTATAAATATCTGAGGGCTGGGGGTCAGGAGGGAGGGCACAGACTCTGCTCAGTTGCACCCTGGGATAGGACAAGGGGAATCATAGAATCATAGAATTGTTAGGGTTGGAAGTGACCACAAGGATCATCTAGCTCCAACCCCCTGCCATGGGGGTGCCATGACACCTCACACTACAGCAGGTTGCTCACAGCCGCATCCAGCCTGGCTACAAAGACTTCCAGGCATGAGGCTTCCACCACCACCCTGGGCAACCTGCTCCAGTGCCTCAACACCCTCAGGGGCAATGGATATAAACTCCAGCACAGGAGGTTCCAGCTCACCATGAGGAGGAACTTCTGCACTGTGAGGGTCCCAGAACCCTGGAGCAGGCTGCCCAGAGAGGTTGTGGAGTCTCCTTCTCTGGAGCCTTTCCAGCCCTGTCTGGATGTGTTCCTGTGTGCCCTGTGCTGGACTCTCTGGTCCTGCTCGGGCAGGGGGTTGGACTCAATGATCTATGAAGGTCCCTTCCAACACCTAACATCCTATGATATAAAAGTGTGCAATGCAATCCAAACACCAGAAACAGCATCAGCCTTAGAGCAGCGATCCACCTGATGAAGCCTGCAAAGTAAGGAGGCACAACAACCCTGGGCAGCAGGTGTAAAGCCACCTAGGATGTGTTTGTGCTGTGCTGGGTACTGTGCACAGGCCCTTCAGCAGAGGGGCAGTGCTCATCCTGTGGCTTGCCTGCTTCTAGCACCCAGCCTGGCTGCTCATGACCACTCAGGGCACCCCAGCACCACACTCTGCCTTCAGCTGGTCTGAACCTGCTGGCTCTGGCACAGGGGGAACCTCAGCACACCATGATGCTTCTCTGAGAAGCACAGCACTTAGCAGCATCACCAGGCTCCTGGCCATTTCTTTTTCTGCCCATTTTTCAGGGGGGATGACATGTGAGGTGCACATTGCAGAGGGGCCAAACTGCACTGCAGAAGCCACCACAGGTGTGGCAGTTTTGGAATCATAGGATTGTTAGGGTTGAAAGGCACCTCAAGGCTCAGCCAGTCCCAACCCCCTGCCATGGCCAGGGACACCTCACACCACAGCAGGTTGCTCACAGCCACCTCCAGCCTGGCTGCAAACACCTCCAGGCAGGAGGCTGCCACCACCTCCCTGGGCAACCTGTGCCAGGCTCTCACCACCCTCCTGGGCAACAACTTCTTCCTAACATCCAATCTCAATCTCCCCACTTCTAGGTTTGCTCCATCCCCCCCAGTCCTATCCCTCCCTGACACCCTCAAAAGTCCCTCCCCAGCTCTCTTGGAGCCTCCTGCAGATCCTGGAAGGCCAACAGAAGGTCTCCTGGGAGCCTTCTCCTCTCCAGCCTGCACAACCTCAACTCTCTCAGGCTGTCTCCAGAGCAGAGCAGCTCCAGCCCTCTGCTCCTCCTCATGGCCCTTCTCTGGACACCTTCCAGCACCTCCAGATCCTTCCTGGCACAGAAGCTCCAGAACTGGACCCAGAGCTCCAGCTGTGGTCTCAGCAGAGTGGAGCAGACGGACAGAATCCCTTCCCTGGCCCTGCTGGCCACACTTCTCTTGCTGCAGCCCAGGCTCTGCTTGGCTCTCTGGGCTGCAAGTGCTCCCTGCTGGCTCCTGTTGAGCTTCTCCTCCCCCAGCACCCCCAGGTCCTTTTCTTCAGGGCTGCTCTCCAGCCAGTCCCTGCCCAGCCTACATCAGTGCCTGGGATTGCCCTGCCCCAGCTGCAGGACCTTCCTAGGCTGATGCCCAGGAAATTTTCCATGGAGCTTGAGTTGAAAGTGATAGAATGTAAATAAATTACCATTGGATGTAAAGAATAAAGATGATAAGGTCTAAATAATGCCATTGGTCTGACAACTAACATGCAATTAGTTGTATAGACTCCTTCTCTGCTCTTGGCTCTGGCAGATACTCTCCGGTAGCTTCGGCTGGCTTGCTGACCTTGGCTGAGTTTCTTTGCTGTGGCTAAGTACTAACAAGTTACTCTCTGCTTTTCTCCCCTTTCTTTTGCCCTTGACCTAGGGGGGAGGGGGAAGCTATTGGTAGCCCCCCCATCCCCCCAGGTTTTGTCCAAGGGTTTCTTGTGTTGCTTAGAAATTGTAAATCCCTGCAAATATTGTGTGTTTGGTACCTAGTCATTGCATTCCATAGGCCTAGATTGTAGTTTGCTTGCAAATAGAGCTCCATTTGCTTTCTGACAGAGCTAGGCTGGCAATCTTATTTTGGGGGGGCATTCCAACCCACCACAACAGTGCAGGCTGCTCTCTGCTTGTCTTTGGGGCTTGGCTTACGTTCCATCTTCAGAATGACTAAGGCCCCATCTTCATGATTCTCTTTCTTGTCCATGCCTCTTTGTGCAGGGCTTGTATGGACAAAGGCTAGAAGGAGAAGCGTTGACTCCTGAGGCTGGAGCCCAAATAGTGTCACTCATCCCTGACACAGGTCCTGCATCTGGGTGGAGGCAACCCCAGGCACAAATACAGGCTGGGCAGGGACTGGCTGGAGAGCAGCCCTGAGGAGAGAGACTTGGGGGTGCTGGGGGAGGAGAAGCTCAACAGGAGCTCTCAGTGTGCACTTGCAGCCCGGAAAGCCAATCAGAGCCTGGGCTGCAGCAGGAGAAGTGTGGCCAGCAGGGCCAGGGAGGGGATTCTCCCCCTCTGCTCAGCCCTGCTGAGACCCCACCTGCAGTACTGCCTCCAGTTCTGGAGCCCCTATTACAGGAGGGATGTGGAGGTGCTGGAAGGTGTCCAGAGAAGGGCCACGAGGAGGAGCAGAGGGCTGGAGCACCTCTGCTGTGAGGACAGACTGAAGGAGTTGGGGCTGTTCAGGCTGGAGAAGAGAAGGCTCCCAGGTGACCTCATTGTGGCCTTCCAGGATCTGAAGGGGGCTCCAGGAAGGCTGGGGAGGGACTGCTCAGGCTCTCAGGGAGTGATAGGACTAGGGGGAACAGAATGAAGCTGGAAATGGGGAGATTCAGGCTGGAGGTGAGGAAGAAGTTCTTCCCCACGGGAGTGGTGAAGCCCTGGGATGGGTTGTGCAGGGAGGTGGTTGAGGCCCCGTCCCTGGAGGTGTTTAAGCCCAGGCTGGATGAGGCTGTGGGCAGCCTGATGTAGTGTGGGGTGTCCCTGCCCACGGCAGGGGGGTTGGAACTGGATGATCCTTGTGGTTCCTTCCAACCCTGACTGATTCTATGATTCTATGATTTAACAAGTAAAGACAAATCCCAGACTGAGTGTTAGGCACAGGGGGTGGAAAAGCTGAGCAGGGAGCGAAAAGCACTGCGGTGAAGGTGACTGAGGAGGCACCGAGTGCAGGCCCTCCTGCCGTGGCTGGTCTAGAGCAGGGCCAAGGTTTTGCTTAGTTCAGGAAATGTTCTAATTCAGACACTGAGCCAAACAGCCTCCCAAGACCCCCCCCCCAAGGCCTGCCAAGGGAGCCTTCCAGCCCTCCTGACTTGGGAGAGCTTGGAAGCTATTCTGGAGTGCTTTCCCACACCACCATTTTCTCTTCTGAAGCCAGATAACACAAAAGGTGAGAGCAGATGGTTTTTAAGGGAATTGTGTCTAAATCTTTATTGCTTTTGTCATGAGCAAAAGGCCTCCTCTCCCTGAGCTGTTCCACGCAGCAACCAAAGCCATCTCCTTTCTCAGCTCTCCTTTTAAAGGGCAGGTGATGGATGGATGTTGGGTTTTTTATTTCCCTTGAAGAAGAAATGCTTGAAGACCAAAGGTTGGTCTGATTCACGGCTGAGCTGCCTGGTGCATGCTATGGCTTGGGCTTACATTAAACCATTGGGCTTAAAGCAAACAAAATGAAGACCACAAATGGAACGTGTTTGAAAGGCCTTTACATAAGCCAGTGAAAGGGCTGAGCGTGCCTCTCCCACGCACGCTGGCTGGGAATGATGCCTTTATCTGGGGCTGAGTCTGATCTGCTGCTGCTCCACATATTGCTAGGCTACAGAAAAATACTGCAAACCATACAGAATTGTTATTTTTTTGAGGAACAGTGGAGAACAAATGCAGTCAGATAAGCTACCGCTGTTTGCAGTTTCACAGTCTCACAGTATCACCAAGGTTGGAAGAGACCTCAAAGATCATCGAGTCCAACCTGGCACCACAGACCCCAGGACTAGACCATGGCACCAAGTGCCACATCCAGTCCCCTCTTGAACACCTCCAGGGATGGTGACTCCACCACCTCCCTGGGCAGCACATCCCAATGACCAATGACTCTCTCGGTGAAGAACTTTCTCCTCACCTCCAGTCTAAACCTCCCTTGGCACAGCTTGAGACTGTGTCCTCTTGTTCTGGTGCTGGCTGCCTGGGAGAAGAGACCAACCCCCACCTGGTTGTAGAGAGCAATGAGGTCTTCCCTTCCCTGTGCTGATGACTGTCTCAATCCCCTCATCCAGATCATCAATCAAGATATTGAAGAGGATGGGACCCAGCACTGATCCCTGGGGGACGCCACTGGTGCCTGGCTGCCAGCTGGCTGTGGCACCATTCACCACCACTCTCTGGGCTCAGCCTCCAGCCAGTTCCTAACCCAGCTCAGAGTGCTGCTGTCCAAGCCAGGGGCTGGCAGCTTGGCCAGCAGTTTGCTGTGGGGGATGGTGTCAAAGGCCTTGCTGGAGTCCAGGTAGACCACATCCACAGCCTGCCCCACATCCCCCAGGCAGTCACCTGGGCATGGAAGGAGATCAGGTTGGAGAGGCAGGACCTGCCCTTCCTAAATCCGTGTTGGCTGGGCCTGAGCCCTTGGCCATCCTGCAGGTGCACAGTTATTGCCCCCAGGATGATCTGCTCCATCATTTCCCCTGGCACTGAGGTCAGGCTGCCAGGCCTGGAGCTTCCAGGCTCCTCCATCCGACCCTTCTTGTGGATGGGGACCACACTGGCCAGTTTCCAGTCAACTGGGACCTCACCGGTCAGCCAGGACTGGAGGGAAATGCTGGAGAGTGGCTTGGCTGCTTAATTACTGTTTTTTTCCCCCTGAGAACTCAGTTTCACTAACACTCCAGCTGAAAGCACCACTGAACACCTTAAGTGTCAGGTGACTTCCCTGGAAATGCGAGGGGAAACACGAATCCAGAGAGGTTGCCAGTTTCTGTGCCACAGTGCAAAGCTCTCAAACCACAGCCGGACTGTGCGCTGTGACAAGAGGCAACCACAGCATGTGCTAGCTTGGAAGCGATTCCCAAAGGTCAGCTGGACCAACCCCCCTGCAGTCAGCAGGGGCGCCTCCAGCTAGATCAGGATGCTCACAGCCACGTCAGGTTTGACCTTAAATGTTTCCAGGGAGGGAGCCCAAACCACCTCCCTGAGCAACCTGTTCCAGTGTCTCACCACCCTCACTGTAAAGAACTTCCTCCTAATCTCCAACTTAAATCTCCCCTGCTCCGGTTTCTAACCACTGTCCCTCATTCTGTCACTGCAAGCCCTTGCCAAAAGTCCCTCCCCAGCTGCCCTGCAATCTCCCTTTGGGTATTGCAAGGCTGCTCCGAGGTCACAGTCTCACAGTATCACCAAGGTTGGAAGAGACCTCGAAGATCATCGAGTCCAACCTGTCACCACAGACCCCATGACTAGACCATGGCACCAAGTGCCACATCCAGTCCCCTCTTGAACACCTCCAGGGACGGTGACTCCACCACCTCCCTGGGCAGCACATCCCAATGGCCAATGACTCTCTAAGTGAAGAACTTTCTCCTCACCTCCAGCCTAAACTTCCCCTGGCACAGCTTGAGACTCTGTCCTCTTGTTCTGGTGCTGGTTGCTAGAGAGGAGAGACCAACCCCCACCTGGCTACAACCACCTTTCAGGTAATTCTAGAGAGCAATGAGGTCTCCCTGGAGCCTTCTCTTCTCAAAGCTGAACAGTCCCAACTCTCTCAGCCTGTGCCCATATCAGAGCTGCTTCATCTCCTTGATCATCTTCATGGCCTCCTCTGGAGCCTCTCCATCAGGTCCATGTCCTTGCTGTGCTGAGGGTTCCCAAGCTGAACACAGCCCTGCAGGTGAGGTCTCAGCAGAGCAGAGCAGAGGGGCAGAAGCCTCTCTCTCCATCTCTGGCCACACTGCTTTGGATGCAGCCCAGGCTGCCACTGGCCTTCTGCAAGCACTCGTTGCTGGCTCCTGTCCAGCTTCTCACCACCAGCACCCAAAGTCCTTTTCTGCAGGGCTGCTCTCAGTCTCATCATCCCCCAGTTTGGACTGGTCTCTAGGATTGTTCCAACCTAGGTGCAGGACCTTGCACTTTGCATTACTGAACCTCAATGAGGTTCTCCTCAGCCACCTCTCCAGCCTGTCCAGGTGCCTCTGGATGGCATCCTGTCCCTCAGTCGTGTCAACACATGCTTCACAACCCACCCTCTTGCCAGAGAATCAAGGTGGAAATGTATTTTCCCTGCAAATTGGAAAGCTTGTGTGTGTGTTGGAAAGCTGAGAGGTGCCTCTCTAGGATACAGCCTCTCATCTGCAGCCTTCAACTCCAAATCACAGCCCATGCTTGGAAGGAACAGAACTCCTTGACAGATGATGCCAGTGCGGTGCCACGGTCCTTGGTGCACGCCAGGACTGCCCTCCTTAGCACCACGTCTGCTGTGGTCGGGCGGGGGGGTGTGTGGGGAGAAACTTGTTTTGTAATTGTAACCAAATCTACAGAGAAGCCAGAAGGAAAATGTCACTGGAACAGGCTCTAGAGAGAGATTTCATGTGGAAGTGTCAGGGCTGCTTCTGGGGAGGACAAGGGTATGCAGAAGCTACACACTTTTTCCTAGCATGGCAGGTAAGAAGTCCTAAAGCCGTGAGGATCAGAACTGCAGGCAGAGCGTCCTGGCACCTTTCCTATACCTCTGAAATCAAGAGTCTGCTTGTGAGGTGAAACATCAGGGCTGTGAGAAGCTCTGGTTTGTGATTGCTCTGCTCTCTCCTATCTGTTACATGCTCTTCATTTACCTTTCAGGTTGTCTGTGACATCCTTGGCAAGCAGGAGCATATGCAAATGAGGTTTTTTTTGCCCTCTTTCATTCATTAGTAATATCTAAATCTGCAGGCTTGTGTGTTTAAATCCACATCCATATCATAGCTTGTAGCCAAGGTGCCAACTGTTCCTCCACACTCATTTCATTTCCCTGGGTGAAATGCTGATTCAAGTGGACATAATAAAGAAGTCAGTCACTTAAGCATGGAAATTAAGCTGTTGCCTGTCAGAGATCTTCTCCAGTCATCTCATTACTGCATACTAATGATGCAGCTTAATCTCTGCATCTTTTATTTGGCCTTATTAAGCATATCCCTGCTCTTATTAGGCATCAGGAAGAAAGCAAAGTTATGCTTGGAAAACAGCAGCAGGAGGCTCAGCCCTCGCTCGCTGACACTTCCCCGTCCCACGTTATTGCCTGTGCCTGGGGATGGTTGTGGTATCACAGTATCACAGTCCCACAGTATCACCAAGGCTGGAAGAGACCTCGAAGGTCATCGAGTCCAACCTGTAACCACAGACCTCACGACTAGACCATGGCACCAAGTGCCACGTCCAGTCCCCTCTTGAACCCCTCCAGGGACGGTGACTCCACCACCTCCCTGGGCAGCACATCCCAAGGGCCAATGACTCTCTCTGGGAAGAACTTTCTCCTCACCTCCAGCCTAAACTTTCCCTGGTGCAGCTTGAGACTGTGTCCTCTTGTTCTGGTGCTGGCTGCCGGGGAGAAGAGGCCAACCCCTTCCTGGCTACAACCACCCTTCAGGGAGTTGTAGAGAGCAATGAGGTCGCCCCTGAGCCTCCTCTTCTGCAGGCTAATCAGCCCCAGCTCCCTCAGCCTCTCCTCACAGGGCTGTGCTCAAGGCCTCTCCCCAGCCTTGTTGCCCTTCTCTGGACACCTTCAAGTCTCTCAATGTCCTTCCTAAACTGAGGGGCCCAGAACTGGACACAGGACTCAAGGTGTGGCCTAACCAAAGCAGAGTCCAGGGGCACAATGACCTCCCTGCTCCTGCTGGCCACACTGCTCCTGATGCAGGCCAGGATGCCCTTGGCCTTCTTGGCCCCCTGGGCACACTGCTGGCTCATGTTCAGGCAGCTGTCAATCAGCACCCCCAGGTCCCTCTCTGGTTGGCAGCTCTCAGCCACTCTGAGCCCAGCCTGTAGCTCTGCCTGGGGTTGCTGTGGCCAAAGTGCAGCCCCTGGCACTTGGACTTGTTGAATGCCATCCTGTTGGCCTCTGCCCATCTGTCCAGTGAGTCGAGGTCCCTCTGCAGAGCCCTTCTGTCCTCTAACTGACCAACATCTGCTCCCAACTTGGGGTCATCTGCAAATGTGCTGATGACTGTCTCGATCTCCTCATCCAGATCGTCAGTGAAGACATTGAAGAGGCTGGGGCCCAGCACTGATCCCTGGGGCACACCACTGGTGCCTGGCCTCCAGCTGGATGTGGCACCATTCACCACCACTCCCTGGGCCCGGCCCTCCAGCCAGTTCCCAACCCAGCGCAGAGTGCTGCTGTCCAAGCCAGGAGCTGACAGCTTGGCCAGCAGTTTGCTGTGGGGGACGGTGTCAAAGTCCAGGTAGACCACATCCACAGCCTGCCCCACATCCCCCAGGCAGTCACCTGATAGTTTCAGGCTGTGCCTAGAAAATTTTTCCACAGGTCTTGAACAGAAAGTGATAGAATGTAAATAAACCACCGTTGGATGTCAAAAGGAAAACATCAGTGAGGTGTGAATCATCCCATTGGACTGGAATCTAACATCAAGTGCCATTTGCAAACTAGCTTGGCCGCCCTTCGGCTTCCTTCGCCCCGGCAGATGCTAACTGCTTCTGCTCAGCTGTTGCTGACCTTGGCTGTGCTCTTGCTGTGGTTAAGTACTAACAAGCAGCTCTCAGCTTTCCTCCTTTCTGCTCTTGTCCTGTGTACAGGGGGAAGAGGGGGAAGCTGTTGGCAAACCCTCCTGGGGGTCCTGGTGTTGCTGATAAATTGTGTATATGTGTGTGCAAATATTCTGTGTTTTGTACATGCTCCTCACATTTCTTACTTCTAGATTGTAGCTGTGCTTGTGAACAGAGCTTCATTCGCTTTCCACTGAGCTGCTCTGGCCGTTTTATGGTGGGGGTGGAACTTCAACCCACCACAACAGCAGCAGCAGGTGCCAAGTCATTCCAGATACCCCAAATCCTCTTTGTGTGGTCTGGCAAGCTCAATAAGGTGTCTTGTTGAGGCTTGGGTTATGGTTTTGGGTTTGCTTTTGTACCTGAATCCCCCAAACAGCAAGGTAAAGAGATAGCTTTGCTCCAAGCAGTAGGACTCAGCAGTTCTGACTCTGTCAATGGCTGTCAATGGGTCCATGTCCCAGTGGAGGCCAGGGACAAGCAGAGTCCCTCAGGGATCAGTCCTGGGACCAGGCTTGCTCAACATCTCTGTGGGTGCCATGGACAGTGGCACTGAGTGCAGCCTCAGCAAGGCTGCTGATGACACCAAGCTGTGTGGTGCAGCAGACAGCTGGAGGGAAGGGATCCATCCAGAGGGAGCTGGACAGGCTGGAGAGGTGGGCACAAGCCAACCTCAGGAGCTTCAACAGGACCAAGGGCAGGGTCCTGCAGCTGGGTGGAGGCAACCCCAGGCACAAATGCAGGCTGGGCAGGGACTGGCTGGAGAGCAGCCCTGAGGAGAGAGACTTGGGGGTGCTGGGGGAGGAGAAGCTCAACAGGAGCTCTCAGTGTGCACTTGCAGCCCGGAAAGCCAATCAGAGCCTGGGCTGCAGCAGGAGAAGTGTGGCCAGCAGGGCCAGGGAGGGGATTCTCCCCCTCTGCTCAGCCCTGCTGAGACCCCACCTGCAGTACTGCCTCCAGTTCTGGAGCCCTTATTCCAAGAGGGATCTGGAGGTGCTGGAAGGTGTCCAGAGCAGGGCCACGAGGAGGAGCAGAGGGCTGGAGCACCTCTGCTGTGAGGACAGACTGAAGGAGTTGGGGCTGTTCAGGCTGGAGAAGAGAAGGCTCCCAGGTGACCTCATTGTGGCCTTCCAGGATCTGAAGGGGGCTCCAGGAAGGCTGGGGAGGGACTGCTCAGGCTCTCAGGTAGTGATGGGACTAGGGGGAATGGAATGAAGCTGGAGGTGGGGAGATTCAGGCTGGAGGGGAGGAGGAAGTTCTTCCCCACGGGAGTGGTGAAGGCCTGGAATGGGTTGTCCAGGGAGGTGGTTGAGGCCCCGTCCCTGGAGGTGTTTAAGCCCAGGCTGGATGAGGCTGTGGGCAGCCTGATGTAGTGTGGGGTGTCCCTGCCCACGGCAGGGGGTTTGGAACTGGATGATCCTTGTGGTCCCTTCCAACCCTGACTGATACTATGATACTATGATACTATCAGTCACTGGCAGTAGCCCACAGCTGCTACAGGCTGAGCTGGGCTGATGCTGCAGCCAGGCTGTGTTTTGCACAGCCTTTATTATCCTGCCCCTTCTGGAGTGCTGTGCAATGTGCCACTCACCCACAATCAGTGTGTCTGCTCAATCTACCGACACAGGCATGCCCCAAACTCAAATGCAGGGATAAATAAAGTCTTCATTGATTACAGCTGCTTCAGTGATTCATCTGGGGAGGTTGCAGCCAGCCTTTTGTTACCACCTTCCTAAACACCAAGCATTACTCAGCTTAGAAGATTGAGGCTGATGCATCCTGGGTGGCTAGAGCTCCTCTTCCTGTTGGTTAGTGGCTAGGGATACAGAAATGCAGTGGTGGGGAACATTTCTCAGCTTCTTTTCATTAGCTGCTTATTGTGCACTGAACTGAAGAGTGAAACTTACAGGGTGAAACCAGGTAGTGGAATAGCCTTGCAGAGGGCCTGCATGTGGCATGTGAAATGACACAAAATAGCATAAACTCCCTTAACTTGTTCTGTTTCTGAAGGGAAGGGAAGGGAAGGGAAGGGAAGGGAAGGAAGGGAAGGGAAGGGAAGGGAAGGGAAGGGAAGGGAAGGGAAGGGAAGGGAAGGGAAGGGAAGGGAAGGGAAGGGAAGGGAAGGAAGGGAAGGGAAGGGAAGGGAAGGGAAGGGTTTGGGAAGGTTTGGGAAGGGAAGGTTTGGGAAGGGAAGGTTTGGGAAGGTTTGGGAAGGGAAGGTTTGGGAAGGGAAGGGAAGGTTTGGGAAGGGAAGGTTTGGGAAGGGAAGGTTTGGGAAGGGAAGGGAAGGTTTGGGAAGGGAAGGTTTGGGAAGGGAAGGTTTGGGAAGGGGAAGGTTTGGGAAGGTTTGGGAAGGAAGGGAAGGTTTGGGAAGGGAAGGTTTGGGAAGGGGGAAGGTTTGGGAAGGTTTGGGAAGGGAAGGGAAGGGAAGGGAAGGGAAGGGAAGGGAAGGGAAGGGAAGGGAGGGAAGGGAAGGGAAGGGAAGGGAAGGGGGAAGGGAAGGGAAGGAGGGAAGGGAAGGGAAGGGAAGGGGAAGGGGAAGGGAAGGGAAGGGAAGGGAAGGGAAGGGAAGGGAAGGGAAGGGAAGGGAAGGGAAGGGAAGGGAAGGGAAGGGAAGGAGAGGAGAGGAGAGAGAGGGAGGAGGAGGGGAGGGGAGGAGGGAGGAGGGAGGAGGGAGAGGGGAGGGAGGAGGGAGGGAGAGGAGGGAGGGAGAGATTTATTTATTTATTTACTATTTATTTATATATATATTTACTTTTTATATTTACTATATTTATTATTTTATTATTATTTATTATTATTATTATTATTATTATTATTATTTATTATTTATTATTAATATTTATTATTTATTATTATTTATTTATTATTTATTATTTATTATTTATTATTTATTATTATTATTTAATATTTATTATTATTTATTATTTATTATTTATTATTTATTATTTATTATTATTATTATTTATTATTTATTATTTATTATTAGAGGAGAGGAGAGGAGAGGAGAGGAGAGGAGAGGAGAGGAGAGGAGAGGAGAGGAGAGAGGAGGGAGAGGAGAGGAGAGGAGAGGAGAGGAGAGGAGAGGAGAGGAGAGGAGAGGAGAGGAGAGGAGAGGGAGGGAGAGGAGAGGAGAGGAGAGGAGAGGAGAGGAGAGGAGAGACCTTCAAGATCATTGTGTCCAACCTATCAACTAATCCAACACCACCTAATCAACTAACCCATGGCACCAAGCACCCCAGCAAGTCTCCTCCTGAACACCTCCAGGGATGGTGACTCCACCACCTCCCTGGGCAGCCCATTCCAATGGGCAATCACTCTCTCTGTGTAGAACTTCTTCCTCACCTCCAGCCTAAACCTCCCCTGGCACAGCTTGAGACTGTGTCCTCTTGTTCTGGTGCTGGCTGCCTGGGAGAAGAGACCAACCCCCACCTGGCTACAACCTCCCTTCAGGGAGTTGGAGAGAGCAAGAAGGTCTCCCCTGAGTCTCCTCTTCTCCAGGCTAAGCAACCCCAGCTCCCTCAGCCTCTCCTCACAGGGCTGTGCTCCAAACCCTCCCCAGCCTTGTTGCCCTTCTCTGGACTCCTTCCAGCAAGTCAACCTCCTTCCTGAACTGAGGGGCCCAGAACTGGACACAGGACTCAAGGTGTGGCCTAACCAGTGCAGTGTCCAGGGGCACAATGACCTCCTGCTCCTGCTGGCCACACTCTTCCTGATGCAGGCCAGGATGCCATTGGCCTTCTTGGCCACCTGGGCACACTGCAGGCTCATGTTCAGCTTCCCATCAACCAGCACCCCCAGGTCCCTCTCTGCCTGGCTGCTCTCAGCCACTCTGCCCCCAGCCTGTAGCACTGCCTGGGGTTGCTGTGGCCAATGTGCAGCACCTGGCACTTGGATGTGTTCAATCTCCTGCCCTTGGCCTCTGCCCATCTGTCCAGCCTGTCGAGGTCCCTCTGCAAAGCCTCTCTGCCCTCCAGCAGATCAACTCCTGCCCCCAGCTTGGTGTCATCTGCAAATTTACTGATGCTGGACTCAATGCCCTCCTCCAGATCATCAATAAAGATGTTGAAGAGCATGGGGCCCAGCACTGGGGCACACCACTGGTGCCTGGCTGCCAGCTGGCTGTGCCACCATTCACCACCACTCTCTGGGCTCAGCCTCCAGCCAGTGCCTAACCCAGCTCAGAGTGCTGCTGTCCAAGCCAGGGGCTGACAGCTTGGCCAGGAGTTTGCTCCGGAGGATGGTGTCAAAGGCCTTGCCCTCCAGTAGATCCTCTTGAATCAGGGAGCCCAAAACTGGATCCAGTATTCCAGGGGTGTAGTCTCAGCAGGGTGGAGTAGAGGGGCAGGAGAATGCCCTAGACCTGGGGCACTCTTTTCTTGATGCACCTCAGGATGCTGTTGGCCCTGTTGGCCAGAAGGACACATTCCTGTCCCAACAGTGTGTAAAAAGAGGATAAATGTCCTTTTATTTCTGGCAGCAATATTTCCAGGAAGGGACTGAAAGGTGGTTTAGGAACTTACACCAGGGAGGGCTGGATAACTGTTACATGCAGAGAGATAAAGCTTTGTGTTATCATGTTGTAGCTAGAAGGGCAGAGATTTAGACTGGACATTGGGGAAAAAAAATTCAGAGGAGGAGTGGTGAGGGATAGAAATGTGCTGCCCAGGGAGGTGGTGGAATCACCAGCCCTGGAGGTGTTTAAAGGTCACTTAGACATGGTGCCTGGGGATATGGTTTAGGGGTGAACTTTGTAGAGCAGGGTTCTGGGTTGGACTTGGTGATCCTGAGGCTCTTTTCCAACCTGAATATTTCTGTGATTTGCAGCATGTGAAGTACAGACCCAGCTGGGTTGATGCTCCTTACAGGCTGATGGCATCAATAATCTCTCCTCATTTCTCCTCACACTTGAACCTGCTTTATCACTCCCCTGAAGGGAAACAGTACACAGGAAACAAAGCTCTATCAGGTTAGACAGGTGAGGCTCAAACTGTACCCAGGGTGGGTCATAGAATCATAGAGTGATTTGGGTTGGAGGGGACCTCCAAAGGTGCTTCCAAAGGAGGAAAGGTCACTGTGATCTCTTCTCTCCTTTGTATTCTGTTGCCAGCTTGAATGTTGCACATCAGCCGATTTAACTGTCGTGTCCACATGCTGCTGTTCTGTTCCAGAAACACCTGGAATTTCTTGCAGAGTGGCCAAACACAATGGTGGAATCCTAGCAAAAGGCCAGTTTGGGAACTGTCAGTGCATGCAGCTTGGCCAGGAGATTTGAAAACAAAAATGGTTTAGAAAAAGAAAGAAACGAACAAAGGTTTGGGGAAAAAAATAGTTTACAAAAAGAAAGAAAGAAACAAACAAAACTTCTTTTCACAGTCATAAAAAACCAAGCTGGCAGAGAGCTAAGGTCATGTCAGTCCACCCCTCACCCCCCAAAAAACATTCACAGGTTCATGGAATGCTTTAGGTCAGAAGCAACCTTAAAGCTCATCCAGTTCCAACCCCTGCCACGGGCAGGGACACCTCCCACCAGCCCAGGCTGCTCAGGGCCTCATCCAGCCTGGCCCTGAATGCCTCCAGGGAGGGAGCATCCACAGCCCCTCCCTGGGCAGCCTGTGCCAGTGTCTCCCCACCCTCACTGTCAAGAATTTCTTCCTCATCTCCAGTCTCAATCTGCCCTCTTCAAGCTTCAATCCATCCTATCACTACAAGCCCTTCTGAAAAGTCCCTTCCTGGCTGTTATTTTTTCCCACAGCTGCACTTATGTAATTCCCTGAAGATGTTGATCTAACCTGTTCTTATCAATGTTTGCTGCTGAGATTAATTCCATCTGCTCTCATTTAGGTTTGCTATTTCTTGTTTTCTCCCACTCCAAAAGAGAGAAAAAAGGGAAATGTTTATCTCCTTTCAGGCAACTTTTTACAGGGTGAATACAGAATAGAGAATTAACCAGGCTGGAAAAGACCTTGGAGATCATCAAGTCCAACCTAGCACCCAGCACCATCTGATCAACTAACCCATGGCACCAAGTGCTTCATCCAGGCTCTTCCTAAACACCTCCAGTGATGGTGGCTCCACCACCTCCCTGGGCAGCACATCCCAAGGGCCAATCTCTCTTGCTGGGAAGAATTTCTTCTTGAGAAGGAATTTCTTCTTGAGACTGTGTCTTCTTGTTCTGGTGCTGGGTGCCTGGGAGAAGAGACCAACCCCCACCTGGCTACAACCTCCCTTCAGGGAGTTGGAGAGAGCAATGAGGTCTCCCCTGAGCCTCCTCTTCTCCAGGCTAAGCAACCCCAGCTCCCTCAGCCTCTCCTCACAGGGCTGTGCTCCAGACCCCTCCCCAGCTTTGTTGCCCTTCTCTGGACACCTTCCAGCAGCTCAACATCTTTCCTGACCTGAGGAGCCCAGAGCTGGACACAGGACTCAAGGTGTGGCCTAACCAGTGCTGAGCACAGGGCACAATGACTTCCCTGCTCCCATTGGCCACACTGCTCCTGATGCAGGCCAGGATGCCACTGGCCTTCTTTGCCCCTTGGGCACACTGCTGGCTCATGTTCAGCTGCTGTCAAGCAGCACCCCCAGGAAGACTGTTCCAGTCTTTGGGAATGCACTTAGGAACTCCCATGAAGGTGAAGCAGGAATCCTTTACTGGTACAGAAGAAGCAGTTTCTATAGGGAAAATCGAGCAGGCTAAGCGATTCCTTGACACCTTTGTACCCCTGTTGCTAATTGAGTTTTCTTCTTTGATGTGCAGCTGTCCACTGTTATCTTCATCCCATATCAGGTTGAGCTGCTCTTGCATGGAGGCAAATGTCCTTCTGTCTCACACTTCAGGTTGTTTGCTGATGATAAGTCTTCTTATCATCAGGCTACTCTCCTGCTATCAGTGGCCTGTTGTTCTTGCTTGTCCTGAAACCGTCCATGAAACCTTCCTTTCTGCTCTCCCACAGCAATCTTTTCTGACTATTGTGGTGGTTTTAGGCTATGCCCTTAAAACTCAGCTGCAGATTTTGAGCTGAAAAGTAGAACAATATAAACAAATCACTATTGGGCGTAAAAAGGGAAACAAAAGATTATTCTGAACAAATTCATTGGATAAATATCTGGAATAAGGTGAGCTGTATCATAACAATTCAGTTGGTCTCATCTTCCAGGCAATCAGCACCAGAACAAGAGGACACAGTCTTAAGCTGTGCCAGGGGAGGTTTAAGCTTGAGGTGAAGAGAAAGTTCTTCATAGAGAGAGTTGTTAGCCATTGGAATGTGCTGCCCAGGGAGGTGGTGGAGTCACCATCCCTGGAGGTGTTCAAGAGGGGATTGGATGTGGCACTTGGTGCCATGGTTTAACTGTCAGGAGGTGTTGGGTGACAGGTTGGACTTGATGATCTTTGAGGTCTTTTCCAACCTTATTGATTCTATGATTCACATTTCACTTCCATTCCCATTCCTCTTCTCTTCTCTTCTCTTCTCTTCTCTTCTCTTCTCTTCTCTTCTCTTCTCTTCTCTTCTCTTCTCTTCTCTTCTCTTCTCTTCTCTTCTCTTCTCTTCTCTTCTCTTCTCTTCTCTTCTCTTCTCTTCTCTTCTCTTCTCTTCTCTTCTCTTCTCTTCTCTTCTCTTCTCTTCTCTTCTCTTCTCTTCTCTTCTCTTCTCTTCTCTTCTCTTCTCTTCTCTTCTCTTCTCTTCTCTTCTCTTCTCTTCTCTTCTCTTCTCGGCTGGTCTGCTTCGCCCGGGGGATAACAACGCTTCTGGCTGACCATGAGGTAAGAACTAACACTGCTTTCTCCCAGCTCTTCCCTTTCCTCTCTCTGGTACAGAGGGGTGGGGGAGGTTGGGGGGGGCAGTAGAGCAGCTTTTCTGGTCTTTTGGACCAGGGGGTTTCCTTGTTATTTGCTAATTGTACCTCCTGGCTGTGCTGTACACATTCACTGCATTCCATTGCAGAGTGCAGTTCTTGCTTGTAAATCCAGCTTCAGTTGCTGCTGACTGAGTTGACTGCTGACTGCCAGTTGGTCTGGCAAAGGTAATGCTGGGGGGAACTTCAATCCACCACAGCTATTTTAAATGGCATCTCAGGTGAACACATACAGCCAAATGATTAACAGTTTGAGACTGAAAAAGCCCTCACAGGGGTGGTGGGTTTGGGCTATGCCTTTAAAACTCAGTTACAGATTTTGAGCAGAAAAGTAGAAAAATATGAACAAATCACTATGGGGTGTGAAAAGGAAAAAACAAAAGGCTATTCTAAACAAATTCATTGGGCAAATATCTAGGATAAGAGGAGCTGTACCACAACAATTCTCTCTCCTCTCCCCTGATCTCTGCTGTTTTGCTTCATTCAGGAGAGATTAACCTGCTTGTCAGCTGGCCTTGGCTGAGCTGTTTAGTTAAGTCTGAGCTCTTTAGTTAACCCACCGGTTGCTCTCTGCTCCTTTTTTCTCTTGGGACAGGGGGGTAAGAGGGGACAGTGGAACAGCTTCCCTGGTCTCAGAGCAGGGGCATTTTTGTGCTGTTTGCTCATTGTAAATATCTGTATCATATTGTGACCCCTGGCTGTGCTGTACACATTCACTGCATTCCATTGCAGAGCGTAGTTCTTGCTTGTAAATACAGCTTCAGTTGCTTCTGTCTGAGCTGGTCTGGCAAAGGTAATGCTGGGGGGTGGAAACTTCAACCCACCACAACGGGTCACACCTATTCTGTCCCTCTACTGGTACCAGATTGTTATCTGCAGCTTATTTCCCATCTTGATTTTTCGTGGGTAGGTAATTGATCAGCACCTCTGAAAATCAATCCCTGCTGGACCTCAGTGGTGAGGCCTCAGCCACTTCCCTTAGGAAACCAGAGGTACCATAGTATCAGTCAGGGTTGGAAGGGACCACAAGGATCATCCAGTTCCAACCCCCTGCCATGGGCAGGGACACCCCACACTACATCAGGCTGCCCACAGCCTCATCCAGCCTGGGCTTAAACACCTCCAGGGACGGGGCCTCAACCACCTCCCTGGACAACCCATCCCAGGGCTTCACCACTCTCATGGGGAAGAACTTCCTCCTCCCCTCCAGCCTCAGTCTCCCCACCTCCAGCTTCAGTCCATTCCCCCTAGTCCTATCACTCCCTGAGAGCCTGAGCAGTCCCTCCCCAGCCTTCCTGGAGCCCCCTTCAGATCCTGGAAGGCCACAATGAGGTCACCTGGGAGCCTTCTCTTCTCCAGCCTGAACAGCCCCAACTCCTTCAGTCTGTCCTCACAGGAGAGGTGCTCCAGCCCTCTGCTCCTCCTCGTGGCCCTTCTCTGGACACCTTCCAGCACCTCCATATCATTGCTCTGAGATGTCAACATGAAAATGCAGCCACCCCAGAATTCAGAAGGACTCCAGGCACCACTCTGCAGCTTCTTTCCCTGCAGTTAGAATGGTTTCTGTTTCTGAGGGTGCTCTGCAGCATGGTGAGCACAGCAGTGCTCCAGGTACACAACCAGCTCTTCGGGAGGACAAGAAGCACAGTCAAGAAGCTATTCCTGAAGCTCCTCTTTGCAGTTTCTCCTTTTCTTCATTATACTGTGCCGTGGATGACACTTCATCTCGGTGATACAGACCCACGCTCCTCTGAAGACCAGCTCCAACCATCCAAACCCACTTATCAGCACCTTTGATGCCCTTCCTCTCCTTCCTCCCTGAGCAGTACAGGCCATTCAAACCCTTCCAGGCAGCTTGGATCCAAGAGTGGCAGAGATTCCTGTGACTCCTGTGACCTCCCCCGGCCTCGATCCCATGAGGACACTTGCTGGTGGGAGGTACCTTTCCCAAACAGCCCCCTGCCGTGGTACTTGCTCCTCCTTACCTGGGGCTTTTTAGTCTGGAGAAGAGAAGACTGAGAGGGGATTTAATAAATGTTTATCAGCATCTGCCCAACCAAAACAAAACCATTTTGTGGTCTCTCTCCCAGTGCTGCTGGCTGCTGCAGGGTGGCTCTTTATTTTTTTAGTTACTCTTGAACCATAAAGAAGGTTTGCAAAGTGCTGATGTCCCTTGGGCGTAGCTGCATGGAGTTATTATCTTGTGAGACCATTCATTAAAGGTGACAGCAAAGCTTGTTAGCTGGCTTTGTTCTCAGCCTGAGCACAAACAGGTGGGCTAGCCATGCATAATGAGTGAAGCTGTTTCTACACACTCTCCAGAAGGGTTCTAAGCTCCAGCACGTGGCTTATCGTTGTGCACCTCTTGGAAAGCTGCAGCTGGTGGAAACCAGGGTGAAGAGCATGTCTCATGACAGCTGTTTGCAGAGATCTGACTTGATGGCAGCTGAGCAGGCTGGGGATAAGATGGTGCTTGCTCACACCCTGGGACACTGACAAAGGGTCTTTGTACTCTGTGCTGTTTTACAGCCAGCACTGGGCTGCTCCTCACCGGTACAAAGCACTCAGCCCAGCACGTGAATCACTTGCTTTCACTAAAGAAGTGAACTTGGGCTTTAGAGGGCTAAAGAATGTAGAATACAGAATTAACCAGGTTGGAAAAGACCTTGGAGATCATCAAGTCCAACCTATCACCCAACACCATCTGATCAACTAAACCATGGCTCCAAGTGCCTCATCCAGGCTCTTCCTAAACACCTCCAGGGATGGGGACTCCACCACCTCCCTGGGCAGCACATCCCAGTGGCCAATCTCTCTTGCTGGGAAGAATTTCTTCCTATCATCCAGCCTAAACCTCCCCTGGCACAGCTTGAGACTGTGTCCTCTTGTTCTGGTGCTGCTTGCCTGGGAGAAGAGACCAACCCCCACCTGGCTACAACCTCCCTTCAGGGAGTTGCAGATGGCAACAGGGTCTCCCCAGAGCCTCCTAGGGTGGTTGTCAGCCTCAATACTTACCGCAGTCCTCTGATCCTGCACATTTTCAGCACTTCCTACCCTGATCTCTGTTTTTTATAGTAAAAATAACAAAATGGCTAAGAGGCTGCTTGTCCCCTGGCAGTGGTGGGGATGGGAGGGACTGGCACCACTGAGTGGTTCTCTCCGTCACCCATGCCAGCTCAGTCAGATCTCTACAGAAGTGCATCGCTTGCAGAGACATTGAGCAGCCTTCCCGCAGTGGGCACTAGTATGGCTCCCCAGGGACCACAGCAGCATGCAGGAGGCAAAGCTACACCATGGAGAAGTCCAGGGAAGTGTGAGGGCAAAGCGTGTCCCACTTCCACTGGCAGTGAGTGGAAGTCTCACTGTCCCAGTTTGAAGGGGGAACTTTGGAATGGAATGGAATGGAATGGAATGGAGTGGAATGGAATAGAATAGAATAGAATAGAATAGAATAGAATGGAATGGAATGGAATGGAATGGAATGGAATGGAATAGAATAGAATAGAATAGAATAGAATAGAATAGAATGGAATGGAATGGAATGGAATGGAATAGAATAGAATGGAATGGAATGGAATGGAATGGAATGGAATGGAATGGAATGGAATGGAATAGAATGGAATGGAATGGAATGGAGTGGAATGGAATGGAATGGAGTGGAATGGAATGGAATGGAATGGAATGGAATGGAGTGGAATGGAATAGAATAGAATGGAATGGAGTGGAATGGAATAGAATAGAATAGAATAGAATAGAATAGAATAGAATAGAATAGAATAGAATAGAATAGAATGGAATGGAATGGAATAGAATAGAATAGAATAGAATGGAATGGAATGGAATGGAATGGAGTGGAATAGAATAGAATAGAATAGAATGGAATGGAATGGAATGGAATAGAATGGAATAGAATAGAATAGAATAGAATAGAATAGAATAGAATAGAATAGAATAGAATAGAATAGAATGAATGAGTGGAATGGAATAGAATAGAATGGAATGGAGTGGAATGGAATGGAATGGAATAGAATAGAATAGAATAGAATAGAATAGAATAGAATAGAATGGAATGGAATGGAATGGAATAGAATAGAATAGAATAGAATAGAATAGAATAGAATAGAATGGAATGGAATGGAATGGAATGGAATGGAGTGGAATAGAATAGAATAGAATAGAATGGAATGGAATGGAATGGAATAGAATGGAATAGAATGGAATAGAATAGAATAGAATAGAATAGAATAGAATAGAATAGAATAGAATAGAATAGAATGGAGTGGAATGGAATGGAATGGAATGGAATGGAATGGAATGGAATGGAATGGAATGGAATGGAATAGACCTTCAAGATCACCATAAAGACCAACCTATCATCCAACACCACCTAATCAACTAACCCATGGCACCAAGCACCCCATCAAGTCTCCTCCTGAGCACCTCCAATGATGGTGACTCCACCACCTGACTGCAAAGGCTGAAAGTAAAACAAATTACCACTGGATGCAAAAGGAAAATAATGATAAGGTCTGTAGAATTCACTGGAGGGCTGATGGGGATATGGAGCAGAGGCACAAACAGTTCTTGCTCTCTCTTTTCTTCTCCTGTTACTTTTTCTTGCAGCTTCTCCCTCTCCCGTGGCCTTGCCTGGGTATCTCTGGTTTGACTACTGTGTGAGGTAGCATGAAAAGAGGGAGGGAGTGGGGGAGGAGGTGAATGGGTCCCCTGGATCCATCCAGGGGGTCTGAGGAGTTTCTGTGCTGTTTATAAATTGTAAATATATATATATATAGGGAGAGCACATATATTGCATATTTTGTACATATTCAATGTATAGAGGCTCCATAGGCCTCTAGAGAGGCTCCCACGGGTCTATAGTCTCCATAGGCCTCTAGAGAGGCTCCCATGGGTCCATAGTCTCCATAGGCCTCTAGAGAGGCTCCCACGGGCTCTACAGAGGTGCCATAGGCTTCTGTAGAGGCTCCATTAGCCTCTAGAGGGCTCCCATGGGCTCTACAGAGGTGCCATAGGCTTCTGTAGAGGCTCCATTAGCCTCTAGAGGGCTCCCATGGGCTCTACAGAGGTGCCATAGGCTTCTGTAGAGGCTCCATTAGCCTCTAGAGAGGCTCCCATGGGCTCTACAGAGGTGCCATTGGTGTCTGTAGAGGCTCCATTAGCCTCTAGAGAGGCTCCCATGGGCTCTACAGAGGTGCCATAGGCTTCTGTAGAGGCTCCATTAGCCTCTAGAGAGGCTCCCATGGGCTCTACAGAGGTGCCATAGGCTTCTGTAGAGGCTCCATTAGCCTCTAGAGAGGCTCCCATGGGCTCTACAGAGGTGCCATAGGCTTCTGTAGAGGCTCCATTAGCCTCTAGAGAGGCTCCCATGGGTTCTACAGAGGTGCCATAGGCTTCTGTAGAGGCTCCATTAGCCTCTAGAGAGGCTCCCATGGGCTCTACAGAGGTGCCATAGGCTTCTGTAGAGGCTCCATTAGCCTCTAGAGAGGCTCCCATGGGCTCTACAGAGGTGCCATAGGCTTCTGTAGAGGCTCCATTAGCCTCTAGAGAGGCTCCCATGGGCTCTACAGAGGTGCCATAGGCTTCTGTAGAGGCTCCATTAGCCTCTAGAGAGGCTCCCACGGGTTCTACAGAGGTGCCATAGGCTTCTGTAGAGGCTCCATTCTACAGCCTCTAGAGAGGCTCCCACGGGTTCTACAGAGGTGCCATAGGCTTCTGTAGAGGCTCCATAGGCCTCTAGAGAGGCTCCCACGGGCTCTCCACAGAGGTGCCATACAGGGTGCCATAGGCTTCTGTAGAGGCTCCATTCTAGCCTCTAGAGAGGCTCCCATCCCATGGGCTCTACAGAGGTGCCATAGGCTTCTGTAGAGGCTCCATTAGCCTCTAGAGAGGCTCCCATGGGCTCTACAGAGGTGCCATAGGCTTCTGTAGAGGCTCCATTAGCCTCTAGAGAGGCTCCCATGGGCTCTACAGAGGTGCCATAGGCTTCTGTAGAGGCTCCATTAGCCTCTAGAGAGGCTCCCATGGGCTCTACAGAGGTGCCATAGGCTTCTGTAGAGGCTCCATTAGCCTCTAGAGAGGCTCCCATGGGCTCTACAGAGGTGCCATAGGCTTCTGTAGAGGCTCCATTAGCCTCTAGAGAGGCTCCTCCATTAGCCTCTAGAGGCTCTACAGAGGTGCCATAGGCTTCTGTAGAGGCTCCATTAGCCTCTAGAGAGGCTCCCATGGGCTCTACAGAGGTGCCATAGGCTTCTGTAGAGGCTCCATTAGCCTCTAGAGAGGCTCCCATGGGCTCTACAGAGGTGCCATAGGCTTCTGTAGAGGCTCCATTAGCCTCTAGAGAGGCTCCCATGGGCTCTACAGAGGTGCCATAGGCTTCTGTAGAGGCTCCATTAGCCTCTAGAGAGGCTCCCATGGGCTCTACAGAGGTGCCATAGGCTTCTGTAGAGGCTCCATTAGCCTCTAGAGAGGCTCCCATGGGCTCTACAGAGGTGCCATAGGCTTCTGTAGAGGCTCCATTAGCCTCTAGAGAGGCTCCCATGGGCTCTACAGAGGTGCCATAGGCTTCTGTAGAGGCTCCATTAGCCTCTAGAGAGGCTCCCACAGAGGTGGGCTTCTACAGAGGTGCCAGAGGTAGGCTTCTGTAGAGGCTCCATTAGCCTCTAGAGAGGCTCCCATGGGCTCTACAGAGGTGCCATAGGCTTCTGTAGAGGCTCCATTAGCCTCTAGAGAGGCTCCCATGGGCTCTACAGAGGTGCCATAGGCTTCTGTAGAGGCTCCATTAGCCTCTAGAGAGGCTCCCATGGGCTCTACAGAGGTGCCATAGGCTTCTGTAGAGGCTCCATTAGCCTCTAGAGAGGCTCCCATGGGCTCTACAGAGGTGCCATAGGCTTCTGTAGAGGCTCCATTAGCCTCTAGAGAGGCTCCCACGGGCTCTACAGAGGTGCCATAGGTGTCTGTAGAGGCTCCATTAGCCTCTAGAGAGGCTCCCATGGGCTCTACAGAGGTGCCATAGGCTTCTGTAGAGGCTCCATTAGCCTCTAGAGAGGCTCCCACGGGCTCTACAGAGGTGCCATAGGCTTCTGTAGAGGCTCCATTAGCCTCTAGAGAGGCTCCCATGGGCTCTACAGAGGTGCCATAGGCTTCTGTAGAGGCTCCATTAGCCTCTAGAGAGGCTCCCATGGGCTCTACAGAGGTGCCATAGGCTTCTGTAGAGGCTCCATTAGCCTCTAGAGAGGCTCCCATGGGCTCTACAGAGGTGCCATAGGCTTCTGTAGAGGCTCCATTAGCCTCTAGAGAGGCTCCCATGGGCTCTACAGAGGTGCCATAGGCTTCTGTAGAGGCTCCATTAGCCTCTAGAGAGGCTCCCATGGGCTCTACAGAGGTGCCATAGGCTTCTGTAGAGGCTCCATTAGCCTCTAGAGAGGCTCCCATGGGCTCTACAGAGGTGCCATAGGCTTCTGTAGAGGCTCCATTAGCCTCTAGAGAGGCTCCCATGGGCTCTACAGAGGTGCCATAGGCTTCTGTAGAGGCTCCATTAGCCTCTAGAGAGGCTCCCATGGGCTCTACAGAGGTGCCATAGGCTTCTGTAGAGGCTCCATTAGCCTCTAGAGAGGCTCCCATGGGCTCTACAGAGGTGCCATAGGCTTCTGTAGAGGCTCCATTAGCCTCTAGAGAGGCTCCCATGGGCTCTACAGAGGTGCCATAGGTGTCTGTAGAGGCTCCATTAGCCTCTAGAGAGGCTCCCATGGGCTCTACAGAGGTGCCATAGGCTTCTGTAGAGGCTCCATTAGCCTCTAGAGAGGCTCCCATGGGCTCTACAGAGGTGCCATAGGCTTCTGTAGAGGCTCCATTAGAGAGCTCCCATGGGCTCTACAGAGGTGCCATCTAGAGGCTCCATTAGCCTCTAGAGAGGCTCCCATGGGCTCTACAGAGGTGCCATAGGTGTCTGTAGAGGCTCCATTAGCCTCTAGAGAGGCTCCCATGGGCTCTACAGAGGTGCCATAGGCTTCTGTAGAGGCTCCATTAGCCTCTAGAGAGGCTCCCATGGGCTCTACAGAGGTGCCATTGGTGTCTGTAGAGGCTCCATTAGCCTCTAGAGAGGCTCCCATGGGCTCTACAGAGGTGCCATAGGCTTCTGTAGAGGCTCCATTAGCCTCTAGAGAGGCTCCCATGGGCTCTACAGAGGTGCCATAGGTGTCTGTAGAGGCTCCATTAGCCTCTAGAGAGGCTCCCATGGGCTCTACAGAGGTGCCATAGGCTTCTGTAGAGGCTCCATTAGCCTCTAGAGAGGCTCCCATGGGCTCTACAGAGGTGCCATAGGCTTCTGTAGAGGCTCCATTAGCCTCTAGAGAGGCTCCCATGGGCTCTACAGAGGTGCCATTGGTGTCTGTAGAGGCTCCATTAGCCTCTAGAGAGGCTCCCATGGGCTCTACAGAGGTGCCATAGGCTTCTGTAGAGGCTCCATTAGCCTCTAGAGAGGCTCCCATGGGCTCTACAGAGGTGCCATTGGTGTCTGTAGAGGCTCCATTAGCCTCTAGAGAGGCTCCCATGGGCTCTACAGAGGTGCCATAGGCTTCTGTAGAGGCTCCATTAGCCTCTAGAGAGGCTCCCATGGGCTCTACAGAGGTGCCATAGGTGTCTGTAGAGGCTCCATTAGCCTCTAGAGAGGCTCCCATGGGCTCTACAGAGGTGCCATAGGCTTCTGTAGAGGCTCCATTAGCCTCTAGAGAGGCTCCCATGGGCTCTACAGAGGTGCCATAGGCTTCTGTAGAGGCTCCATTACAGAGAGGCTCCCATGGGCTTCTGTAGAGGTCCATTGGTGTCTGTAGAGGCTCCATTAGCTAGAGAGGCTCCCATGGGCTCTACAGAGGTGCCATAGGCTTCTGTAGAGGCTCCATTAGCCTCTAGAGAGGCTCCCATGGGCTCTACAGAGGTGCCATAGGCTTCTGTAGAGGCTCCATTAGCCTCTAGAGAGGCTCCCATGGGCTCTACAGAGGTGCCATTGGTGTCTGTAGAGGCTCCATTAGCCTCTAGAGAGGCTCCCATGGGCTCTACAGAGGTGCCATAGGCTTCTGTAGAGGCTCCATTAGCCTCTAGAGAGGCTCCCATGGGCTCTACAGAGGTGCCATAGGCTTCTGTAGAGGCTCCATTAGCCTCTAGAGAGGCTCCCATGGGCTCTACAGAGGTGCCATTGGTGTCTGTAGAGGCTCCATTAGCCTCTAGAGAGGCTCCCATGGGCTCTACAGAGGTGCCATAGGTGTCTGTAGAGGCTCCATTAGCCTCTAGAGAGGCTCCCATGGGCTCTACAGAGGTGCCATAGGCTTCTGTAGAGGCTCCATTAGCCTCTAGAGAGGCTCCCATGGGCTCTACAGAGGTGCCATTGGTGTCTGTAGAGGCTCCATTAGCCTCTAGAGAGGCTCCCATGGGCTCTACAGAGGTGCCTTTGGTGTCTGTAGAGGCTTCATAGGCCTCTACAGAGGCTCCCACTGTTTATATAGAGGCTGCACAGGCCTCTGTAGAGGCTCCAATGGTCAATATAGAGGTTCCTTAGGCCTCCATAGAGACTGCCAAGGGCTCTACAGAGGCTCCATAGGCCTCTACAGAGGCAACCACAGTCTATATAGAGGCTCCATCAGCCTCTCTAGAGGCTTCCATGGTCTGCCATATGCATTTCCTATTTCTAGGCTGCAGTTTGCTTGTACAGAGAGCTTCATTGGCTTCCACCCCAGCCTGAGCTGGTCTGGCAATTGGATTTTGGGGTGGGAGGGGGTGTAATTCTCCCAAATAGTGCGGGGGGAGGGGAGAGGGGGCAATTTCAACCCACCACACTCACAGGGCGGGCTCTAGCTCCGCGTCGTCCTGAAAGCAAACACAGCTTTTATGTTCCCCCACAGCCGCAGCGCCGCTGGTGCTGCACTTTGAGACGGAAAGCTGGTTGCAAAGAGAAATTTTGGGCAGTTGAAGAGGGGTGGACTCCTCAGAGTTTACATTATAATAATGAGAAGCCCATCCAATTCACTTGGTCTGAAGAATATTAGTGATAGGTGAAAATCATTCCACTGGAGCATTGGAAATCCTGCGTCTCGCAGCAGAGTGGGGTTCTGTGCTCTCTTGGCTGCTGGATCTTGCTGCTTCACTTGTGGGATTCAGGCTGTGCTGTCTTCCTTCTGGCCTTGGGCCTTGGTTATTTGGTTTCTGGAAGAGGTAGAAGGGGAAGGGGGAGGCTGAGATTTCCTTGGGGGCCTTTGTCCCTAAGCAGGGGGCCTGCATCAGGAAGAGTGTGGCCAGCAGGAGCAGGGAGGTGATTCTCCCCCTGTACTCTGCACTGGTTAGGCCACACCTTGAGTCCTGTGTCCAGTTCTGGGCCCCTCAATTCAAGAAAGGTGTTGAGATGCTGGAACATGTCCAGAGAAGGGCAACAAGGCTGGGGAGGGGTCTGGAGCACAGCCCTGTGAGGAGAGGCTGAGGGAGCTGGGGTTGCTTAGCCTGGAGAAGAGGAGGCTCAGGGGAGACCTCATTGCTCTCTGCAACTCCCTGAAGGGAGGCTGTAGCCAGCTGGGGGTTGGTCTCTTCTCCCAGGTACCCAGCACCAGAACAAGAGGACACAGTCTCAAGCTGTGTCAGGGGAGGTTTAGGCTGGAGGTGAGGAGAGAGTTCTTCCCAGCAAGAGAGATTGGCCCTTGGGATGTGCTGCCCAGGGAGGTGGTGGAGTCCCCATGCCTGGAGGTGTTTAGGAAGAGCCTGGCTGAGGCACTCAGTGCCATGGTCTGGTTGATTAGTTAGGGTTGGGTGATAGGTTGGAGTTGATGATCTTGGAGGTCCAACCTGGTTGATTCTGTGATTCTGAGAAGGGGAGCCTGTGTGAGCTGTTAAACTGTGCATCCATGCATAAACACACTCTGGGCATGTTTATTGCCTTTTTACTGTTGCAGTCAGTTTCTTCTGTAGGCACAACTCCATTGTCGACTTCCACACTCTGAGTGAGGTGGATTTGCTGCTCTGGGGCAAATCTACCAACAGATAAATGGTTGGGTGGGGGTGGATCTAATTCAGCTCATAACAGCTGGAAAACCTAAGGGTGTCCATAAGCTCTATATGAGTGCATGACAGCTGCTGGGTGTGCAGTGCATCCCCCACACAGAGTGCCCCCCTCCAGCTGCCTCCTGGCATGGCCAGGGTTTTATCCTGAGCGTGGGGAGAGCTTTCACTGGGGAGCTATAAAGTGCTGGAAAAGATTGGTTTGGCATGAATAACTGGTGAATCATTGGCATTTGTAATTGCTGGGGGGGGATGGAGGTGGCCTTGGCTTATTTATATTCTAGTTTCACATGAGAACAGTGATATGAACCAGCAGTAATTGAATCTGATAAGCTCTGGTGAGCCTTTCCCCAGGAGAGGAGGTGTGATTGGGAGAGAGATATAAGAGCGCAGAGGCAGCTCTCAAAGGGTGCATGGAGGCTCTCAGGTTGCCTCACATTGCACCTGGCAGATTTGATACACTCCTGAAGTGAGTGATCATCATCTCAGGCACAGCTAATTACCTGAGACATTGTGATGACCGTGTCTGCCACGAGAAGGACGAAATTCAGGCTTCAGGAAGGAGCTGTAAGAAGCAGCCTGCAAGGGGCTGCGCTCAGCCCCAGAACACCTTCAGCTCCAAGAAGGAAGCTTTCAAAGAGCCTTCATGCTCTGGTGGTCTCTGCAGCACTCTTAGAGGAGAGAGGGGGAGGTTCCTGTGCAGAAATCACCCCGTGTGCCACCCATGCTGAAATCAATACAATACAATACAATACACCAGGTTGGAAGAGACCTCCAAGATCATCGCGTCCAACCCATCAAACAATCCAACCCACCCAACAACTAACCCATGGCACCAAGCACCCCAGCAAGTCTCCTCCTGAACACCTCCAATGAAGGTGACTCCAATAAAGAGGCCTTCGGCCCTCCTGAAGCACCCAGGGAAATCCTGCTCTACGTATCTGATGCAAAAGCCTGGGACTGCTCAGGGAGCATCTGCCAAAGGAGATGAAGACATTTTTCACTGGGAGTGATGTCTGCAATAAATGTGTCCACCTGCAAATCTCCCTCTGTGATCTGATTGCCTCCATAAATCACTTGAACTAAAACCCTGGGAGCAGAATCTTTCTCAACATCTCGAGGGCCATAAAACTGCAGGCTCAGACACAAATGCCAAGGACCAGGCAGGTACAATGTGTGATGCTGCCTGACAAACACTTCTGGGGCATTGCTGCTTCCCCAGGGCCCAGCAGTGGTGCATGTGTAGAAGGCTGGTTTGGAAAGGACCCTTTTAGGCTGCTCGAGCAGGCCAACACCAGGAGCAGACTCTCCGTGCACCTCTGGCACAGTTTGTCTCTCTGTTCCTTGACATGATAGAATAGAATAGAATAGAATAGAATAGAATAGAATAGAATAGAATAGAATAGAATAGAATAGAATAATATAATAGAATAGAATAGAATAGAATAGAATAGAATAGAATAGAATAGAATAGAATAGAATAGAATAGAATAGAATTAACCAGGTTGGAAAAGACCTTTGAGATCATCAAGTCCAACCTATCACCCAACACCATCTGATCAACAATGTGGCTGTCAATGGGTCCATGTCCCAGTGGAGGCCAGGGACAAGCAGAGTCCCTCAGGGATCAGTCCTGGGACCAGGCTTGCTCAGCATCTCTGTGAGTGCCATGGACAGTGGCACTGAGTGCAAGGCTGCTGATGACACCAAGCTGTGTGGTGCAGCAGACAGCTGGAGGGAAGGGATCCATCCAGAGGGAGCTGGACAGGCTGGAGAGGTGGGCACAAGCCAACCTCAGGAGCTTCAACAAGACCAAGGGCAGGGTCCTGCAGCTGGGTGGAGGCAACCCCAGGCACAAATGCAGGCTGGGCAGGGACTGGCTGGAGAGCAGCCCTGAGGAGAGAGACTTGGGGGTGCTGGGGGAGGAGAAGCTCAACAGGAGCTCTCAGTGTGCACTTGCAGCCCGCAAAGCCAATCAGCTCCTGGGCTGCAGCAGGAGAAGTGTGGCCAGCAGGGCAAGGGAGGGGATTCTCCCCCTCTGCTCAGCCCTGCTGAGACCCCACCTGGAGTACTGCCTCCAGTTCTGGAGCCCCTATTCCAAGAGGGATCTGGAGGTGCTGGAAGGTGTCCAGAGCAGGGCCAGGAGGAGGAGCAGAGGGCTGGAGCACCTCTGCTGTGAGGACAGACTGAAGGAGTTGGGGCTGTTCAGGCTGGAGAAGAGAAGGCTCCCAGGTGACCTCATTGTGGCCTTCCAGGATCTGAAGGGGGCTCCAGGAAGGCTGGGGAGGGACTGCTCAGGACATCAGGGAGTGATAGGACTAGGGGGAATGGACTGAAGCTGGAGGTGGGGAGATTCAGGCTGGAGGTGGGGAGGAAGTTCTTCCCCATGGGAGTGGTGAAGCCCTGGGATGGGTTGTCCAGGGAGGTGGTTGAGGCCCCATCCCTGGAGGTGTTTAAGCCCAGGCTGGATGAGGCTGTGGGCAGCCTGATGTAGTGTGGGGTGTCCCTGCCCATGGCAGGGGGGTTGGATCTGGATGATCCTTGTGGTCCCTTCCAACCCTGGCTGATATTATGATACTATGAAGTAAACGATGGCACCAAGCACTCAATCCAGGCTCTTCCTAAACACCTCCAGTGATGGTGACTCCACCACCTCCCTGGGCAGCACATCCCAAGGACCAATAACTCTTTCTATGAAGAACATCTTCCTAACATCCAGCCTAAACCTCCCCTGGTGCAGCTTGAGACTGTGTCCCCTTGTTCTGGTGCTGGTTGCTAGAGAGAAGAGACCAACCCCTTCCCGGCTACAACCTCCCTTCAGGGAGTTGGAGAGAGCAATGAGGTCTCCCCTGTGCCTCCTCTTCTCCAGGCTAAGCAACCCCAGCTCCCTCAGCCTCTCCTCACAGGGCTGTGCTCAAGGCCTCTCACCAGCCTTGATGCCCTTCTCTGGATGTGTTCAAGTGTCTCGATGTCCTTTCTAACCTGAGGGGCCCAGAACTGGACACAGGGCTCAAGGTGTGGCCTAACCAATGCAGAGTACAGGGGCAGAATGACCTCCCTGCTCCTGCTGGCCACACTGTTCCTGATGCAGGCCAGGATGCCATTGGCCTTCTTGGCCCCCTGGGCACACTGCTGGCTCATGTTCAGGCAGCTGTCAATCAGCACCCCCAGGTCCCTCTCTGGTTGGCAGCTCTCAGCCACTCTGAGCCCAGCCTGTAGCTCTGCCTGGGGTTGCTGTGGCCAAAGTGCAGCCCCTGGCACTTGGACTTGTTGAATGCCATCCTGTTGGCCTCTGCCCATCTGTCCAGTGGGTCGAGGTCCCTCTGCAGAGCCCTTCTGTCCTCTAACTGACCAACATCTGCTCCTAACTTGGTGTCATCTGCAAATTTGCTGATGACTGTCTCAATCCCCTCATCCAGATCGTCAGTGAAGACATTGAAGAGGCTGGGGCCCAGCACTGATCCCTGGGGCACACCACTGGTGCCTGGCCTCCAGCTGGCTCTGGCACCATTCACCACCACTCTCTGGGCTCAGCCTCCAGCCAGTTCCTAACCCAGCTCAGAGTGCTGCTGCCCAAGCCAGGGGCTGTCATCTTGGCCAGCAGTTTGCTGTGGGGACGGTGTCAAAGGCCTTGCTGAAGTCCAGGCAGACTCCATCCACAGCCTCCCCACATCCATCAGGCAGTCACCTGGGCATGGAAGGAGATCAGGTTGGAGAGGCAGGACCTGCCCTTCCTGAATCCATGCTGGCTGGACCTGAGCCCTTGGCCATCCTGCAGGTGCACAGTTATTGCCCCCAGGATGATCTGCTCCATCATTTTCCCTGGCACTGAGGTCAGGCTGCCAGGCCTGGAGCTTCCAGGCTCCTCCATCCAACCCTTCTTGTGGATGGGGACCACACTGGCCAGTTTCCATCATCTGGGACCTCACCGGTCAGCCAGGACTGGAGGGAAATGCTGGAGAGCGGCTTGGCAGCTCATCTGCAGCTCTCTCAGCACCCTAGGGTGGATCCCATCCGGCCCCATGGACTTGTCCAAGTGGCTCAGCAGGTCCCAGACTAATTCCTCATGGATATCCAGGGCATGACACTGCTCCCTGACCCCATCCCCCAGCTCAGGAGGCCACTCGTCCTGAACTCCTCCTGCCTCGCTGTTACAGATTGAGGCAAAGAAGGTGTTCAGGCCCTCAGCCTTTTCCTCATCTTCAGGCACTGTGTTCCCCTCCAGGTCCAATAGGCAGTGCAGGTTCTTCCTGCCCTTCTTTTTAGCACTAACATGTTTGTAACAATGCTTTTTGTTGTCCTTCACAGAGGTGTTCAGCCTCAGCTCCAACTGGGCCTTTGCCTCTCATTTTTTTCCTACATAATCTAACACCTTCCTTAAACACACCTCGAGAAGCCTTCCCCTCCTTCCAAAGGTGACACAGCCTCTTTTTTTTCCCTTAGTTGCCCCAGGAGCTGCTTGCTCATCCAGGCCCAGAGCCTTCCCCTCGGCTCATCTTTCGGCACATGGGCACTGCCAGCTCCTGTGCCTTCAAGAGCTCCTGTTTGAAGCAGCTCCAACCCTCCTGGACCCCTCGGGTCTTGAGGGCTGATAGCCAGGGGACTTTGTGAACAGGTTTCTTAAACAAGCTGAAGTTTGCCCTCTGGCAGTCCAAGGTGAAGGTTCTGTTGGTGCTCCTCCCTAGCTCCCTGCAGATTGAACACTTCACCATCTCATGGTCGCTGCACCCCAGGCAGCCTCCCACGGTCACGTCTCCCACCAGCCCTTCTCTCCTGGAGAGCAGCAGGTCAAGCAGAGCCTGACCCCTGCTCGGCTCACTCAACAGCTGCAGCAGGAAGTTGTCCTCCATGCGCTCCAGGAATCTTCTGGACTGCCTCCCCTCTGCTGAGTTAAGTTCCCAGCAGATATCTGGCAGGTTAAAGTCACCCACAAGGACAACATCTGATGACCTTGAGACAGCCTCCAGTTGCTTATAGAATGTTTCATCTGCCTCCTCATCCTGGTTGGGTGGTCTATAACAGACTCCAACCAGGATATCAATTTTGTTGGTCTGCCCCCTGATTTTAACCCACAGGCTCTCAATCCCTTCATTTTCCACCTCAAGTTGTGTGGCAGAGAGTGACTCCCTGGTATACAGAGCCACCCCTCCTCCTCTTCTCCCTTGCCTGTCCCTCCTGAAGAGCCTGTAACCCCCCAGTGCAGCACTCCAACCGTGTGTGTCATCCCACCATGTGTCTGAGATGGCAGCTGTATCATAGTCACCCTGGTGGACCAGGACTTCAGCTCCTCTTGCTTATTGCCCATGCTGCCTGCAGTGCTGTACAGCACTTCAGCTGGGCTCTCGACTTCTCTACTGACCCTAGTCTGTGCCCCACTCCTTCATCTGCAGAGGGACTGACTTCCTCACCCACCCCCTTCAGGCCTAGTTTAAAGCCCTCTTCATGAGCCCTGCCAACTCCAGCGCTAGGACTCTCTTACCTTTTCTGGATAACTGCACCCATCAGGCCCCAGCAGGTCGGGTGCAGTAAAAGTTGCCCCGTGGTCGAAGAAACCAAAGTTCCGCTGCTGACACCATCCCCTGAGCCAACTGTTGATGGTGTGGCTTCTCCTGTTCCTCTCAGTGTACTCCCCTGCCACCGAGGGAGCTGAGCAGAACACCACTTGAGCTCCTGCCCCTTCAATCAACTGTCCAAGGGCCTGGAACACTTGAAGATGTGCAGGGCTGGAGCCAGGCTCTGCTCAGGGATGTCCAAGGGCAGCGCAAGGGGCACTGGGGGCAAGCTGGAGCAGAGGAGGTGCCAGGGGAACAGAAGGGAAACCTTTGTGCCTGTGAGGCTGCTGGAGCCTGGAGCTTAATTTGTGTTTTTTATTTTCCTGATAAAAATAAAAAGGGAGGAAGGGAGGAAGGGAGGGAGGGAGGGAGGGAGGGAGGAAGGGAGGGATGGAGGGAGGAAGGAAGGGAGGGATGGAGGAAGGAAGGGAGGGAGGAAGGAGGAAGGAGGGAGGGTGGGAGGAAGGGAGGAAGGGAGGGAGTCGAAGGGGGAGGGAGGGGGAGGGAGGAGGAAGAGAGAAGGGAGGGAGGGATGGAGGAAGGAAGGGAGGAATGAAGGAAGGAGGGAGGAAGGAAGGAAGGAAGGGAGGAAGGGTGGGAGGGAGGAAGAGTCGAAGGGAGGGAGGGAGGAAGAGAGGAAGGGAGGGAGGAAGGGAGGGAGGAAGGAAGAGAGGAAGGGAGGGAGGGAGGAAGGGTGGGAGGGAGGAAGAGAGGAAGGGAGGGAGGGATGGAGGAAGGAAGGGAGGGAGGAAGGGAGGGGAAGGAAGGGAGGAAGGAAGGGAGGGAGGAAGGAAGGGAGGAAGGAAGGGAGGGAGGATGGGTGGGAGGGAGGAAGAGAGAGAGGGGAGGGAGGAAGGGAGGGAGGGATGGAGGAAGGGTGGGAGGGAGGAAGGGAGGAAGGAAGGGAGGGAGGAAGGGTGGGAGAGAGGAAGGGAGGGAGGAAGGGTGGGAGAGAGAAGGGAGGGAGGGAGGGAGCCTTCTAGTCTAACACCCCTGTAGTCAGCAGGGACATCCCCTTCTTCAGTGCTTGTGTCAAGAATCAATCTTATTGCTGACAACTGCAAATGAGCTGAAAGCGAAGCAAGGGCAGGTCCTGCCTGACCAACCTGATCTCCTTCCATGCCCAGGTGACTGCCTGGGGGATGTGGGGCAGGCTGTGGATGGAGTCTGCCTGGGCTTCAGCAAGGCCTTTGACACCGTCCCCCACAGCAAACTGCTGGCCAAGCTGTCAGCCCCTGGCTTGGACAGCAGCACTCTGAGCTGGGTTAGGAACTGGCTGGAGGCTGAGCCCAGAGAGTGGTGGTGAGTGGTGCCAGAGCCAGCTGGCAGCCAGGCACCAGTGGTGTGCCCCAGGGATCAGTGCTGGGCCCCAGCCTGTTCAATATCTTGACTGATGATCTGGAAGAGGGGATGGAGTCTGTCACCAGCAAATTTGCAGATGACACCAAGCTGGGAGCAGGAGTTGATCTGCTGGAGGGTTGAGAGGCTTTGCAGAGGGACCTTGCCAGGCTGGACAGATGGGCAGAGTCCAACAGGATGGCATTCAACAAGTCCAAGTGCCAGGGGCTGCACTTTGGCCACAGCAACCCCAGGCAGTGCTACAGGCTGGGCTCAGAGTGGCTGAGAGCTGCCAACCAGAGAGGGACCTGGGGGTGCTGATTGACAGCTGCCTGAAGATGAGCCAGCAGTGTGCCCAGGTGGCCAAGAAGGCCAAGGGCATCCTGGCCTGCATCAGGAAGAGTGTGGCCAGCAGGAGCAGGGAGGTCATTGTGCCCTGTGCTCAGCACTGGTTAGGCCACACCTTGAGCCCTGTGTCCAGTTCTGGGCCCCTCAGTTTAAGAAGGACATTGAGACACTTGAAGGTGTCCAGAGAAGGGCAACAAGGCTGGGGAGAGGCCTTGAGCACAGCCCTGTGAGGAGAGGCTGAGGGAGCTGGGGTTGCTTAGCCTGGAGAAGAGGAGGCTCAGGGGAGACCTCATTGCTCTCTACAACTGCCTGAAGGGAGGTTGTAGCCAGGAGGGGGTTGGTCTCTTCTCTCTAGCAACCAGCACCAGAACAAGGGGACACAGTCTCAAGCTGCAACAGGGGAAATTTAGGCTGGAGGTGAGGAGAAAGTTCTTCCCTGAGAGAGTCATTGGCCATTGGGATGTGCTGCCCAGGGAGGTGGTGGAGTCACCATCCCTGGAGGTGTTCAAGAGGGGACTGGATGTGGCACTTGGTGCCATGGTCTAGTCCTGGGGTCTGTGGTGCCAGGTTGGACTCGATGATCTCTGAGGTCTCTTCCAACCTTGGTGATACTGTGATTCTGTGAGAGTGTCACCCCACGCTGAAGACAGACAGGGGATGTTCTGCAGCAGAAGTAGAGCTTTAAGTCATTTTGTTTTCATAATTAACCCTCTTTTTAGGCTCACAAGCTCATGCAGTGCAGGCAGGCTCATTGCTCCGATTCCATGTGCTCCTTACAGTTATTATTAGACTCATCAGCACTAACTTACATTTAATTTTTGCAACCAGCCTCTGACTATAAACAGCCTGACTTGGATGTCAGCAACTGTTTTATTGCTGTGTGCACACAGCCTTCTTATTTCCACACAAAACTGTTTGGTGCAGCAGGACCTGCAGCAGGACCTGCTCAGTCTCTGTCTCCTGCCCTGTTTTCGTTCTTTCCTTTCTTTCCTTCCCCTCTTCTTTCCAGAGTATTTTCTCTCTAACATTTTTGATGGTTTATCAAAAATAAGAGGAGCTAAATGTCTGGGGGAAGGCAGCCACAGTGCCTGTCAGAGGAAATTCTGGGCTGGCACACAGCTCTGGACTTGGATTGCATTATGCAAAGCTCAATCAGCATGGGAGCAAGTGCTGAATGCCCAAATGATCTTCCAAATTATTGCAATGATCCCACTTACAGAGGCTGGGTGTTGGTAATATTGGTAACTTCTAATTGCTCCCCTTTCTGCAGCACCAGACCATAGGAGGGTAAGGGTTGGAAGGGACCTCTGGAGACCTTCCAGTCCAGAGCAGGAGCAGAGAATCCAGCACAGGTCACACAGGAACACATCCAGACAGGGCTGGGAAGGCTCCAGAGAAGGAGACTCCACAACCTCTCTGGGCAGCCTGCTCCAGGGCTCTGGGAGCCTCACAGGGAAGAAGTTCCTCCTCATGGTGAGCTGGAACCTCCTGGGCTGCAGTTTATATCCTTTGCCCCTTGTCTTATCCCAGGGTGCAGCTGAGCAGAGCCTGTCCCTGTCCCCTCCCTCCTGACCCCCAGCCCTCAGATATTTATAAACATTGATCAGATCCACTCTCAGTCTTCTCCTCTGCAGACTGAACAGCCCCAGGGCTCTCAGCCTCTCATCACAGGGCACATGCTCCAGTCCCTCAATCATCCTGCTAGGCCTCTGTTGGACTCTCTCAAGTAGATCCCTGTCTCTTACCTAAAGAAATTCTCCCCCATCCTTGATGCAGACATGCCTACAAATTTGTGCCAAGCTTAGGTGTGGCCTGGCTGGCTCTGGTTTCAGTGCACCCCTGACTCAGCGTCCACAGGGTTTGAGAACTCTTAAGTTTTGTTTCACATGGCCTTCAGGTGCTGGCAAAAGTGGAAGCTTTGCTGATTTTAAGTCACAAACAAAGAGTAGCTTTGGGGTTGTTAAATGTGTGGTTATTTGCCTCTTTCCTAGCAATTATCCCAATTGTCTTTATCCTCAGATATTGGCCTCAGAGTGCTTGAATCAAAAAACCATAGAACGGCTCAGGTTGGAAGGGATCTGAGAGCTCATCTCCTCCAACCTGCCCTCCATGGGCAGGGACACCTCACAGTGAGACTCAGCTGCTCAAGACCTCATCCAACCTGCCTTGAGCACCCCCAGATAGGAAGCATCCACAGCCTCCCTGGGCAGCCTGTTCCAGAGTCCCACCACCCTCACACTGAAGCAGAAAGTTCCAAGCATTTACCGGGAAACCAGCTGTGTGCTTATTTAGAATTTGCTCTGACCTTGCTTGAAATCTGTTTCCAATCAATTCTGAAACCCAGCTTGGAGGCTCTCAAGCTCTCAAGCTCTTGACAGCCATTTCAGGGCATTGGCCTTGGTTTGCCAGCTAAATGAGGGATTCGTGCTTGTGTTTAAAGTTCAAACCAGGCACTCAGCACCAGAAGAGGAGGACACAGTCTCCAGCTGTGCCAGGGGAGGTTTAGGTTGGATCTTAGGAAGAAGTTCTTCATAGAAAGAGAGATTGGCCATTGGAATGTTCTGCCCAGGGAGGTGATGGAGTCACCACCACTGAAGGTGTTTAGGAAGAGACCTGATGGGTTGTTTGATTCCATGGTTTAGTTGATTAGATGGTGTTGGGTGTTAGGTTGGACTTGATGATCTCAAAGGTCTTTTCCAACCTGGTTGATTCTGATCTATTCTATTCTATTCTATTCTATTCTCCTACTGAGGTGGACATAACACTAGAGCACCTTGAAATTCTGGGCTCTGCATTTCCCATGCAGTGGATTCAGCCCTGTGCTCACATCAGGCACGTCTGCTGACTGTAGAGCATGATGGTGTGATTTGTCCCATGGCAGTAAAGCTCCTGATCTGAGATTCATGCCCAGCTGCAGACAGGCTTGCACGGCAACAAGCTCAGGTCACTGCAGAGGGCATGCTGCAGAGGGCATGCTGCAGAGGGCATGCTGCACTGCACCGCCCCAGTGCCCCACACTGCCAACCAGCTTGGCATTCCAAAGGAGGCCAACAGCAGGGGCTACAGGTTGGCTCACTGAGGGTCACAGAATCACAGAATTATTAAGGCTGGAAAAGACCTCTGAGGTCATCCAGTCCAGCCTAGGACCTACCACCACCACATCAGCTGAACCCTGCCACCAAGTGCCACATCCAAGCTTTTCTTAAAGACCTCCAGTGATGGTGACTCCAGCACCTCCCTGGGCAGCCCATCCCAGTGCCTAATCAGACTTTCTGAGAGGAAGTGCTTCCTAATACCCAACCTGAACCTCCCCTGGGGCAGCCTCAGGTCATGTCCTCTTGTCCTGTCACTGGTTGCCTGGGAGAAGAGCCTGACCCCCACCTGACTACAGCTTCCTTCTAGGCAGTTGTAGAGAGTGATAAGGTCCCCTCTAAGTCTCCTTTTCTCCAGGCTGAACACCCCCAGCTCCCTGAGCCTCTCCTCATCAGACCTGCCCTCAACAGTCCGGTCGCCCTCCTCTGGACCTGCTCCAGCACCTCAATATCCTTCCTGAAGTGAGGGGCCCAGAGCTGCACACAGTGCTCAAGGTGAAGCCTCACCAATGCTGAGTACAGGGCAGAATTCCACTCCTAGCCCTGCTGGCCACACTGTTCTTGATATAAGTCAAGATGCAATGCACCACACCCATGCACCACAACCATACAATATACACCAGTCCCCCTCCAGAGTCTAAATGCCAGGCAGGTCCATTTTGACTTTCACTTAATTACAAGGGGATTCACTTTTCCCCCCTCAGGCTGCAGACTAGATCAGAAGAGGTCTCCTCTTTGTTCACTGGGTGTTTTTGTAGCCACCACTTTGGGTGGAAAAGTAACATGAAGGACAGGATTCTATACCTTTAGCTGCTTTGATTCAGCAAAGGAAATGCTCGCTGTGACTAATGCCAGCCTTAATCAGCCTAACCCTTGCACACACCTCAAAATACCTTGAAGTCAAATCAGTGCTGAAGTCAGACCTTTGTGGAGTTTAACAGCTGAACCAGAAGGGCAATCTTGTCGTGTCGACATCCTCGAGTATTCCAGCGACGCCTGTGAGACACAAAACTGGTTTGGAAACCCAGCATCTCCACCAGGGATGGGCTGAGTGCTCAGCATGCTCCTCAGCTGAAGCTCTTGGAGCCTGTAGGGGCTACGTGGTCCTTTTGCCAACACTGAAAGATTCTCCAGCACTGAAAGAGTTTCTGTCAGTAATTTCCAGCCCCGAGACGCAAGGAGAGCAGAGACCAACATCGATCGGAAATTGCCTTTCAGGAGTGTTTTATTGGAATCTGTATCGTAGCCATTAAACAAAATACCCAACAAAACAGAAGCAGTCTTGTCATACATTGTCTCCAAGCTGAGCTTTGCAGTGACAGCAGTGCTATATCTAAGGTGGGTTTGCTCCCTCGTGCACACCGTGGAGAGGATGCTGTAAGAAGCCAGCAGGAATGCCGCAAGGTGCTGCAGAAAGAGGGGACGGGAGCGCAAGCAAGCATTCCCGTGTCTGTGTGGCTCACCAGCCAGCGAGGCTGCTCAGGGGCTTTGTGGAGTAATTTGGTGCAGTTTGGGGATGCTCCTGCCAGCACCTCTGCCACAGTGATTTGCAGGTACCTATATAAACATCATACCCTTCCCCATCTAGGGCTTTACGCCTACCAAAAATGATGGCAGGGGAAGAACCTATACAGGTGGTGCTACCAGTTCAGTAGCTGGGAACTAAAAGGATACATCTTAAAATGTGATTGCTCGGCCTCTAAACTATACAAAATGCAAGAGCAATCAGAAATGCTCTTTTTTCCTATGTTGTTGTTGTTTAAATAGTAATTTGCATAAACATTCATCTCTTTGTTTTCTCCATTTGCTTAGGCCTCCTAAGAGGACTCCCTCGGGCTGATTGCATCTGTGCTTGGCAAGGACTGTCGTTTTAAACCAGTCCTTGGTGTTTGTCTTAGGCAAAGGTTAATATGTTTGTAAAACAGAGCAAATGTTGGCTGGCTTCAGTTCCAGCTTTGTGCTGTGGTGATGCTGAGTGACAGGTACCTGGCTCGAAGAGATCTGCAGAGTGGGAATTGGAGCTTGCACAACTTCCACCTGCTGAAAGACGTGACAGCAGAAGGCTGGCGTTGGTCCTGCACCCCGATTTACACAGCCTGCTTCTAAATGCAGCTTTACCTTTCCAAAGATGAAAGCAGGTTTAGCTGCTGGTCAGTAACCAAGTGGTGATGTGTGTATCACTAAGTTGTGTCATGTCCCAGGAAGCCTGGTGAGAGATCTGGTAGACAGCAGCTTTGTGAAGGTATTACAATCGGTTGCTGGAAGACGTATGTTAAGCTGAGGTTAAGTTACAAGAGTCTTGTGGATCTGTGGGGGTGCCGTTGAGTTCAGATTTTGCACCCAAGGTGTGGATTGGAGGGCAAGCGGCGGGAGGGTGAAGAGCATGAAGCAAAGGGCTGCAAGTAACCAGGGCACAAGGTGTGGGGAGAGGAAGGAACAGTCTTTGGAGCAACCTGAAGGTGCTCTCCTTGTCTGGTGGCCTGATTCTTGTTGTGTGAACCTCAAAACGATGGCAAAGGAAGCAGAACGTAACCAATCAAGCTTCAAACATTAGAAAGTAAACAAGAAGAAGAAGAAGAAGAAGAAGAAGAAGAAGAAGAAGAAGAAGAAGAAGAAGAAGAAGAAGAAGAAGAAGAAGAAGAAGAAGAAGAAGAAGAAGAAGAAGAAGAAGAAGAAGAAGAAGAAGAAGAAGAAGAAGAAGAAGAAGAAGAAGAAGAAGAAGAAGAAGAAGAAGAAGAAGAAGAAGAAGAAGAAGAAGAAGAAGAAGAAGAAGAAGAAGAAGAAGAAGAAGAAGAAGAAGAAGAAGAAGAAGAAGAAGAAGAAGAAGAAGAAGAAGAAGAAGAAGAAGAAGAAGAAGAAGAAGAAGAAGAAGAAGAAGAAGAAGAAGAAGAAGAAGAAGAAGAAGAAGAAGAAGAAGAAGAAGAAGAAGAAGAAGAAGAAGAAGAAGAAGAAGAAGAAGAAGAAGAAGAAGAAGAAGAAGAAGAAGAAGAAGAAGAAGAAGAAGAAGAAGAAGAAGAAGAAGAAGAAGAAGAAGAAGAAGAAGAAGAAGAAGAAGAAGAAGAAGAAGAAGAAGAAGAAGAAGAAGAAGAAGAAGAAGAAGAAGAAGAAGAAGAAGAAGAAGAAGAAGAAGAAGAAGAAGAAGAAGAAGAAGAAGAAGAAGAAGAAGAAGAAGAAGAAGAAGAAGAAGAAGAAGAAGAAGAAGAAGAAGAAGAAGAAGAAGAAGAAGAAGAAGAAGAAGAAGAAGAAGAAGAAGAAGAAGAAGAAGAAGAAGAAGAAGAAGAAGAAGAAGAAGAAGAAGAAGAAGAAGAAGAAGAAGAAGAAGAAGAAGAAGAAGAAGAAGAAGAAGGAAATAAAAGAACAGAAAGGGGGAAAAGGAAATCATTGAGTTGCACAAAAGCAAGCAAGGAAAGCACAAGCAATCCAAGGGGGAAAAATAAATAAAGAATAGACTGACAGGGGGGAAAAAAACCCCAAGGAGAAGCTTTGAAGACCAGAGGCTGACAATTTGAGTTGTAAATAAGATGAATGTCTCTCCACCCAAATTATGAAAAGTACAAACTGCCATGAATGAGTAATGGATGGTGGCAGCCCTGGCATACAGCATGTGGAAGGTGGTGCTATTGTTTGGCATGTCCTACATGTGTAGATAACAAGTTAGGCTTTCATGTTTGCCTACAAATTGTTGCTAAGCACATTTGATAACCTTTGTATTGATGCTTCTGCTGTCTCTTGGTTTCATCTCCATTTCCTTTGAAGACAAACAAAACCTGGAATATGCTACAGCCTCCAGCTGCATCTTGCTGCGTTTCAAGCTACTATGGATTTGGATCCAGGGAGCGTCTGAGGAAATCACTGGCTGGGTTTAATATTCTTTGGTATTATTTTTTCCCCGCCTTGGACTTCTGAGCCCCTGTAGCTGTTTTGCAAATTCCCCATCCCTGCAAACACTGAGTTAGAACTGATTTTGGTTTCACCTCTGTTAATATCGTTAAGAGAATCCTGTTTCTCGGCTCCCCCATCACACATGCCCAGTGACCCGGTGAAGAACTGCCTCCACTAGTTCTCGGCTAGGGCATGTGCTTGGTGCCAGCAGGAAGCAGCTGTGACTTGGAGAAGGAAAAAGAAAAAGCTGCCCATGAGCATTCAGTCTCCATACCAGCACGGCTAGAGGGGAGCCCAGCATTCTGACCCAGACCAGGACACTTCCAGAATCTCTGTCTTTATGTTGGTGGCATCTGTTTTCCTCCACCTAAGAACCCCAAGCACAGCTAACAAATATAAACACAAAGCAGAGACTTGAGAAAAGCAAAGGGAAGTAACATTTTACAAGCAGGAGAGTTTTGCATTTCTCAAGGGTTGTTTGAAAGTGTCTGTTCAAGTCAGAGTCAGCCTGTCCATAAGACTTGAAGGATCTGTGGAGACTGCTCTCCCATGCCATGGGATTAATATACTTTCTCCAATTGCTCACCTCCTCACTGCCTCAAGTGGCATGGACCTGAACACTTAGATTAGGAGGAATATTTCTACTGGGAAACTTGTGGCTTTTAGTAAGCCTGCCCAGTCAGAAATGGTCATCGTCCTTTCAATATTTTTTGGCTCCTGAGACTGACTCTGTTCCTGCAGTTCACCTCAAAAATATTAGCCCTTTTCCTGGGATGAGCTGAATGCCCTTCGGAGATTAGGGAGGATACTCAGTACCAGGTAAGGTCAGGCCCTAAACTCCTGCCTACCAAAGATATCCCAGTGGTGGAGGTAGCATGGGTTCTCCAAACGAATGCCAACAGCCACCTTGCAGAACCGCAGGTCTCTGTGGCTGGGGTAGGCTAACTGAAGAGGAAGCCTCTGTCTGACTCAGCAACAGCAACTGGAAGCCAGCAAAGCGTTAAAACCCTCAGGCATCAGAGGAGGGAAGGAACAAGTGATATTGGCCAAGGAAAGCTTAGAGACCGGCTGGCCGTGGAAGAACACGACTTGGCTCAGAGACGCTTTACTGTTTCCTCCACTGGTGGCTGCTCCCCACGGCGGACTGTCGCGCTGCCTAAATGCCCTAGTGTTTCATTCCTTCCCTTCCACCGCGTGACCCATCGATCACACTGCGCCTGCACCGGGTGGCTTGGAAGACCAAACCAAAAAGGACAAAGGCGAGGAAGAACTTCACAAGGTGGGAAAAATAATCACACTGGTATAATGTCACATCACAGAAAACTGTGTACATCTTTTCCCCATACAGGACATACTTCAAACAGAATCATTTTAATACCAATGACGACAATGTTCCTTCTTCCCGACAGAAGCAGAGTTGTTGGTCTCGTTTCACCCCGGTTTGGGACATAAATATACGAAAATAGTCTTTGAGTATTTACATCCAGGTGGTTTTCAAATGCTGTGTCTGGAACAGGCTTAATTCTCATTTTCTCTCCAGCCACGGGCGTTCTTTCCGAATTTATAGACTAGCCTCCGGCCGTCCACGCGCTCCAGGATCTCCCGCTTGTAATAGTACCTGCCACAAGGGAACCGGAGAGCAGAGGTTCAGGCTGGAAAGTCACCACTGCCAGCCAGGCACGCCCTCAGCTAGGTGGAAGCCTTTTCTTTTTCACTATGGATACACACATAACCTGGAGTCCTGCGTCCAGCTCTGGGCTCCTCAGGTTAGGAAAGATGTTGAGATGCTGGAAGGTGTCCAGAGAAGGGCAACAAGGCTGGGGAGGGGTCTGGAGCACAGCCCTGGGAGGAGAGGCTGAGGGAGCTGGGGTTGCTTAGCCTGCAGAAGAGGAGGCTCAGGGGAGACCTCATTGCTCTCTACAACTCCCTGAAGGGAGGTTGTAGCCAGGTGGGCATTGGTCTCTTCTCCCAGGCACCCAGCACCAGAAGAAGAGGACACAGTCTCAAGCTGTGCCAGGGGAGGTTTAGGCTGGAGGTGAGGAGTAAGTTCTTCCCAGCAAGAGAGACTGGCCCTTGGGATGTGCTGCCCAGGGAGGTGGTGGAGTCACCATCCCTGGAGGTGTTTAGGAAGAGCCTGGGTGAGGCACTTGGTGCCATGGTTGAGTTGATTAGGTGGTGTTGGGTGATAGGTTGGACTTGATGATCTTTGAGGTCTTTTTTCAACCTGGTTAATTCTATTCTATTCTATTCTATTCTATTCTATTCTATTCTATTCTATTCTATTCTATTCCATTCCATTCCATTCCATTCCACTCTATACTATTCTATACTCATGATTATTAGAACTGAAAGAAAAGGGGGAAAAATATGTCCTCTTGTTACTTTAGTTATCTTCTGAGTTTGCATTTCACCACCTTTAAGGTAATAGAATATTGCCATATTTATCACACACTCTTATGGCATTTCACAGTAGGTTTTTGGTTGTTGTTGTTGTTTTTAGCTAGTTTGTTTGTTTGTTTTCCCAGATTAAAAAAATAAAAACCTCGAGGGAGGTTCTCCTTCCCCTTTACTCTGCCCTGGTGAGGCCCCACCTGGAATCCCCTTCTGGGCTCCCCAGCTCAGGAGGGACAGGGATCTGCTGGAGAGAGTCCAAGGCAGGCTACAAGGATGCTGAAGGGAGTAGGGCTGTTCAGTCTGGAGAGGAGAAGACTGAGAGGGATCTAATCAATTTTATAAATATCTGAGGGCTGGGGGTCAAGAAGGAGGGGACAGGCTCTGTTCAGCTGCACCCTGGGATAGGCCAAGGGGCAGTGGATGTAAACTGCAGCCCAGGAGGTTCCAGCTCAACATGAGGAGGAACTTCTTCCCTGTGAGGGTCCCAGAGGCCCAGAGAGGTTGTGGAGTCTCCTTCTCTGGAGCCTTTCCAGCCCTGTGTGGATGTGTTCCTGTGTGACCTGTGCTGGATTCTATTGTCCTGCTCTAGCAGGGGTTGGACCTGAAGATTTCCAGAGGTCCCTTCTAACCCTTAACATCCTGTGAGCCTTCCCAGTTCAGTGGCATGTAAACTTTCAGCTCACTGCAACCTTCTTACCTTGGTTGTTTGGGTGGACAGCACCACAATGTGTTCTTTGTAACAGATGTGTCTGTGATCTACACTGTAGAGATTGTTGTACACAGAAACAGGAGGGGAAAGAGAAGACAAAGCACACGATATCCCAATCTCAAAAGCAGCAGGAGAGACTCAGCTGCCAAAGAAAGGCACTGGTCCTGCTGACAGTTCAACCAGACTCTCCATCCATGTACTGTCTTTACAGAATCACAGTCACAGAATGGTAGGGTTGGAAGGGACCTCGAATGATCATCCAGTCCAAGTCCCCTGCCAGAGCAGGGTCACCTAGAGCAGGTCACACAGGAACACATCCAGGTGGGCCTTGAATATCTCCAGAGAGGGAGACTCCACAACCCCCTGGGCAGCCTGCTCCAGTGTTCCCTCACAGTGAAAAAAATGTTTCCTCCTGTTTCCATGACACTTCCTCTGCCTCAGCTTCCACCACTGCCCCTTGTGCTGGCATTGGGCATCCCCCAGCAGAGCCTGGCTCCAGCCTCTGGGCACTCACCCTGCACAGCTTTAGCAACATGAATGAGGTCACCATCAGTCTCCTCCTCTCCAAGCTGCAGAGCCCTCAGCTCCCTCAGGCTCTCCTCCATAAGCAGATGTTCCGCTCCCCCAATATTTTTTGTGGCTCTGTGCTGGACTCTTTCAAGCAGTTCCCTGAGGTCCTTCCTGAGCTGAGGGACCCAGAACTGGCCCTAGTACTGTGTGGCAACTCCCCAGCTCACCTCATAGCCCGGCTGAGTTTCTCATAAGTCATGCTGCTGTTGTTTTTCTTCTTTCCCCAAAGCTGAGCAACAGCTTCAGACTTTAAAAATCTGAAGACACCTTCTGATCGGTCTTCCCATTTGATCAGTCCCGGGTTCTTCTCAGGATTGAGAAGAATATCGCGAATAAATTCCCAAAGGTGAGTTCCTCGGGGGTCTGAAAGAAGAGAGAGGGCAGAAGAAGTGTCTGAGGAGCTGTCTGGGCTCTGCTTGCCATTTTTACGTCATGTTCTTACAGGGTTTGATCTGCAGCTGGTGAGCCCTCAGCAAGGACAGCCACAGCTCTGCAGCTCAGGATCGCAGCATCGGACAGGCACAGGAAGCCCTTACACCAAGGCTGCAGGCTGAGCCCAGTGGCAGGCAGGCAGGTAGGAGCCCCAGCAACCAGGGGAAGCAGAGTCCAAACCACCCACTGCTTCCTTCTGCCTTTGCCATGGTTTCTGCCCTGAAGATAATGTTTAAATCTTCCCCTGATCTCATCTGCCCATTTTTCCTGATGTTCTTCTATGGCAGGCGTGCAAACTGATAGTATCACCGGCACCTGAAACAGCCAACAGAGCTGTGAAGGCACCAAATCTCCAGGCACTTGGAAGACAGGAGGCCAAGGAGGTGAAATGCTCTTCTGCATCAGTGAGCATTTGGTCCTAGGAGAGGATAGAGGGATGGTGCCAAAACTGCATGTTAGAAGGGTATGGAAAAGTTTGACTGCGATATCAGAAAAGGCAAAACCAGGTCTCTAAGTCCAACACACAGACCTCATGGTTTAGGTGCAAATCCATCCCACATTTGCTGCAGAGCTGGCACCAGGAAGCCCAGGTTCAAACAGACAAAGAGATAAACAAAGAACTTAAAGAAATCAGGTGTAGTAGTCTATGAATGGAGACAAACACTGTGGCAGAGTGGGCCAGGAAGCAAGCAGTCCTTTGGCCCGACTTCAAAAGCATGCAAGGGTTTAGGCCAAAGGAAGAAGGAAACAAGCTGGTCAAAGATGTGAAAAGCATACAATGGGATAGAGTGGAAGTAAGCTTCAGTCCACTCGTGAAATATTTTTTTCTTTGCTATTTTAACTGGTTGCTTTTTGCTGTTCTCGCTGTTGTTAGAACTGTTTTCTGGAACCAACACAATGGGGTGGAGCTTTTCTACCTGAACCTCAGTAATGTCCTCAACAGAACAGAGAGCAGAGATAGAGAGCAGCACTGAAGAAACGGGACACGCAGCATGGCAAGCTGACCTTCTCTATCTGCCAAGGCTGTGATTAAATTCCCAGATTCACAGAACATCTCAAGTTGGAAGGGACCCATGAGGGTCATCAAGTTCAGCTCCCTGCTCCTCGCAGGACTACCTAAAGCTAAACCGTATGACAAAAAGCTGTGTCCAGATGCTCCTTAAACCCTGGCAGGCTTGGTGCTCTGACTGCTTCCCTGGGGAGCCTGTTCCAGCGAACAGCTGCCCTCTCAGTGAAGGACCTGTTCCTAACGTCTCAGCTCAGCTTCCCTTTCTGCAGCATCACTCCGCTTCCCTATGTCCTGTCGCCGGTCAGCACCTCCCTCTCTGCTGCTCTTCTTGAGGAAGCTGTAGACTGTGAGAAGGTCACCCCTCAGCCTTCTCTAAGCCAAACCAGCCAAGTGACCTCAGTTCTTCACATATCAGTCTGCAGAGCAGTCCTGCCTAATCCTTCCATTAGCAATCTTGGTACACACACACACACACACACACACACACACACAAAGAAACAAAACAGATGTGTGCAGATAAAAAGTTCTGGCTGGGCAAAGTCACAGAGCAGGGAAAAGCAGGAGTCAGGAAGAGACACATAATCTGGAGCCTATATTGAACCAGGATGAACCCAGACGCTACACAGGGCAGTGAAGGACCAATATTAAGGTTTTCTGCCACGAATAATGGCACAGGATGCAGAAGATACACCCCAGAGCTTTTCAGCATAAAAATCTCAGTAAAGTACACTTCAGGAACCGTGTGCAGAAGTGGTAATTACGGTAACCTGTCTTCAGAATCAAGCTGAATCAAAGCTAGCAGAAAAAGCAAATGAGGGGAGTGGGAAGACTGTCACATCAGAGGAGAAGGTGGTGGTAGGGCTGAGGGGCAGGTGCTTGCTGCTGATGCCGTGCATGAGAAATTCTGCAAGCTCTCTGGTGCCTGCTGCACCAGGCAGGCGTGGAAATGAGAATGGCCATGCACAGAGCTTTCTGATTTAATCCCGGGTCTCCTTCATCATTCCTTTACTCCAGCTCAACACAGGGTGGGGGCAATGGGTTTCTGGTTGCTTCCCCATAAGGTCTCAGTAATAAAAACCATTTGAAAAGTGTAACAATAGGGAGTCAAAAATGAGAGTCAGATCCCTGGAGGACTCAAGGAGAGTGCTGACTTCATCAGTTCTGCTTTCAAGGTGCTCCATTTTCCCTCCCAGAGAGGATTTGATTTGAATGTTTCTTCCCCTCCAATCCACCAGCCATTATAAACGTGGATGTCAACTTACTGTGCTTCTTGGTGTGGGACTTGGGGTATGATCTTGTGATTTTTTCACATCTGAAGAATCTGCAGAGAAGGAAAATGAATCCTATTTGTAAATTTGATTAAAGACTTTCCATTGACTAGCAGGTTGAAAGAAATAAAACCACAAAAAGAGCTAATATCTCTTTTAAAGATAATCACTTTTCAGAGAGTAATCTAAGTGAGGAGGAAAGGGGAGAGTTTTGTTTTCTGTACTGTATGTTAATCAGCACACTTCACAAAGGGACCATTGATGAATAAAGAATGAATGCAGAGGTAAACATTTGGCTTTTGAAACCTACATTTGTTTAACAAATACCTCACCTCATGTTGGGGGTGGGGGAGGGGGTGGAAACACAGAGATGATCAGGGCCATAAAAGGAATCCTGTGTTGTCCCATTATGCCTTAGCCCTTGCAGAAGCTTGTATCTTTGGGGGCATATTTGTTTCTGGAGGGATGATCTAACGTGAAATGTATGTGCTGGTACCGCTGCACAGAACACCCACCTGACTGAAACATAATGAACTGGCAAAGTTTTCTCCTTTGAGGGGGGCAGGGTGGGGGGAAAAGGGCTGCACGGGTAGGAGGTTTTGGCAGCTGGCCGCACATAGACTGTGCCGTGGCTCAGGGCCATAGGAACAAGCCATTTCTCATCGGTGGTACTTTTTCACCTGCGGCCAGCCAGAGGAGGAATAGGGTTTCTGGCACTAGCCCTCCTGCAGAAATGAAGGCAAATGAAAAGTTCCACCCCTTCGTGACTTTAGCTCACAGTCTGCACGTTCAAACCCTCCCACCTTCAAGCCACCGCATCCCCGGCTCCGCTCTCGCCGTGAAGGAAAGGCTTTCATCTGGCTGCTGCAAGCCTAACGAAATCCGCAGGGCAGTCCCAAGAGGGAGCCCCTTCTGCCTCGGCCGTTTCTTAGCATACTCCGTGCCTGAATTCCATCAGGCAGGCTTAAGGTCCCACGCATGTTTTCCCAGCTTCCATGAATGCACAATTATCTTATTTTTCATGGAAACCAGGCATTTGCATGGGAAAGTGACTCACAGGAAATACTCATTTGCATAGAAACTTGTCGGATTTGCACAAGCAACTGCAACGGCTGCATGTGAAAAGGCAGATGCAAAGCTATTCACACACTTGCTTTATTCATACATAACTGGAAAGGTAAACCGGAGAGGTCGGCAAGGATAAGCCTATCCTCCTTATCCTGAGCCTGACATAATCACTGTCCTTGACCCCAAGCAGCAAGCCTGCTCTGAGTCATTCCCCTTCCCGCTCTCGGAGAGCAGGAACTAGCCTGAACCTCACTCGTCTTGAGGGGGAAAAAGCAAAAGCCCTCGGATTACGGTTCCCCTGACGTTATTAAAAGCCTCTGGGAACCCCAGGCCAGGGCAGCGGGACCCGCTCCCCGATCTGCCCTCTTCTGCAAATCCTGTTCATTTTGAAACCCCACAATCCGCTTGCAAGTGTTTGTTACGCTCCACTTAGCTGGAGATTTGTTCTTGGGAGCCGGGTTGCCTTCTGCCTAGCTGCTGATTTATGCTGGATCTCAGCTGTGTAAATAGCCTCCCGCTCTGCCTCCACTCCTACGTGGAGACCGGTTTGAAACATGCCACGTTAAGAGGCTGGAGCCTGACAGATGAAAAGAATTATGATGCAGTTTCAACAAAGCTGTCTTGCAAAACTTTCTGACAAAAGCTTGCACAGTATTTGCATATGATTCAGGAATCAGCCTATTTATTTTTTTAATTTTCCCCCCCCCTTACGGGATATACAAATTCAGTTTTTACAGGAGGCTGTGCCCTCGGTGTGCCACCCTAGCTTTAGGCCTATTTAGCAGTCCGTGGGTAAACACGGCGTGCCAGGCCCTTGACAGGTTCCCCAGTCCTGCCAGAGAGCTCTGAAGTCCTGGAGCCATCTTGTGAGAGTGGGTGGAGGCCGCGGGGAGAGAGCAAACAGACCTTTGGCAGGGGGCTTTTAAGGTTGGGCCATTTGGTTTCTCCTGCTGCCCAGGGGCCCTTCTTCGTTCATTCATTCGCTCCTTGCTGAGTGCATTCGCTCGAGCTGTGCGTGCCTGGCGAGCCTGGCCGTGCTGGGAGGCCAGGGTGGGCACGCTGGCCGTGGCTGCCACAGAGGCTGCCCCCGTGCACGGGCGGTAGCCACAGGGCTCCATCTACAGCCCCCTGCTTCCCGTGCTCATCTTGCCCGGCCTCCTGCCACTTTCTCCTGCAGGTCTCTTCCTCGCAGCCTCTCGAGAGGGCCCTGCCTTTCCTTCCCCGTTCTGCACTCCCTTGCCACCTCTGCCCTCACGGTTACCCGTGGCCTCGCTCCCTCCCCTCCAGCCCTGGTGCCTGCCCCTGGGCCATAGCTCCCAGAGTGCCCTGCCACATGTGCCTGGCCCGCACCTTCGCCAGGCTCTGTGGCAAACGGGTTTGCTTCTTCTGCTGCCCCTGAGCGGGCAGATCGTATCTCTGCCTGCTGAGAGCGGCGCGCGGGGGTGAGGAGGTGCGAGCCGCCTGCCCTGCTCTCGGCTGAGACGGGCTCCAGCAGGAAGCCCTTCTGCTGGTGCAGCTGGGTAGAGGGCTTGCTGCCTGCCCTGCGGTTCCTCCAGGCCAGCTCCAAACCCAGCCTCAAACGTAGCAACCTACTCAGCATGAGCCACTGGCTGAGCAGGGAACCCGGCCGCTGCTGGGGAGGAACGTGGCACTCGTTTGCCCATACTCAGCTACGCCACAGAGGAGCTGGATCGTCTCATCTCTCTGACACTAACATCTTCCCCTTTGACTCAGCCACTTTAAAAGATGATACGTGGCGATTGCAGATCATTTGATCTTCCCTGTCTTGACAGGGAAGAGAGGAGCAGCTCTTTAAAGCAAGCCACTTTAATGATGATAGCTAAGAGAGCTGTCAGAATCAATAGCGCTTGGTTTAAAATTACTGGAGACTCAGATTCAACCCTCCGACAGAAGCAGACCGCAGAGACTATTATGCACCGGTAGCTCTGAGACAAGTGGCAAACAATTAACAGCATAATTACAAGTTCTTACCAGGAGGGTGGTGACTAGGTGTCATCATGGAAATCTGAGCACGACAGAATGTTTTACTGTCCAATAGCTCTGGGAATTAAAAAGGAGAACGTTTTAAAGTATTTGCCTCAGACAACAACAAAACTGCCTCGGAAATGCATGAAGTGTGGTGATGTTAGTTACCTACTGTGCTACCATAGCCACTGTCATACAGGTAATTCTCTTCTTTCCAGGACACCATTAATGAGGGATCTGAAGGCAAAGGAGACCAGAAGGAAAATCAGATCACTAAAGGAACATTTTACTCTTTTTGCACAGGGGTGAATAGTGAGCACTGAGGGAACAAGGAACATGCTAAAAATAGTGCTGGGAAGGGGCTATGCACAAAATTATTTCCCTTCACTGAAGTCGTGGATGGGGTTGTGCATCCTCAAATCCCCTTACACAAAGCGCTGACTTTTAGGAACAAGGCAGTGGGCTCTTCTTTTTCCTGACTAATGCATCATTTATGCCTGCCCTTGAAGGAGGTTTCCTATGGCAGATTAAATCTACCCAACCGAGGTCTGAAGTCTCAGCCCCTAGTGCTTTGTTGCCATAGAGATGAAACTGTCCTCAAACACCGAGTGAAAGCGGAAGGTGCTTAGAGTATTTCTTTCTCTAATGGCCCCTCCGGAACAGAGCCTTATGTGTAAGCACAGAGGCAGAAACACCAAACCCTAATCATAGGTGAAGGGCCATTTCAGTGTGGGAATGTCAAGATCCCATCCTTAACCTAAAAACCACCTTCATGATTAAAGAGGAACAATTTTAGTGACCTTCTGGTCAGATAGGTCAATACGAGCAGAACAGAAGCATTGTCGTTATGACCTGCACAGAGATCTCCTCATCTCCTACTCTCTTCACAGTGCGTTTTTTGAGGTGAGAAACCTTATTTTTTTTCTCCCTTTTGAATGCAGGTCAGAAAGGATGAGGAGTAAAGTTGAAAGCAAAGTAAAGTTAAAAAAAAAAAGAAGAAAGAACCAAAAAAAGAATGAGTTATAGCTAAATCATTGAGTTTGGCTGAGTTACCACTTCAGACACAGGAATTTATCAGGCATGCATGTTGGGGCACCCAGAGCTACAATAGCACACACCCTTTGCTTGCTTGGACACCTGATCTGCCTAGCATTGCCTCTGAAAACCAGCCTTCTGAGCCAGAACATGGGAAGACAGCTCATCTTTTCAGGACCCATGTCTCTGCATCTCTGACACTCTCCTAGGAGGAGGCAATCTTCCTCAGCCACCAGCCCTTTCCTTGCTAGCTCACAAAGAGTCCCTTCCTCAGCAGCCCCAGTCCGCTCCGCCTGCTCCTCCCCATGCAGAATCCAAACTAACTCCCACTGCCCATCGTCACCATCACTGGAGCCACACCACACCACTCTTGATTCAGGCTGGCTATGAGTCAATTCTAGGCTTTGACCTTTCCAAGGTAAGCAGCTGAGGGACTTTGCACTGAGCTGCGTATCTTGAGTGGGAGGACTGGAGACAATATTTTCTACCCTAATGTTGTACCAAGAGCTCATCAATCAGGACTAGAAGGATGACCCTGGTTTACTTCATGGCACACAGTGAGGGTGCTGCATCACCCGCAGCAGGCAGACAGAGGCCAGGGGTGGATTGGCGATTGCAGCGCTTGCCTGCCACAAGGAGCAGGTGAAGAGTGTCCTTGGCTGGAGAGGCGGGGCTTCTCCTGGTGAGCTGGATAAATAAGCTTGGCAGCATTTGTCAGAGACATGGCACACTACAAGTCTCTGTTTGTTCTGCCAGAAGATACTAAAACAGGGCTCACAAACACACCCATGTGCGCAGAGGCTGGGACTAGGAGGGTAGAGAGCGTTTGGATGTGGACAGAGGTACTGTGGCAATGAAGCCAGGAAAGTCATCGTGCCTGCAAAAGAGGACTGAACTGAGCTGAAGTTCTTTCCTTGGTGAATCCAAGTCCTGGGAGAAAAGGCACCTAGCTATGAACACAGTGGAGAAAGAAAAGAGTGCCACGGGCAAAACGCAGACGTAGTCCCACCAAAATAATCCCCAGAGTTCCATCTCTTTGAGACGTGAAGAAACGGAAATCTCTCTGAGATTTTTGGTTGGGAATTTCCTCACGTGTCAAACACTACCAGCACTTGCCAACTAAGTATTTCTCTCTCTCTCTCTCTTTTTTTTTTTTTTTTTTTTTTTTGTTTTGTTTTAAAACTGAGACTTCTCTGGAAAGAGTTGCTTTGAAAGCTGCTGAACGAAGTCCTCCGCACAGCTGCGCTTGCCGAGCGCCGCAAACGACGACGCTCAGTACAGACCGCTGATGCTGCAGAGGTCTCCCAGCTGCAGTGGCTGCAAGCGCACCAAGATACGGTGGTATGGCTCAAAATGACAGGAAGTAGACACCAGGGGATACCTGTGACACTCCTTCCACTCTCTGTGACACTATTTCCATTTTATTCAATGCCATTTTGGGGTCTCTCTCGGAATGCACAGCTCCCCTTCTTGTCACCAGCAAAGGACAAGTTCATCAGTGTTACTCACCTGTTTGCTCTGTCTTCACAATGACATTATGAGATTGGTACATGTCACTTCCACACTGGCCTGCAAGAGAGTATATGGCAGATAGGACACATGACAATGACCACGTAAGAAGCAAAGGCATTGGCTCCAGGCAGTGACTGCTGCAGCCGAGCCAAATTTGGAGTGGGAAACAAATCCTCTCCCTGGTCCTTCAGACTTCTGCCTCGCGTTATATCGAAGCAATTTAGTAATACAGTGAGTGAGGTATAAGCTGTAGAGTAAACACAGCAAGTTACATCTGCCAGGTATGTCTCTGGGGAACATAAGAGGCTTCTGAAGATCCCAGAGTTCAGACCGCTGGATATGTGTCTCTGCCTAGTATCTATTTACCATTCCACTTTAGGTGCTGGAGGTTGCTGTAAAGCAGCTGCCCTGCTGTCCCAGCTGCCTGAGTGAATTCCTGCAGGCTCATACTGCACAGATGTTCCCCATTGATATCAAACTCCTGGAAGGGTATGCAGGTGGCATCCAGTTGGTTGGTATCAAGGAGATGCTGCAGCCACTCCCAGACTTGGAATTTAGTCCAGTACTGCGGGTGTATTTCATGCCACTGGGTTCCATAGAAGCTGCTGGACACTGGGAAACAAAACAGGTGTTTATTGTCCCTGTGAGCACTGTGGCACTCTGTCAGTGACATCAAAGGCCTGTAGCCAAACTGCATGCCCCGGAAGCCCACAGAATCTAGGCTCTTTCTTAGTCTGCAACACTAGCTCAGTAGCTACTGCTGGAGATGGCATTATTGCGCTGGGGTGGGGTTTTGCCTCAGTTTTTCAATTGAATCGCAGGAATTACATTACACCTCTCTTGGCACATTGAGTTAGAAGGAATTCACCCCTGTTGGCTAAATACACCGAAATTCTTTGCTGGAAGATACCTTCCAGAAGTCCTGTTGAAGAGGTATGTTGATCTTCCCTACAGGAAAACAATTGTAGTGCTCCAGAAAATGGTAGAGAAACCTTCAAAATGATCCTAAGGTGAGGCGGAAATCTTTTCATAAGGACTTGGTAAAGACTGGGTATGAACTGGGGCATTCAGTCAAAGAATGGTAAAACCCAAGGCACCCTCACGCTGCTCCACAATAAAAACCTGGCAGTAGGGCCCAGAACTTCATGAAAGAGCAGGACTTGTGCTGAATGCACGTTGCTTTGTAGTCAGGGAAGATGACAGGAAAACTGCTGGAAGACTCATGTTTAGTTATGGAAGCTTGTTAGGGTGTCTGAATCTCTCCTTGGCAATCTTTTAAGCAGCTCTCAGTGGTATGTCATTGCACGACACTAATTTCTGTGTGCAAATGACAGAAAGTGTACATGAGGACAGGGTAAGTCTGCAAGATAAGAGTGAAGGCTGGGCTGCTTTGGTCTGCCCTCACAGGAGTGCTGGTGAAAGGACTTCAGGGCATTTTATCCCTTGGGAAAGGAGGACAGTGCAAATGCCAGGCAGAGGCAGGGTGCGATAAAATGGTCACGACTGCACGAATGAGAAATCGCAGAGGTGGCTGGATGATGGAAGGGGGAAAGACTCTACAGCACCCCCACTCCAGGATGTGGCACCAGTCCATTCTCAGCGTCCCAAGCACAGTGTGCCCCTCAGACAGCCGTGAGAAACGCAGTGGATATTGCTAGAGGACCACAAGCAGTAGAGTTGGCACATTTTTAGAAGCCACTTTCCTTCAGGTCCTGCTAGACCTCAGGTCTCTTCAGCCGAGGCACTCCGCACAACGCCCGGTTCCAGGTAAACACAAAAAGCCCCACAGTTACTCCACTGGTATTGGCCAACGAGATCTGTGCCAGTAACTTAGGGAGTCTGCAGGACCTTGTCTCATCCTCCTGTGCAAGGATGTTGAGAATGGGTGTGGACATGATTAAGAGGGTGGTATGTCAGAGAACAGAGTTCCCATGGAGCCACCAAGGCTCCTGAAAAGGAGGCTGGTCTGTATTCTCTGTTCAGATGGGTAGAGACAGCAGTGACATGACTCTTAATGCAAACAGAGCCTGCAGTGAGAGGAAAGCATAGCTAGGTAAAAGGAAGTGAAGTGGTGAAGGGTGATCTGAGGGCTGATCTGAGCTTCCAGCTTCCTGTCCCTCTAAAAAACATCAGTGAGTCTTGAGGACTTAAGCATTGCAAACACAAAAACAGATCCCACGGTTTCCCTTCATGAAAACTTGTTCAGAGGGGAAGTCAGCCAGGGCTTTTTCCCCCCGTGAATCTGTTCTGGCCAGGCTGGCACATTAGTAAGGGCACACTTGGATATTTCTGTGCATTTAGAAACTGCACATAGAACAGACCAACACTTTCCCAAGGGGGGTGTGTGTAACTTATGCCGTCAGTCGTTGCAGCATTACTGGAGTTAGAAGGACAATTTAGATTCTAAGGCTTACCTGCCACCTGAGTGATGGAAAGAAGTGAAGCATACTGTATTTTATACTGACAGAGAAAGATATGTGAAGACATTTTTCTGTACACAGCCATATCATCAGGGATCAGGAAGGATCATAAGCTATCTGTGCTCTAATACCAGGCTCCTCAGAAAGCTGTCTAGCAATTTGAACTGAAAAAGTGAAAACAGCACAGGAGTAGAAAGACCTCTGGAAAGCCAGAGGGGTGATTAGTACTGAAGAGTAATGTTGGTTCAGAGAGGCACGAGGGTAAAGGGTTCTGAAGCGAGGATAAAGAGCTCTGATCACTTTCAACACCACCAAATCCATTTTCAGGAAAAGAACCAGTAAAGAAATGAGCCAGGAACTGGTCACTTTCCAAAACTGAGTGTGCAGGGTTTGGGGTTTGTTTAGTTTTGGTTGGGTTTGGGGTTTTGGGGTGTTTTTGCAAATAAACTAGCAAACAGAATTTTTTCTTACCAGAAGTGAAACTCCAGTAAAATAGTATGACTGAAAAAGAATACTTGTGCATGCTTAATGGCATAATAGCCCCTTCCTCCCTGCCCCCCTCCAGAACACATGGCTTAGAGCCCTCCTACCATTGCATGCAGAATATCCGTCTGTCCAGGAAGGCTGCTGGTGGAGTAGATTGCTGCTGGAATTGATACTCATTCTGCCAGCTCCTTCCAAAATCATGATCTGTAAGTGAATCAGACAGCTTGCTTAGTGAGCACTGACTAGTCCAAGAGGGAAATGGCAAAAAATCCCAAACAAAATCCGTCAAGGAGAAGTGAGGAAGCCAATTCCATTTGTAGAAGATACAATTGAAACCAAGAACATGTTGCCACAACCCCTTTTCCACTGCCACAGAGTCTCCTTATGATAAACATTACCAGGGTTGATTTGCATATGCAAGAAGCAAGTTTCTACAGCTGCCCATCCATAAATGAATAATCTGTAATCAGAAATGAAGGCGAAGGAAAAGACAAAGCTCCTGACAGAGCAGCTCAGGAAAACTGCCAAGCTTTGAGCAACAGACTGCTACGGAGCTCGGCTTCCTGTATGCTAATGGAAAGAGAAAGGTGGCTTAAATGTGCTTTTCTTTCTTTTCTTTTTCCCTTTCTTTTCCCCTTTCTTTATTTTTTTTTTTTTTTTTTTGTTGTTGTTGTGTTTTTAATGAGAGAGAAGAGTTTTATCTTAACTGCAGATGAAACAACACAGCTGACAACAAAGCCACCGGTCGAGAAACTCCCTCGCGCAGAAGGGCGCACGCACTGACGCTGCGGGGAGGCAGTGTTACAGGGAATATCTTGTCAGCCGACCCAGTTTCTTATCTGATCTGTGTCAGCAGTGTCTGTAACACTCCTCAGTAACGAACATCACAGATCACACCTTTCACACCGCCGCAGAAAAATCAGACGGTCAAAGATCTTGCAAAGGAGACAGGCGGCAGAGCAGGAGCAGGACTTTGGAGGGATACTGCCCCCAGGACAGCGTTCCCTCTTCCAAGGGACCCAGACTTTCCTTCCTACTTATCTGAGCCTTAGCACCACGAGTCAAAATGCCCATTATTTTATTTACACTTCAAAAACACCCCACTTAAAAAAAAAACCAACCATCAATGCCCCAACACCACTTTTATTTATTGAAAACCCCACTATTTTATTTACACTTGGAAAAAAAACCAAACCCAAACCACTAGTCATATGATGCTTCAGTAAAACATCACATAGGTATAACACATCCTCAGTCATTCCAGTGGAGCTATAGAAAGTTCCCCAGTTTGTGGTATTCTTGGTATTTTGCATTATCACAGTCTCACAGTATCACCAAGGTTGGAAGAGATCTCAAAGATCATCAAGTCCACCACAGACCTCATGACTAGACCATGGCACCAAGTGTCACGTCCAATCCCCTCTTGAACACCTCCAGGGATGGTGACTCCACCACCTCCCTGGGCAGCCCATTCCAATGATGAACAACTCTCTCAGTGAAGAACTTTCTCCTCACCTCCAGCCTAAACTTCCCCTGGTGCAGCTTGAGATTATAGAATCATAGAATTTTTTTCAGCTGGGAGGCACCTCCAGAGATCACCCAGTCCAAGCCCCCTGCCAGAGCAGAGCACCCAGGGCAGGTCACACAGGAACACATCCAGGTGGGGTTTGGAAAGTCTCCAGAGACGGAGACTGCACAACCTCTCTGGGCAGCTTGCTTCAGGCCTCCAGCACCCTAACAGTCAAGAAGCTTTTGCTTCAACCTAAGATCACCATGGCTGCTAAGCCATGTCCCAGAGTGCTGATTCCCCACAGCTCTCGAACAGCTCCAGGGATGGTGACTCCACCAGCTCCCTCGGCAGCCTTTTTCCAATGCATGACAACAACTCTTGCAGGAAGGAAGTTTTTCTTCACCTCCGACCTAACCCTCCCTGGCACAATTTCAGGCCATTTCCTCTCATTCTATGACCTGATACCTGAGAGAAGAGACCAACCCCCACCTCACTCCTACCTCCTTCCAAAGAGTTCCAGAGCAATGAGGTCTCCTCTCACCCTCTTCCTCAGAGCAAACAACCTCAGTTCCCTCAACTGCTCCTCACAGGACTTATTCTCTAGACCCTTCATCAGCTTTGCTGCCCTTCTCTGGACGCTGCTTCAACAGGTGTCAGTTAAAGATAAGGGTGGAGGAATTCCTCTCTTCAAAGCTCACCCTACTGCCAGCAGCATGGCAAATGTTCCAGGTATCATAGTATCAGTCAGGGTTGGAAGGGACCACAAGGATCATCTAGTTCCAACCCCCCTGCCATGGGCAGGGACACGCTACCAAGTGCAGGGTCCTGCAGCTGGGTGGAGGCAACCCGAGGCACAGATCCAGGCTGGGCAGGGACTGGCTGGAGAGCAGCCCTGAGGAGAGAGACTTGGGGGTGCTGGGGGAGGAGAAGCTCAACAGGAGCTCTCAGTGTGCACTTGCAGCCCGGAAAGCCAATCAGAGCCTGGGCTGCAGCAGGAGAAGTGTGGCCAGCAGGGCCAGGGAGGGGATTCTCCCCCTCTGCTCAGCCCTGCTGAGACCCCACCTGCAGTACTGCCTCCAGTTCTGGAGCCCCTATTCCAGGAGGGATCTGGAGGTGCTGGAAGGTGTCCAGAGCAGGGCCACGAGGAGGAGCAGAGGGCTGGAGCACCTCTCCTGCGAGGACAGACTGAAGGAGTTGGGGCTGTTCAGGCTGGAGAAGAGAAGGCTCCCAGGTGACCTCATTGTGGCCTTCCAGGATCTGAAGGGGGCTCCAGGAAGGCTGGGGAGGGACTTCTCAGGCTCTCAGGGAGTGATAGGACTAGGGGGAATGGACTGAAGCTGGAGGTGGGGAGATTGAGGCTGGAGGTGAGGAGGAAGTTCTTCCCCATGAGAGTGGTGAAGCCCTGGAACGGGTTGTCCAGGGAGGTGGTTGAGGCCCCGTCCCTGGAGGTGTTTAAGCCCAGGCTCTGGGTGGCCTGATCTAGTGTGGGGTGTCACAGACTGTGATGGGAATTGTGCAGGGTAATTAACCTCAGACATACAGCAGCAAAGCCTGACTTGGAAATTTCTGTCAGACAAGCTTGGCATTTGCAAAGCTTAAAAATACACCTGATAGCCACAGATGTGGTTCAAGATCCTGGGAAGGTCATTTGCTAAATATTAGAAAGGTTTCAGATTGGTTTAATTATATAAACATACCAGGGAGGGGGAGAAAATTAATAATAAAAAAGCAATTACTCAAATCATTGTTCAAAACTATTCTACATTTCAAGCCACAAAGTCTGTACAATCAAAATGCTAGACACCAGGCTGCCACGTGCTGCCAGCCAGGCTTCTCCTTGGAGTTAGGAAGGGAATGAAACACCAAATGGATTTGTGGAAGTTAGAAGTTTGCAGTTGGCTCACTCAGGCTAATGTGAAAACTTCCACCGAGAGCACAGCTTGAGCCCTACCAGCTCATACCAGCGACCTGCCTGGGAGGCGAAAAGGAGTCACCAGAAACTCTCCCGGCCTTGGCTTCAGACAGCAGCCTGAAAATGACCAAGGTTGGAATTTTCCTCTGTCATTTAAAATAAACTAGGGCATGTAAAAAAAAATAAGTTCCACATCTGTCTCTCTTCTCCTTACAAAATAAGTTTGTTCTACCTTTCTCTCTCTCCTCCTTTTAAAATAAGTGAGCTCCACATCCGCTTCTCTCCTCCTTGCAAAATAAGTTCCACATCTCTGAAGGAGCTGGGGTTGCTTAGCCTGCAGAAGAGGAGGCTCAGGGAGACCTCATTGCTCTCTACAACTCCCTGAAGGGAGGTTGTAGCCAGGAAGGGGTTGGTCTCTTCTCTCTAGCAACCAGCACCAGCACAAGAGGACACAGTCTCAAGCTGCACCGGGGAAGGTTTAGGCTGGAGGTGAGGAGAAAGTTTCTTCACTGAGAGAGTCATTCACCATTGGGACGTGCTGCCCAGGGAGGTGGTGGAGTCACCATCCCTGGAGGGGTTCAAGAGGGGATTGGATGTGGCACTTGGTGCCATGGTCTAGTCATGAGGTCTGTGGTGCCAGGCTGGGCTCGATGATCTTCGAGGTCTCTTCCAACCTTAGTGATACTGTGATCTCTCTCCTCCATTTAAAATAAGTAAGTTCCACATCTGCCCCTCTCTTCCTTTTAAAGTAAGTGAGTTCCACATCTGTCTCTCTCCTCCCTGCAAAATAACTTCTACATTTCTCTCTCCTCCTTTTAAAGCAAGTGAGCTCCACATCTGTCTCTCCTCCCTGCAAAATCAGTTCCACATTTGTCTCTCTCCTCCTTTTAAAATCAGAAGTTACACATCTGTTCCTCTCCTCCTCTTCCCCTCACCCCCCACACAATTTATATACTTAGGGGGGGACAAGGTTACTGAGAACTGCTTTAGAAGACAAAGGTCTCTCTCAGCGAATGGTGCTGCACAGCATAACCCCGTCCAGAGCCTTTGTTCCAGCTATGCAGAATGGCAAAGCCAAAGCAGGGATGTTTCAACAGTTGTTTCCCACCCTAAGTTCTAACTATATCACTCAGGGACTACCAGCAAGGAGAATTCAACTTCTCAGAGCAGGCATGTGGATGGACCACACGTTTACAATTAAGAGAGCTCCCTCTCATCCCACACGGGCCAAGTGGAAGCTGATTGTCACAGCAGCCAGTAAATCTATGCAGGTCAGAAGAGAAGGCATTTTTCAGCCCCATGCAGAAGTCAAGCCACTCAGTATTGTGAGGGAGGAAGCACAGAGAAGCGTTTCCACTTATTGTAGTGATTCTAAAGGTGCTCAGCATACAGCCTGGACATCATTTATCTCACTGGCGTGAGAAGGTCTCAGCGATGAGGCATACGTGACACACTTCTGAGATTGTGCAAGGTTTTCAACCAGGGGGGTTAGTAATTGAAGACAATTTGGTTTGAATTAGTGAAGTATTCATGCTGAAGTATTAACTAATTATTAACAAATTAAGTATTAATGATAAAGTATTTAGTATTGATGAGGTATTAATGATAAAAACCTCCTTACAGTATCAAATAGAGGTGAGAAGGAACACCATTTATTCTGGGACAACGATAACGACTGAAGATTAGCAAATCCTTAGGCACTCAGTTTGGTGAAATGACTTAAAAAAACCCCAAAACAAACCAAACCCCTCCAAAACTACCAAAACAAACCCCCAACCCAAGCCCTCCCCCCACAACCACAAACGACACAACCACATACACTGAATACGGAATTTCAGCTTCCTGCTCTGAAGTCACCTCTCAGAGTTTCACGGTGCTGTGTGGGGTGGGCTTTGTCACCTGCAAACTCTGCAGCTGCTGGAACTCTGCATAACTTTCATGCCTGATACTTGTGCAGATAAAAAAAAAATGTGTGCATGTGAACTGAAATGATTTCTGTCTTTGAGCTCCTTGTCCTTTTGTCCTGGTGGTGGAAGCCCCATCCCTGGAGGTTTTTTAAGACCAGGCTGGATGTGGCTCTGTGCAGCCTGGTCTAGTGGAAAACGTCCCTGCTTCATGGCAGGGGGGTGGAACTGGATGATCCACTCAGCTCTGCTGAGACCCCACCTGCAGTACTGCCTCCGGTTCTGGAGCCCCTATTCCAAGAGGGATCTGGAGGTGCTGGAAGGTGTCCAGAGAAGGGCCAAGAGGATGAGCAGAGGGCTGGAGCACCTCTCCTGTGAGGACAGACTGAAGGAGTTGGGGCTGTTCAGTCTGGAGAAGAGAAGGCTCCCAGGTGACCTCACTGTGGCCTTCCAGGATCTGAAGGGGGCTCCAGGAAGGCTGGGGAGGGACTGCTCAGGATGTCAGGGAGTGATAGGACTAGGGGGAATGGAATGAAGCTGGAGGTGGGGAGATTGAGGCTGGAGGGGTGGAGGAAGTTCTTCCCCATGAGAGTGGTGAAGCCCTGGGATGGGTTGTCCAGGGAGGTGGTTGAGGCCCCGTCCCTGGAGGTGTTTAAGCCCAGGCTGGATGAGGCTCTGGCCAGGCTGATGTAGTGTAGGGTGTCCCTGCCCATGGCAGGGGGTTGGAACTAGATGATCCTTGTGGTCCCTTCCAACCCTGACTGATACTATGATTCTATGATTCTATGATACTATGATCTTTGAGGTCCCTTCCAAGCCTGACAATCACAATGGGATTCTATGGCAACTTAATTCAAATATATTCAGTTTTCCACTTTCTTAACTAACCAGATAAGTTTCCAAATCAAACTATTCTGTGTCACTTTGATTCAGCACCTGAAGCTGTTGATAGTCAAACCAACAAAATCATTTGTTTCAGAGTTTCTTCACCTCAGTAATGCATGTTAGAGACCTGAGCAGCAGCAGCCTGGCAGCCCAGATTTGGATTTCAGTTCTTCTCCTTTAAAAACTTCTTCCAGCACCATGGCAGTTCAGCAGGCAATTGCTCCCCACAGAATCCCTAAACAACATTAATGTTACTTGTAGGGAATGTGCATGGAATGTGCTTTATCATAGAGTCTCCACAGAATCCTAGGATGGCTCACCTGGGAAGGGAAGATCATCTCCTCCAACCTCCCTGCCAGGGGCAGGGACACCTCTCAACCAGACTCAGCTGCTCCAGGCCTCATTCAACCTGGCCTCGAGCACCCCCACGCAGGAGGCATCCACAGCCTCCCTGGGCAGCCTGTGCCAGAGTCTCACCAGCCTCATCCTGAAGAACTTCTTCCTCAGCTCCACTCTAACCCTGCTCTGCCTCAGCTTCAAACCATTCCCCCTTGGCCTGTCTCTAGACCGTCTAGACAGGGAAAATCCCTCTGCAGCCTTCCTGTAGAATCCCTTCAGGTATTGGAAGGCAGCTCTAAGGTCCCACCAGAGGCTTCTCTTCTCCAGGCTGAACACCCCCAGCTCCCTCAGCCTGTCCTCACAGCAGAGGTGCTGCAGCCCTTGGCTCACCACTATAAATTAATGAATCAAAAGGTAAATGAAGTTATCTCAACCAGAACAGGCAGCATTACCTGCGGGAACAAATGTGCATGAGAGGATAAATGTGCCACATGGCATCAATCAGAGGAACAGCACTGGATTTAGCTTTAACCCAAGTTTCCCCAAGGTTCTGGGGAACACGTTGGCTTTTGGGTGACTTGAAGATCACTGAGTCACCTCCTTTATCTCAGCACAAGGCTGTCCCTTGTTTGGAAATCCCTGCAGCACTTTGTCCAGGGCTGCTGCGAAGTCCTGCTAACGTAGGGTCCATGCCTGTGTTTTCCTGTGCCTGGATCTGTACCGTATCACACTCAAGGGTGCTCTCCCCATGAAAACTGAACTGTGATTTCACAGAATGGAAGAGACCTCAAGATCATCAAGTCCAACCAATCACCCAACCCTATCTAATCAACTAAACCATGGCACTGAGTGCCTCAGCCAGACTTTTCTTAACACCTCCAGAGATGCTGACTCCACCACCTCCCTGGGCAGCACATTCCAACGGCCAGTCTCTCTTTCTCTAAGATCAAGTGTAAACTTCTGCTTGCACAGCTTGAGACTGTGTCCTCTTGTTCTGGTGCTGGGTGCCTGGGAGGAGAGGCCAACCCCCACGTGGCTACAACCTCCCTTCAGGTGGCTGTAGACAGCAAGAAGGTCTCCCCTGAGCCTCCAGCCTGAACAACCCCAGCTCCCTCTCTGTACCTGCCTTTGATGCCAGTTGCTGGCAGATGTGTGCTTACAGAAGAGTCTCATCCCATACTTGGAAAGATTTGGAGTTGGAATATTGGAAGGGGCGTGGCCAAATCCCCAAATCTCCCTTGTGTGCAGACAAAGCTGACTGAGGGGTGTGAAGCCTCAAGGGGAAGGACACATAATGTGTTGGGTTTGCTTTTAATCACATGCCACGTATCAAAGTGAGCAGTGGAACTAATGAAGCCTGGTTTCCTATGCATGTGGATCTTGTGGTTGGATTCTCTGGTGTCTCAGAAGATGTGAGCCCTGATTGAAGTTTTTCCCACGGTTGGGGCATTCATAATCTCTCATTGTCTCAGGGGAGCACGCACAATCCGCGCTCTTCCTTTCTAATGGAGCCTTAATGGATCTCCCTTCTGTGCTTGGCAGCCTCTTTTCATTCCTCTTGGAAGAGCTTCCTATCTTTGAGCCTTCTACCCCGCATCAAATTTAATTAAAATTAGCGATGGGACTGGCAGATTGTTGCAGGCCAAATGCAAATGCTGACACGCAGACAGAGCAACCACAAAGCACTCATTTCCTCAGGAAAACACCTTAAAAGGGGATTCTAGCTGAGCCTGGGCTCTGGGTGACAACCTAAAGATGTTGAGATCTGCTAAGACACTGCAGAGGATAAATGAAAGCTGGCAGGAAGCAGCCTGTGTGCGTGCAGGCACCAACTTGTATCGGTGCGCGGCCACACACCGGCCTCGCTGAGGGTGCCTTGATGTCCACACGTTGCCATTCTTTGCCATGGAATAGGAATCACCTGAGAATGAGAAGCTCCCCCCCCCCCCCCGTGAGCTGCCAGTGTACTCACACAGCCCAGCAGGCAGCTGTGCACTGGGCTGCAGCCAGAGGAGTGTGGGCAGCAGGGCAAGAGAAGGGATTCTGCCCCTTGACTCTGCTCTGCTGAGACCCCACCTCCAATCCTGCCTCCAGTTCTGGTGTCCCCAGCGTAAGAAGGACACAGAGCTGCTGGAGAGAGTCCAGAGGAGGCCACAAAGATGATCCAAGGACTGGAGGACCTCTGCTATGAAGACAGGCTGAGGGAGCTGGGGCTGTTCAGCCTGGAGAAGAGTAGGCTCCAGGGGGACCTTAAAGCTGCCTTCCAATAGCTGAAGGGATCAGAATGTATACATACATACATACAGGAATGTATATATACAGCTTGCAATACAGGAGGGCTGCAGAGGGACTTTTTGTGAGGGTGTCTAGGGACAGGCCAAGGGGGAATGGTTTGAAACTGAGGGAGAGCAGGGTTAGACTGGAGCTGAGGAAGGAGTTCTTCAGTACAAGGCTGGTGAGACTCTGGCACAGGCTGCCCAGGAAGGTTGTGGATTCCCCCTTGCTAGGGGTGCTCAAGGCCAGGTTGGATGAGGTCTTGAGCAGCTGAGTTTAGCTGAGAGGTGTCCCTGACCATGGCAGGGAGGTTGGAGGAGATGATCGCTGAGCACCCTTCCAACCTAGGCCATTCTCTGACCTCTGGCATATGATCTTGTAACACTCCTAGGAACATTGCACAGTTATGAGAGGAAGCAAATAACACTTTGCAAGGTTCCATTTAGTTGTGCACTACTGTTCAGCAACTTCCTAAAGAAGGTCCTGGAAGAAGGAATGGATGTGTAGCTAAAAAAAACCCCTGACCTCTACTACCCACACTCAGTATATTGAGTGGTATTTGAAGACTAAATCCCAAAGCCTTCTCATGGAAAACTCACACTGGAGTCAGGGAAAACTTGACCAAGCACAATCTAGAGTAACTTGGTAGTACTAAGAGGTCATTTGCTCTGTAGTTCTGGTCTTCCTGAAAAACCTGGCCCCTCGGAGTAAATGGCAGTAATGGAAAGAGCCAGGAGCTCTGGCTTTACCCATGGAGTAAAGCCAGCACTGCAGAAAGACATCTTAACAAATCCTTGAACCTTGAACACTGGGTAGTGTACCCTATGCAAATTATTTTATTGCACTACAGGTGTGCTCTGAAAATGGATTACTCTGATCCCCATTTCCACATGCAACCCCAGGAGTCTCAACATCCCGACAATGAGTTCCTCAGTTCTTTGAGCCAGAATCTTTCACGACCTGCTTCTATTAAAAATGGCAGGAAAGTGCTGGAGACATGTGACCGGTTTAGGCTGTGCCTTTAAGAAAGGGACACTTTCTGAACACTCTGGGTGAATGTTTTGATATTAGAATGAAAACAATGATATGCTAATTCAATTTCATTGGTGGGACCCGGTTGTAGTTTTTTTGTTTAGTCTTTCAGTCGGGGGGAGTCAGTCTGTAGTCGTCTTCTTCTTCCCCCTGTGCTGTGAGCTGGCTCGTTTCTCTCTACGATTCCTTCTAACCAGATAAGAAAAACTAACTTTTTGCATTCGCTTTGAGCTTTAACAAAGTTTTCCCCTTTTAATTACCTTCCTTTCTCTCTCTCTCTAACCCTTTTGGGAAAAAGGGGAGGTAGGGAGGGAGAAGGGGGAACAGGCCGAACCCGGCTGGCCGAAGGGGGGGGTTGGGGAAAGGTTTCCTGTATTACATACTTTGCTGTATACTTCTGTATATATTGTAAATATTGTATGTTTTTGTACATATTCATTGCATTCCATATCTGCTTGTAAAATACAGCTTTCATCTGCTTCTCCGGCTGAGTTAGCTGTGGAATTCTTTTGTGTGTGTGGGGGAAACCTTCCTACTCCACCACAAGACAGCAGGAAAGTGCTGGAGACAGCAGGAAAGGAAATGAGCAGTAGAGAGAAAATGAGGGAATCCCAAAGTACCAAAGAGAATTTTCTAACACTGATCTGCAGGGTTGCTGCCATTACAACACTTAACTGAACTAAGGGTCTCCTTAAACACAAATATGAGGGGGTGTGCAGCCCACAGGGGAAGGGGATGGGGACCTACAGCCTCCTTCTGGTCTGTAAAGCTACGGAATCTCTACAAAACTCACACCAAAAGGAAAAACAAAACTGTCTAAGGCAAAACTGACTGAAAGCATTAAACTATGACTCCACCCGTAAGCTATGCAAAGTCTCAGGGCGACTTCTAGCTGAGACAAGCTCAGTGCAGCTCCTCCTGGCGTGTCCAAAAGGGTGGATCTCCTTTGGTGTATTTACCTACGGGATCCTTCCCCATTTTTCCCCTTTTACCATCATGGCTGAACTTCAAATGTAGATTTCACCTGGGCCTGTTTTCTTTGAAGTGTGTTATGTACACAGTGAAAACAGAATCCCTGCTTCTCAGGGCTTGGAGTTTATGGAACAAGTATCTACAGAGTATGTTAAATATTTTAGGTCATTACTGCACCTTGGATTACAGTCAAACTCCTGAAGACCAATCTAAAATAAATGCTACTGGGTAATAACTGCAGCTGCAGAAGAACAGCTTCTGGATTTTAATCACTGTCTTGAAACATTAAAAGACAACCAAATGGGAGAAGATTTCAAGACACCAGCAACAAAGGACAGACACCCCAAAGCAGGTGGACCTGCTTGACACATAAGGTTTATACTTGTCATGTATATGATCAATTAGCTTCTTTGCATTCCAACCACCTATTTTACATCCCCAGTAGGGGCAAGGGCAGGTACAAGCTGAATACATGAATGCTGAGAGACTATTTGCATCCTACTGTGAGCTTTGGGTCTTCTGTTGTTTGGGTTCCCCCTCCACCCCCCACCCCGTCCCCGTCATTTAATGTGTATCGCTAGCAGGGCTCCAGGGTCTGCTTCTGAGCCGGTTGTGGCTGACCCCCTGCTTCCCTTCTGATCTCTGTCAGTTTTGGAGTTGTCTCAGGGTCACCCTCGGTGTCTGTGCCAAACTCCCAGGTAAGATATCATCCCTGCCACAGCTCACTTTCAGATAGGACCCGTCCTGCAGTGTGTTAGGATCTCTCCTGGCCACGTAGCTCCACACAGAGCCATCACATGCCTCTTTGTTTCCATCTCTTTGTTCTAGTGCTTAAAAAAACAGAGGAGAAGCCTCAAAGGAAGCAGGTCGTCTGCAAGCTGATTCCCAGCAGGGATCCACTCCACAAGACAAAGCTCAGCTTTGGATCGCTTTGCTCTGACCTGCAAGGAACCATTGCGACGCAGCTTGTCCTGAGGGATGGTGATCTCAAGGCTCACCGCTACCACCACTGCAAACACACCTCGTAAAAATCGGAAAAGTGTGGTGGAAGTTCGTGTGAAGAAGCACTGTGACCACACTCAGTATTTGTGGTGCAACACGCCGAGGGCTCGATGCATTGCATTCCGAGTCCGTCACCCACAGCTTTGGTGCGGGGTGGCAAAAGGAGGTCACGCTGCCAGCGGCACGTGCAAGGAAGCATTCTGACCAGAAACTTTCAAACACAGTCTTCAAAACTCATTGCATTCAGGATTCTGGTTTGGGGCTTCGGGGCCCATCCTTTTCCCTTCCACACCTCTCTGAACTGCGCATTCCTATGCTTCTCTATTTTTGGTGTATACAGCTGTGGTTCATATGCATAAACCAAGCTTCGCATGTGCAAAACGGGCTCCTGACGAGCTTGCAGAGGCTGCGTTGAGACCTTGATCGTTTACTGCTGTCGGCTTTTGGAAAGGAAGAGTCGGGTTTATTCTTTTGTTTCCTTTGAACCTTTCATATGAAATGTATACATGAAGGTAAACTGAGAGACCAGAAAAAGGAAGATGAACAAAAAAAGGAGCATTTAATATTTACCTGAATTACAGATAGGATCATGATAAACAAAATCAAATAAAGCTCGATTGGAATCTTTTATTACCGAGGCTCTGATTTTCATGATGCACTACAAGGCAAGAGATATGTGGTGGTTGTTTTAACATGTTCATAGAGATGCTTCAAAATCATGCATATATATTTTAACTAAAGAGAAGCTTGGGTGGAAAAGTTAAGATCTAGATCTGTATCTGAGCTAGCCCTCTGCTCCAGGGTTTGGGTTTGGTTCTTATCTCTCTTTTAAAGGCGTAATTTGAAGACAAAAACATAGTTCAGTTTCCTTTTTCGAGAGAGAGCAAAGTTCACTTTATGAATGCCAAAAAGGTGATAAGTACAGGTTGGGTGGTTTTTTTTTTTCCCCCTCTGACACCCACCCCCCCCCCTTTCCCCCCACCCTCCATAATCAGCAATCTTCATATGAACCGACTTCCATTTTCAAGGCACTCATTAGTATAATGAAAATAAAGGGAAGGGTTTAAAGAGAGCTTTGTTTGTTTGTTTGTTTGTTTGCTTTTCTAAATGAGAAGCAAACAGCAGGCCGACTGTGAACAGAAAGTCCTCCAGGCACAGACGTGTGTGGTGGTTTTAGGCTATGCCTTGACGATTCACTTACAGATTTTGAGCACCAAAGTAGAGAAATGTAAACAAATCACTATTGGGTGTAAAAAGGACGACTAAAGATTATTCTAAACAAATTCATTGGGGAAATATCTGCTATAAGATTGCCTGTACCAAACCAATTCTTTTCTGATCTCTTCTCTGCATGCTCCCCTCGGGAGAGATTAACCTGCTTGTCGGCTGGCCTTGGCTGGGCTGCTTAGTTAAGTCTAACCCACCCCCTGCTGTCTGCTCCTTTCTCTCGTTGGGGGAATGGGAGAGATGGGGGGGGGGCAGTGGAACAGCTTCCCTGGTCTCTGAGCAGGGTCATTTTAGTGTTTATTGCTAACTGTAAATATCTGTATCATATTGTAACTCCTGGCTATGTTGTACCCATTTACTGCATTCCCTTGTAGAGGGTGGTTCATGCTTGTAGATACAGCTTCACTTGCTTCTAACTGAGTTGGTCTGGAAAAGTTAATGCTGGGGGGGGGGGGGGGGAACTTCAACCCACCACAACGTGTCTGACAGCGCTGACTGCCAAAGGCAGGTTTTACTCATATCCAAGTTACCTTAGCAGAGAACACACCAAGCTGGAACTTACCCCTTGCCCAGGACCCAGTGTTTGGAATCGGTGTTTCCTTGCCAAACCACAGGCTAGATGTGCCCTTTCTTCTTGCCATACCACTAGGTTTTGAATATGAAGCAAGGATATAATTTGTTTTACTCTCAAAAAACCTCATTCTCCTCTTGCAGAAGACCTGTGCACACATCTGTGTATTATTAGTGGAACTGCTAGATGCAGAGCTAAGACAACAGGGAGTCAAGAAAAGGGCTTCTTTCTTCCGCTAAATCTCTGCGTCATTTTTGTAGTAATGTAGAGTAATAGAAAGATAGAAAGATGGAATGATAGAAAGATGGAATGATAGAAACATGGAATGATAGAAAGATGGAATGATAGATGGAATGATAGAAACATGGAATGATAGAAACATGGAATGATAGATACATAGAAAGGATCCTAGAATGATAGAGTCAGAGAATGGTTTGGGTTGGAAGGGACCTAAAAGATCACCTAGTTCCAGCCTCCTTGCCATAGCCTGAGAATGTTTGGAACAAACAGATGCAGCTGCTAAAAATTGGCCAAAAAAAATAATTAAAAGAGCATCAGCCTTGCCTCCTTGCATCACTGTCTGCATCACCTCAGCACCTTCATGATAATGTGGGTCAGCTACATTTCCTGAATATTTAGCAGTAATTTGCCATAGATTCATCAGCCTAGCCTCAGGGATACCCTCTTGGGAAACACAATAATGGGAAAAACTGCCTCTGCTCTTTATTCTTCTTTCAGCACTTAATACCACACCTCACAGAACAGCTTCACACCTCCTTTCATGTCCTTGCTATCTCTCTGGTACATCCTTCCTCTAACCAGGAGCCATCTCATCTCCCTAATCTCCTTTTGCTAAACACCTTTCTTTTGCTTACCATACACTAAATATACAAATGGCCAAAAAGCATTCTAGATGCCCCTGCAGCTTGGCAAGCCATCTGTCTACAATTAGGCAAGGACCTCATCAGCTAAGGAAATACTACCGTCATGTTCCGACACCCTCTCCTTTTCCCTCGGCTCTGGTTTCACCACCGCTTCCCTCTCTACCTTCCACGACAGCTTCTCCTTGCATTGCATAAAAGACTAAGAACACATCGAGGAGAGGACCTCCCAGCTGTGTGACATACACGGAGCCTGTGTGACTGTTCAGTTGTTAGTGGGTGACGACAATAATAACGGCAACCAGCGTTCGCCTCTCACTAGGTGCTGAAGAGCTTCTGACATAGCAGTTGCTCAGATACAGAGCCTCTGACACAAATTCTGCTGCAGCAGGCAGTATTCCACGGGGAAGCTTATTTTAACCACCATCACCTCCCTTCTGTTCCGGAACCAGTCTGCTTTTCAGCAGTGATAGCTGCTTCCAAAACGAAAGAAAAAGCTTCCCTCTCGCCCCCCTTTCCCTTTCTCTAAACTCTGCTTCACACATTCTATTTTTATGAAGAGCAGCTGGCTTCTGAGTGAGAACTGAACAGAAGGGAGGGAGGCAAAGCCCAGGGAAGCATCTTGGGGAACATGCAAACTTTCCCACTGAGATGACTATTTTTACATTAATTGATTAGTTCAATCAGCAAATTAATTGTGCTTCTCCATAAAACACACGAGGGGCACAGCCCAAATTATCTAGGACAAGAAAGCTGAGTGTAGAGCATTTGATCCTCAGGTAGCTTGCCAGAGGACTAACCTAGTCAAAACACACCTTGTTACAGCCCACTGCCTGACTCACCATGATCTGACCACAGGCTTTGGCTGGCACAATAGCAAAAGGGTATTTCAAGGACGAGACACAGCAGAGCCAGTGGAGGGCTCACGGTGGGAAGGCTCATTCCGAGCCCTCGACAGGGAGGGTTTGTGTGCCTGTCAAGTTCTCTGCCTGTGTCGGCCCTGTTTCGCTAGTGCCAAGCTGAGATTTGCCAGTCCTGCCTGCATGATAACTCTAGCCAGGAAGCCTGCTCCCCCTGCATTCCTCTCCAGACCACCAAAGTGTCCAAAGTAAAGGAAAGCATCCTCAGGAAGGTGGTCATGACTGAAATAGTTCAGTGGAGCTCACTGACCTTGTTTCAGAAACCTGCTGTCAGACTATTACTGAGAACTGTCCTTCAGGCTCTCGTGTTTGTGTGTGTTTAGTGAACATTTATTTGGAGCCCAGCTATACCCATGTGGTTATTTGATGTGATTATTGGATTTGTTGTGTAAAGAATAAGAGATTGCAGGACCACTGCCCTGGCGTCCCACTCCATTTGCTGCACAAGAGCTGTCCACCTTTGGGTCTAGCAGCAGACTCACTCGTCTCATGCAGCCAAGACTTTGAGGCGGTCCTGAGCCTCCTGGAGCCACACAGTAGTGGGGCAGTAGCTGGTGCATATGCAAGGGCTCATGAATGCTCCCTGCCTTCATTGAAAGCAACCATAAAATGGGAGGAATGAAGTTTCCTTGCTGCTCTGCAACAGGGCGGTGAGACACTGGCACAGGTTGCCCAGGGAGGTGGTAGAAGCCCCATCCCTGGAGGTTTTTAAGTCCAGGCTGGATGTGGCGGTGAGCAACCTGATCTAGAGTGAGGTGTCCCTGCCCACGGCAGGATCATTAGAGCTAGATGATCCCTGAGGACAACTGACTCTATGATTCTGCAGGGAAGTCAAGAAGCTGTGGCAAGCAATGTCTCCCCGCTCTCCTGCAAGTCGAGAACAGCTTCCCCCTCTGTCTCCTGCCTGCGGTTAGAGGAGCAACACTTCCATGGCACTGCTCCCTCTCACCTGGCACATCGAGAGCTGCCCATCCTGTTTCCATCGATTTCCCCAGCGGTTGCGTTAAACAACACAATGGAGTATTCATGTGGCAGTGTTGGGAGCAGGTTATTGAGCAAAACCCACCGTAAACAGAGCCGTTAATTCGGTTGCTGGCATGGCTCTCCCTTATCTTCTCAATACCTCCCAGAGGGTATTAGCCTTCCCCTTTCATTTGAGTTGGCAGCAGAGTTATTTTCTTGCACCTGCTGCTCTGCTCCGATAACAACACAGGTCAGCTTTGATTTGCTGGAATATAAACAAAAGAGCAAAGCCAGGCATCTGCCTCAACAGCCTGGGCCGGTTTGACAATAGAACTTGTTTCCCATTGAGTTTTGCACAAAAGTGCTCTCTGGATGCCGAGGTGAGCTCTCTTTCCTGCGTGACCCAGCGGCCTGGTGTCACCGGAGAGCTCAACACTGTACTTTTCCATCCCCGGAACCTCGACGGGTCAAAGGAGCGCAGCCTTCTGGGGCCGGTTTAGGCTGGGTGCCACCAAAAAAGAAGCCACAGAGCTGAGCCTTCCAGTGTTCAGAGTGCCCAGCCCAGTGGGTGGACACAGGCGATAGTGTGTTTCTACCCACAAATCCTGCAACCCGGCTGCAGAGTTATTGCACACAGAATTAACCAGGTTGGAAAAAGACCTCCAAGACCACCAAGTGCAACCTATCACCCAACACCATCTAATTATTCTCTTTCTCTTTCTTCCCTCTCTGCTCCCATGGGAGAGAGACATTCTCTTATCAGGTAGCCATGGGGGAGTACCTCAGGACTCTTTGGTCTGAGTAACTTTTTCCCTGCACAATCTCGGCCTGTTTAGGCCTAATGCAAGGGTAAAAAGGAAGGGGGCAGTTCAGGCCTGGCCAGCCTGAAACCAGCCTAGCAATGGAGCAGGGAGAAGAAAGAGCCCTGGTGAACCCCAGGCTGGGAGAAGGGGAGTGCTGGAGGGTGTTTTGGTCTGTTGTAAAGGAACTTTGCTATGCTCACCACTATGCTTTGCAATTTGTTTTTGTAGTTTATGGATTGCTTTTGCATTCAAACGTTCCATGGCTATCCAACCCATTGGTGTGAGCATTGCTCTTTTGCTTCTTTTGGAGCGACGGAGCAATCTGTCCCACTCTAACCTGGGACACATTCTAAGCCTCACGTCAGAAGAGATGCCATACAAAATACACAGAAGAAAAATCAGCTGAGACACAGTGATGCGAAAGAAGTCAGCAGGAAGAAGCAACAAATGAAGTGCAAGTAAGGGAACTCTCAGGAGAGAGAAAGGAAACCCGAAGCACTGGGAGCGTTTGCTTTCCCATATGAACCTACACACAATCCAGACCCTCATCCACTGTAAAAAACAGAAAAGAGAGAGAGAGCAAAACCAAATTAAGCCCATGAGAAGAAGGTACTCAGCTGGGAATTGGGCTACTTTTAAGTTCTTCTGAAAACTAAGCCTGCAGGGCTCAGGTACTGTGAAAGCATCTGCGGTGGTGGAAGAACTCCTGGAAGAGGCAACCACAGAACAGGACAGGAAGAGTCCACGCAAGAGGGCAAAGGAAGTAAATAGCACAAAGCTCAGAAACAGGGGAAGGAAGTAGTGTTGCTTCCTTCTTATGAATAGGAAAAAGTGAGACACCGAAACAATTTGCCTAAGTCACACATCAAGGCAACAGATGAGTGCCTCCAACTCATTTCTTCCAGCCCCTGCTCCGTTGCTATTGATCTCATCATGTCTCCACAAAAAAACTTCAACGTGCAGCAGAGTTAGGCTGATCCTGGGGGGCTGAGGGCAAGGAGGAAGTATTGCACAGGAGAAGGAATTTTCTACCAAAAAAAAAAAAAGTCCTGTTCAGACCGAAACCAGAAGAGAAGGCTCCAAGGAGAACTTATTGTGGCCTTCCAGTATCTCAAGAGGGCCTACAAGAAAGCTGTTGAGGGACTTTTTAGGATGTCAGGTAGTGACCCAATTTGGGATGTTAGGTTGCATGTTAGGAAGAATTTGTTGCCCATGAGGGTGGTGAGACACTGGCACAGCTTGCCCAGGGAGGTGGTGGAAGCCCCACCCCTATAGGTTTTTAAGGCCGGGCTGGATGTGGCTGTGAGCAACGTGAACTAGTGTGAGGTGTCCCTGGCCATGGCAGGGAGGTTGGAACTCGATGATCTTTGAGGTCCTTTCCAACCCTGACAATTCTGTGATTTTCTATGCTCATGGCTGTGAGGGGCCTCGGAGAGCCAACCAATCAAATCTGCACTTGAAGTATTCAATGAAAATCTGCCTTTGACCTACGTGTGATTCTGAAAAGGAGTTAGAAACAGCAAAGGAGAGCTGGCTGAAATATGAGATGTCTTTTCTGTGGAACAGTGGCTATTTCAAAGTTTCAAAGGGTTTTCCTGGTTGTTTTGGTTGTTTCCTTGCAAGAAAGGAGTTGTTAAAAGCCAGTTCCCTAGCAAGAGAGAGCGGGAGGGTCCCCATCAACTGTCATGCGCAAGCCTGCATTCAAGCTGTCAGAGTAACAGAAGTGCAACTCAGTCCGTTGTATAGAGTTGTTTATAAAAGACAGAAAATGTCAGATACCAAGCTAAGATATTACTGCAAACAGGCAATAATGTCACCACAGAGCAGCTGTGCTGGAAGCAATAAAGTTGCCTAACACGGCTGTTGTGTACCTGGTCACCAAGGAGCCCTCTGCAGAGCCTCGCCACGACAATCCTGAAGCCTAGCCTCTGAAGACTACCAGATGTGACTGTCTCAAATGCTACCCAGGATGTGAAGGGTGTGATCCTGTTCCTCCTCTTTCACTCATCATTGCTATTCCTTCTCTTCTGTTCCTCCTCTTTCACTCATCATTGCTATTCCTTCTCTTCTGTTCCTCCTCTTTCACTCATCATTGCTATTCCTTCTCTTCCTATTTATTTTATTTCTCTGTTGGAGGGTTTTGGGCAATATCTGTTTTTTTTTAATTTATTCTTTCTTTATTTTCTTTTGTTGCCTTCTCCTCAGTGAGATAGGGCTTACCTGGCCGGGAGGCTCCCTTCAAACACTGCCAAAAGCCTATAGCCAGCAAAAGAGTTTAAAACACCACCTTCAATTCTCTCTCTGTGGCACAAGCTTGCCAGGTCTTAACCATCTGAGGAGCTTGCAGCTGGTGTCTGGCTGGAGGAGTCAGGAAGGGAGTGGGATGGCGGGGTGGGGGGGAAGCTTGCTTCCCTCAGTTGTTTTTGATCCCTTTCACAGGTATGTTCCTCACTTAGTCCTCAAGGTAATTGGAACAGGTTCCACTAACTAAATCAATAGAAATGTTTCCAGACTATTTCAAATACTTTATTAGAAAGGAGGTGTATTCACATCTGAGTGATACCAACTTGAACATTGTTCTAGGAAGATGGTGTTAGCAGAGACCCTTAGAACAGCTATTTTCCAGTGCTGGGGAGGTGTTTTTTTGTTTGTTTTTTCTTTTAATCTTTAATGATTAAATCTCCATGAGATTTTTAATACAGAAGATGTGTCATAGCTGATGCCTTGGGTCTAACTGAGCCAAAGCTCTCACAGCTTTCTATGTGCATAGTAGCACTGATGATGTCAACAGCTTCGAGTCTGTCCATTGCTCCCTTATCTCAATGCTAGCACATAAGACCCTGGCTGCTGCTAGAGCTGCAGACTCCAGGGTTTGAAGAAGGGCAGCCCTGGGCACAGCAGCTCTCAGGCCACACACATGTTCCTGTAAGGGAACCTACTGCAGCACAGGGCAAAACCAGCAGGTGTGGAAGCGGCAAACGGCTCAGGCCAGGCCTGTTGGCATAAGCAGCCAGACTCATTCCTTTACACCTGCTGACAAAATACACACAAGCATCAGGAGCAAACGGCTCCATGTCTTAAAGGATGACACCAAGAAGTTGCTCATATTGAAAAGAGAAAAAAAAAAAAAAAAAAAAGAAAGAAAGAAAATGGTTGAAATTGGGGCAAACTCTTTGAAATCAGCATGTTACAAAGTCAGGGAAGAAAGCGTGCGCAGGAGATACGGGATGTGCATGTGCACGTACGCCCGTGTGAGTGTGTGTGTACATGGGGAGTGGCCATGGGCAGACTGAGAAAAATGTACTGGACTGACTGCAATTTGACTATCATCCAAAAACATTTAATCATTTAAGATTTTTAAAGAGGGAAGAGATGTTTCTACCTGTTCTTACAAAGTACTACAGCTCCACCGTCAAAAAAAAGAGAGAGAGAGTCTCAGGGAGGGCAATTGACTGAACGATTTCATTTCTATTTCGTTTTGCACATCCGGCTTTTGCTAAGTCTCCAAAGGTATCTTACTCATCTAATCATCTGTTCATTCAGCCTTCTAAAACATTTCCATCTTCCTCTGTCGGGGCAGCTGCCTGGGAATACTACAAGACCGTCTTATGTCAGTAGTGTCTTAGGTGTCGCCGCAAAAGAGGTGAGAACAGCGTCCTTGCATGTGTCAGAATCTGCCTCCCTGATAAAGCCCCTCACAGCCATGCCAATCTCTGAGACAATTGCTTAACCAGGCATACTTTGAAAGTGCATCATCAAGATGCTCCTAATCTGTTGTGTAATAACAATTATATGTTTGGGTAAGAATCATTAAGAAAGTTGAGGGGTAATCATTGTAGCAGGGTCTTAGCGTGATTCCTGACCTTAGCAGCATCTCGGGCAGTTTCACAGGGGTTTGTTAATTAGACAGCAACAGAAATCACTTACCTGCTCACTGCTAGATCAAAGAAAATCCACAACAGTTTTAACACACACACACACACACATACACTCACACTCACACATACACTCACACTCACACACACACTCACACATACACACACATACACACACACACTCACACACACACACACACATACACAACACACTCACACATACACACACACACATACACACACTCACACAACACACTCACACATACACACACACACATACACACACTCACACAACACACTCACACATACACACACACACATACACACACTCACACAACACACTCACACATACACACACACACATACACACACTCACACACACACACACACAACACACTCACACACACACACACACACATACACACACTCACACACACACACACACACATACACAACACACTCACACATACACACAAATTCCGATGATGATGACACTAGTAATTTGGACACTAAAGCATATTTTCACACATAGTTGCTCAATCTTCGCTGACTGGTAGGGACTCAGGAGACTATTCTGGCTACATCTGAGGAAATACCTCAAGTGTTTCTGCCTGTATCCTTCTCTCATAACAGGCAGGAACTTTCATTTTATTCCATGTGTTTGCAGATCCTTTAAGTAGAATTACTTCATTTTTACTACTGCAAAGCAATTCCCTTTTATTGCCCCAACTTACTGGTTTATAACCAGTGATTACCTAGCCCCAGCTAGCTGTTCTCTGTCCATTAGTTCTCCTGCTCTTTCCTGTGGAGCACATTTCACAAGATTAGCAGAGGAACAGGTAGCCGTGGCCGTGTGAAATGTCAGCTTCTGGAAACGGAGCCTTTGCAGGTTCTTTCTCAAAGGGAGACACCCAAAAAATGCCCCTTGATTGCTCCACTGGCTGCATGACTCCTTGTTTACTCATTCTCACCCATTTGTAGATCAATGACCAACAAATGTCCCAGGTATTTCAGGCATTCAGTGATGGATTTGGTGCAAGCTGCATCCCCAATACAGTTCAAAACAGCCCTCATACTAAGAGGGACTCCTGAGGACTGCTGCGGAAACCAAACTAATCCTTACTTCTCCGTACACCAGCTGTGTGAACAAACTCTTCTTTGCTCACCCTCTCTATTAGAGGTGAATTTCCCCCTTATCCAGTTCACAATGTGCCCTTTTCCTGAAAACTTACAGAAATAGATCTTCGGTTCGGCAGGGGCCAAAATATCTGCAAGCTGCAGAGCGTGCTGAGGGCAGAGAGGGAGGAAGAGAAGCAGGCGTTTGTGATGAGAGATCTTGACCAGGCCTTGAGCGCGATTCTGGCCGAGCAGCTGAAGCCAGCATGCTTTGCTGAAGCCAGTGCTAGGCTCCACTGGTACTCACAAGGCACTCACTGTTAGGAAGGTGTTTGTGTCTGAAAGTTCACTGGCAGCTAAGCTGTGAGACCTGACTTGACTGAACATCCCAAACTACCGCCAGTGACAAAAAATCCTTAGCATTTCTGTTCCTTTCCTCACCAACTGCAAAGCCTTTGTATTGGGTTCCACCACATCCTGACATCATGTGTCATTAGCAATGACAACTGATAATTAACTTTGTTACCCTTTTCTTCTTAGGTGCTGCTTACCACAGGAACGCGAGTCCTCACACAGGACACCTCCTTTACAGCTGTAAGGAAGGTTGATGAGAAGGAGACCACAGAGAGTCCTAAAAAGGGTGGTCAGGTTACCATCAGAATAACAAGCCCTTCATCTCCACCTGTAGCTTGGTCTCAGCACACTGACCAATCTTTAAGCTAGACAAGCCTGTCCTGTAGCACCCACTTTGCGACCCATCTCTCCCTTCAGTCACGGCATGGTGGCCACATTCGTTGTGTTGCCAAGAGAGGCTCTTCTCTTGGAACTGAATCTAAGCAAGGAAACAGCAACAGAATGCACATTAACTGTAGTCTGCAGGGAAGAGAGAGCCACACCACACTGCAGACAGTGGGAGAAGACTGAATGGTTTAGGTCCTGAGATGGTTAGATGTGTCCAAGGGGTAAAAAGGGAGAGAAGGTAAGTGCCGATTCTGCAAAGGTGTCGTGGCTCACGGGCAGTTATCTGAGTTCACTGAAGGAATAAAATCATTGGTTCTCTTCTGTGAGAATTGTACATAAACAGCCCCTTCTCCAGCAGGTGTGGAATTTCATCCTTCCAAGGCTTTTATTTGGTGCAAATTGGGACAGACTAACACGTCAGTCCTGTCCGGGCACAGACGCACCTACGGAAACCCTTTTTCTACTCTAATCTCCCTTCACCTGTGTCCCTGGATGATTTTCATTCTGCAGTTTTGATCTCTCCCCACTGCGATTTGTCATCTTGCACCTCCCAGACAGCACAATTACTGAAGAGAACAACTGCTGAAAACACACAGCACTCTGTGAACACATGAAGCGATCAGAACTTCCCACGGCTACAGCACAGCATGTTCTCTCGGGTGACACGAGGGCGACAATATCCCACCTTGAACAGACCACATTCTATTACCTGATCTCACCACAACATTGTTGTCACCCTGCAAACTGCTGTGAAGGGCTACATAATTCATGCTGGGGAAAACGCAAGCATTTTCCCGGTCTGATAAGAGAACTTTTACTACTATGACCTGGGGAAAATACCATCCCTGTTACCATCCCTGTTACCATCCCTGTAGGCTTTACAAATGGCACTAGGATTGGAAACAGCAGTAAACAGCAGTACCTCTACTAATGATAACCTCATCCCCACTCGTAGGACCAGCGCTTGAAGGTGAGAATGGGGTCTAGAGGGCTCTAAGAAAGCCCTGGGCGCACTTTGTAAAGCCCTGAGACCGAACTCCCAGAGGAGATTGACCCAAGTTACCTTTGTGTTTGGCACGACTGTTCCTACAGCCTGTGTCCAGTCCTCACATCCAAATTTCACAGCAGGTGTTGAAAACTTAGAGGGGACCAATAAAGTGATTAAAGGATGGGAAAGCTGAGAGTGAGGTCCATAGAGGTTTTCATCTCTGAGGTCTTTTCCCACCTTTCTGATTCTATGATTCTTCCACAAGAGGAAATATCCTATGGAGCTCAGACTGCCACAGATATCAAAGACTAGGCTAAGGAAGGACATTTCCCCAGCTACCTACAGAAGAAATTTGCCACCCAGGGGGACTTCACACTAACCATCAAAAGTAAACAAAATCAGGTGGATGAATGTAGAAACCAGAACACATCAGACTCAAAAATGAGAAAATATTTCTAGGGGAATGTTATTTAATTGCTGGAACAGTTAAAAAAGTTGTGGTGAATCCCCCGTTATTGGACTTCTGGACTTCTGCTTTTCTTTTGTTAGAAGATTGGAGGGGTTTAGGAGGTAGTTTCTGCTTCAGGTGATCTCACTAAACTGTGAAAAATTCTGTGTTGTTATCACAGCAGTCACTTCTGCCTCTGGCCGGGAACAAAGCTGTCATTAATTGAGATAGCTCTTGGTGAAACACCTTAATCCTGTAGTTTTTCTAGTTTTCATTGCAGCTCCTTGCTTTGCTCCCTGCCTTTGCATTCAATCTAAAACGGCTACATTTTGCAGCTCTGCTGTTTTCTACAGTGCAAAACAGATGTCAGGAAACTGTCTTCAGCTGCTGCTTGCATTTCCCGCCCCCCTCCACTAAAGTTTCCCCAAATTCCAGGAAACACTGGTTCAAGACAGTTGTATTTAGCACAGTTCTGTGTGACACAGGTACCAATGACATCACTTAGCGAAACTGTTACCTCAAAGTTCTTTTTGTATGCTTGTTTGGGGGGTTTGGGGTTTCTTTTTTTGGTGTTATGAACTGGTTTCATTATCTAAAGAACAGAGGGCAGTTGGATATACTTTTAGAAGCTAAGGTGACAAACAATACATTTAGTATCATAGTATCAGTTAGGTTTGGAAGGGACCACAAGGATCTTCTAGTTCCAACCCCCTGCCATGGGCAGGGACACCCCACACTACATCAGGCTGGCCACAGCCTCATCCAGCCTGGGCTTAAACACCTCCAGGGACGGGACATTTGTCCAGGGACATTTCAGCTGAAGTAATCCAAAAGCACATCACTGATAAAATTCAATAACTTTATAACCACACACACGAGAGTTTCTGCCTCCAGTGTCTGCTTGGTGAGATGCAAACATTTATCACTCAGCCCTGACACACATTTTACAACATCAACAGAGGTTCTGAAGCATTATTTTGCCCCCCTTACATTCACTTCTGCCATCCCTTAAACAGCTGTGTGTATACCTTAAGGGGCCAATTCTGGTTCTATTCAAATAAAATTACCATTGGAAGAGAAACAAATTAAACAGGCAGAGACACTGCAGGCCTCTGCTCACGCTGTGTTTACCTACCCAGTGACTGAGCTGGGTTCTGTGCGGTGCTGTAGCCTAGAAGGGGCTAAGATGGGCACAACCACCATCACCACAGTCACTGCCAAGGGGCTGCTTTGAGGATTAAACCAAACCAAATTAGAAATGCCCTTTAGGGGGTTTTGTTATCAGCACAATCACCACCACGATCCTCACCACCAAAAGCCACAGGAACACCTCGCTCTAAAGTGTCTCCCAGCTCTGCGACACCAGCACTCTCCATGGTGTTGAGCAGCTCCACTCTTTCACCCCTCGCCTTACTGAACAGATGACGCCTCCGTGGACCAAAGCAGCAGCACTAGGATCCAGGGTATCGTTAGAGACCTCATAGTAAAATGGATCCTTGGGAAACCTTAACTCGTCCTGTTGAAGCTACTGACAGTGACAGCTGTGGGTAAGGAAAGTCAGAAGACCTGTCCCCAGTCAAGCACGACAGAAGCAAGATACAAGCTCAAAACAGAAGGCATTCCTTGGTAACATTAAAAAGCCTTTTGAGCAAATCAGCCTAGCTGCTGTTCCAGAGTGGGAAGGGAAAGGTTCAGTAGGGTGGCTGTGAGTTCAGTAGGCACTTCCCTTTCTTTTTATTTTCACTGGTGCCAATGTAAAGGAAGTACATTCAAATAAAATAAAAAAATTACCCCCCACGCCTTACCTCATTTAGTTGCAGGTTCTGGAGGGGAAATCCTTAACTGAGGCAATGGGAGAACTGTCTCCAGAACAGTAGGTTGGGTAAACACAGGTACTGAGTTATGTCTCCTAAAGACTCCCAGGAGTGAAGATAAATGGATGTGATATTAATTTTAAAACATTTTGCTGAGCACTCAGGCAGCCAATAGGCAAATTCCTGAGGTCACTTCCTGCTCATTTGATTGGGTCTGCAACGACAACAACCAAGAAGAGGCTGGGAGCATTTGCATAAGGCCAGCTCAGTCCTCAGCACTCAAAGAGAACAGGTCTAACCGGGTTACACGCGTGGCTCCAGAACAAAAGAAAAACCCAGTAATGGATGAGGGATTGATTTCTTTGTAGTTGGGGTTTTTTTTTAAGACCATCCCTTCTTTTTTTTCCTTTTTTTTTTTTTTTTTTTTTTTTGTGTTTGTTTTGATTTGTTGTTTGGGTTTTTTTTCCCCTCTAAATGCAGGTTATTTCAGGCAGATAAGGAGATTATCATTGGAATGAACAGAACTGGAAAAATCATAGAATCCTAGAATTGGCAGGGTTGGAAAGGACCTCGAGGATCATCTAGTTCCAACCCCCTGCCATGGGCAAGGACGCCTCAAACCAGATCAGGTTGCGCACAGCCACCTCCAGCCTGGCTGCAAACACCTCCAGGCAGGAGGCTTCCACCACCTCCCTGGGCAACCTGTGCCAGGCTCTCACCACTCTCATGGGCAACAACTTCTTCCTAACATCCAATCTGCATCTCCCCACGTCTAGTTTTGCTCCATCCCCCCAGGTCCTATCCCTCCCTGACACCCTCAAAAGTCCCTCCCCAGCTTTCTTGCAGCCCCCCTTCAGATCCTGGAAGGCCACAAGAAGGTCTCCTCAGAGGAATGGCCTAAGCCAAAATTAGTCTGGAAATAACATTAGGAGACACACAGTTTGGAATAATCCAGTGTTGGCAAGGAGATGGACTGGGTCAGCCAATATCATGGCCACAATTCTTCCTTTTAGAATAGAATAGAATAGAATAGAATAGAATAGAATAGAATAGAATAGAATAGAATAGAATAGGTTGGGAAGAGACCTTCAAGATCATCGCGTCCAACCTACCAGTCCAACCCACCTAAACAACTAAGCCATGGCACCAAGCATCCCATCAAGGTCTCCTCCTGAACACCTCCAATTTTTCATACCTTGAGCATCCTGTGAAATGCACAAGGCTGCAGAAAGGGGTCTCTTGGCCTTCCCGATACTCTGGGTCTCTGAAACAAAGTGAAAACAAAATGAAGGAGAAAAAAATAATCTTCTGCTGTGTATATGGGGTTGAGTGTGAAAGCTCACTTCTGTGCACATTGGCCAGGCACATATTCAGCAGCACTGGGAGACCTGGGGCTGTTTATTCTTGAGAGAAGGCTGAGAGGGGATCTGATCAATGTCTGTCGATATCTGAGGGTTGGGTGTCAGGATCTTTTCAGCGGTGCCCTGTGGTAGGACAAGGAACAACAGGAACGAGCTGGAACGCAGGAGGTTCCACCTCAACACAAGGAGACACTTCTGTATGGTAAGGGTGCTGGAGCCCTGGAGCAGGCTGCCCAGAGAGGTTGTGGAGTCTCCTTCTCTGGAGCCTTTCCAACCCCACCTGGATGTGTTCCTGTGTGAGCTGCCCTGGGTGCTCCTGCTCTGGGAGGGGGCTTGGACTGGATGATCTCTGCAGGTCCTTTCCAACCCCTAGCATTCTGTGACTCTGTGAGTGCTCGGGTTTACATTTCCCTGCTTTCAGCCTTCCTAATTCTGAAGGTTATGCTCAGCAGGTGAAACTTTCCTTAAGGCTGCTTTACAGCCCATGGAAGTCAGGCAAAATATATTTGTGTGTTCCTCTCAGCTACAGCCTGGGCACTGCATTAGAGGCCCTTCACTAATTAAGCCATCAGATCAGCTCTGTACTGGGATGAAGAGCAAGGAAAGGCTCTTTCCTTATGGAAGCTCCATGCTTGCAGGACAGATGGAAGTGCTGTTCTTGCCCATGTGTGAGTTACCCCACCAGCTTGCAACCATGACCCTGAGCAGGAAATGAGGTGCCTAAATGAAAATATGATCCCTCATCTGTCTCTCATTATTTCAGCAGGCAGAAAAGGCATCTCACATAAAACCAGCTAGAAGTGTAGTAGTGTAGGAAGGTTCTGAGGTTTCATTAATTTTTATGCATAAACCACAAGGAGTGCTGAATATTACTATACAGTGACTGCTCAGTGGCCTAAGAGAAGTACATTTCCCAGTCTTTGTTCAGTTTTGCTTCGAGGTCTTATCACAAATCTCCCTTCCAACAGTTGCTGGGCAAGCATCCTCAGTGCTAGATTTACCCAGCATGGAGAATGAACTGCCCTTCAACATACAGAGCTGTCATTAATTATTAATCAAAGCTCATTGTCACTGGAGGGAAAACATTTCATACATGTTCTTTATGTTGAACCTGATTTCAAGATAAATAGTGGATCTCAGACTCAAGGAAAGTCTCTCTTGCTCTTACCACTCACACTGACACCAACTGCATTAAGGCCTGAGCTGCTTTTCTTCACACAGGTGAGGTGCACAGGTGCTGCTTGGGAAGGTCCCATCAGTTTTCACTCAGGGCTGCTCGCCTTAATTCTTGCCTAGCAAAGACAATTTTCCTCGAGGAAGAAGGAAGGGTGGAGGTGTCTGTCTGGAAAGCAGCAGTGTCTTGCAGTTCCAACACCAGGGGTTAAGCTTTGTCACCGACAACTGCTAGGCAACCATCTGGAGTTTTCATAAGCAGCCTACAGGTGCCTATAAAATTTCTCATGGCACTCATGTCACCGAGTCGGAGTATTTGCATTCCAGTTCGTGACTTGGTGAGCTTTTCTACTACAGCTTTCATCATCAAAATCATGTCTTATCACCATATCAGCAGAGTAGGAGAACAGGAAAATGCTAGAGAAGTAAGCAAAGAATGAGAAGGCAATAAAGAATGCTTCCTTTCCCGGGAAGGGCATCTTTACCAAGGAACCCACCTCTTACTTCACCCCACTGAGCTAAGCACAGGAGGCGGAAGAGTCACACTGAAAGATGTGCTGCAGAAGCACCGGGCAAGGATGTGACCGCTGGATCTCATCCCAGCTTAGGGAAATGAGACTTTTCCTGCTGCTAGAAAGGGCACCAGGAAAAGCAGCAGAAATTTGGTTCAGCTGCGGCTCTTAGGCTGCTGTGTCGCCGTCTGTCTGCGCGGCTGTGAGCCTGCTCCGTCTCAGCTCCCTAGGGCAGAGACAGCTCTGGTTGCTAAGGCCCAGAATACTTCCAGACAGACAAAAAAAGTGCACTGTACCAACAGGTCTGGGCAAGGTGAGGCTAACTTGGCCAGCGCACCAGCATGCATTATTTAGTAGTGTGCTATTTTCAAAGGCACAGTGCCACACAGGGTGGTGGCTCCTCGAGTTTACTGCCCCGCCTGGCCAGCTATGCTGTCCCCATGCTCCCAAGTATGCTTATTGACACTTACATGTGGTTGGGCACAGAGAGGATTACAGGTGACTTTCGTAGCCAGGCAGACCTTTCCCTCTGTGTAGCCTTCTCCCAGCACTGCAGCCGCAAAATTGACACGGTTTTGGTCCCCACACAATTCCAGATGGCAGAGAAAAGATGAAAACCTCTCTAATTAGGGGCTAAGAGGCCACAGTCACAGTATGGCAGAAATGTCACTGAAGATTCCCAGAATTAACTTAATTATAGCCATCAAGCCTGGAGGAAATTATCTAAATCTGTCTAGATTCTTAAACTGGCGTCTGTCAGTCACTGCAGTGTCTGACACTGGATGAAAACACAGAACAAATGTATGGTAATTCCTGCTTTTCCATTTATATTAATCTCTCCTTCATTTACCAAATTCCAGTGGCATATCAAAAGGAGAGTGGAAGAAGCTGGCAGGTAGGCTAGACATGGCAAGCGATCAGCAAATTCGGGGTCTGGTGTTCCTGCTTTCAGCCTCTTGTGGCCAAGTCAGAAGTGAATCCTGAAACTTAGGATCACAGAACAGTCAGGGCTGGAAGGGACCTCAAGGCTCAGCCAGTCCCAACCCCACTGCCATGGGCAGGGACACCTCACACCGCAGCAGGTTGCTCACAGCCACCTCCAGCCTGGCTGCAAACACCTCCAGGCAGGAGGCTTCCACCACCTCCCTGGGCAGCCTGTGCCAGGCTCTCACCACCCTCATGGGCAACAACTTCTTCCTCACATCCAATCTGAATCCAACATGCAAAATTGCTGTAAAAGGATACACTTTCTGTCAAAAGGCCACTAAAGAAGCCAGGAGGGGTGCTCTTTCCAAACTGTGTTTCGTGTTATGGGCAAGCATCACCTCTCATTAAGGTTGCCCAGAGAGGTGATTCTGTCATTTTACACTGCTCTGGTGAGACCTCACCTGGAGAGTTGTGTCTGGAGCCCTCAATGTAGGAAGGACATGGACCTGATGGAGAGGCTCCAGAGGAGGGACATGAAAATGCTCAGGGGGTTGGAATCCCTCTGCCTCGAGGACAGGCTGGGGGAGCTGGGGGTATTCAGCCTCGAAAAGAGTACCTAGTAGTAGTACTACCTAGTAGCAGCCTGCCAATACCTGAAGAGGCTACAAGAAGGATGGAGAGAGACTGTTTGCAAAGGCCTGCAGGGACAGGACCAGGGGCAATGGCTTCAAACTAGAGAAGAACAGATTCAGATTGGATGTTAGGAAGAAGTGCTTTACTATGAGGGTGGAGGAACACTGGCACAGGTTGCCCAGGGAGGTGGTTGAGGCTCCTTCCCTGGAGATAGTCAAGGTGAGGCTGGACAAGGCCCTGGGCAGCCTGATGTGGTTGGGGATGTCCCTGCTGGCTGCAGGGAGGTTGGGCTGGGTGAGCTTTGGAGGTCCCTTCCAGCCTGGACCACTCTGTGATTCTATGGTTGTCATTTAATTTTTTTCTTTGCAGTTTGCCAATTCCTAGCCCTCAGCTGCTTGGCTAAAGGGAAATTTTCCATCAAGGGCATTTGCTTTGTAACAATAGTTGGGATAACTGTCATCTATAATACTTTATTTTTTTAGGGGGAAAAAACCCAACAAACTGTTCTTTGTATTCATAGTAAGAAATAATCCCACCATTGGTTTTTGTTTTTTCTTTGAAAGCTCAGTTTGAAGCAAGGACTGATTACAATGGGCTGTCAAGTGGGTTAGGAACTGGCTGGAGGGCCGAGCTCAGAGAGTGGTGGTGAATGGTGCCAGAGCCAGCTGGCAGCCAGGCACCAGTGGTGTCCCAAGGGATCAGTGCTGGGGCCCTTCCTGTTCAATATCTCTATTGATGATCTGGAGGAGGGGATGGAGTCCAGCATCAGTCAATTTGCAGATGACACCAAGCTGGGGGCAGGAGTTGATCTGTTAGAGGGTTGGAGAGCTCTGCAGAGGGACCTCGACAGGCTGGACAGATGGGCAGAGGCCAAGGGCAGGAGATTGAACACATCCAAGTGCCAGGTGCTGCACATTGGCCACAGCAACCCCAGGCAGTGCTACAGGCTGGGGGCAGAGTGGCTGAGAGCAGCCAGGCAGAGAGGGACCTGGGGGTGCTGGTTGATAACTAGGCAGAATATGAGTCAGCAGTGTGCCCAGGTGGCCAAGAAGGCCAATGGCATCCTGGCCTGCATTAGGAAGAATGTGGCCAGCAGGAGCAGGGAAGTCATCGTGCCCTGTGCTCAGCATTGGTTAGGCCACACCTTGAGTCCTGTGTCCAGTTCTGAGCTCCTCAGTTTAGGAAAGATGTTGAGCTGCTGGAAGGTGTCCAGAGAAGGGCAAGAAAGCTGGGGAGGGGTCTGGAGCACAGCCCTGGGAGGAGAGGCTGAGGGAGCTGGGGTTGCTTAGCCTGCAGAAGAGGAGGCTCAGGGGAGACCTTCTTGTTCTCTGCAACTCCCTGAAGGGAGGTTGTAGCCAGGTGGGGGTTGGTCTCTTCTCCCAGGCAGGCAGCCAGCACCAGAACAAGAGGACACACTCTCAAGCTGTGCCAGGGGAGGTTTAGGCTGGATGTTAGGAAGAAATTCTTCACAGAGATTGGCCCTTGGAATGTGCTGCCCAGGGAGGTGGTGGGGTCACCATCCCTGGAGCCTGGATGAGGCACTTGGTGCCAAGGTTGAGTTGATCAGATGGTGTTGGGTGATAGGTTGGACTCGATGATCTCAAAGGTCTCTTCCAACCTGGTTGATTCTATTCTATTCTATTCTATTCTATTCTATTCTATTCTATTCTATTCTATTCTATTCTATTGTATTCTACTCTACTCTACTCTATTATTTTCTATTATATTCTACTCTAATTCTATTCTATTCTATTCTATTCTATTCTATTCTATTCTATTCTATTCTATTCTATTCTATTCTATTCTATTCTACTCTACTCTACTCTACTCTATTCTATTCTATTATTTTCTATTATATTCTACTCCTATTCTATTCTATTCTATTCTATTCTATTCTATTCTATTCTATTCTATTCTATCTACCATTTCCAACACAGTCCAGCCAAGTTTAGCCAGGTGGAAGCTCAGCTTGAAGCAAGGACTGATTCCAATGGGCTGTCAAGTTTAGGGTGTGCTATCTACCCTTCCCACCATGATCCAGCCAGGTTCAGTGAGGTGAAAGCTCAGTGACAAACCACAGTTCACATAGTGGATTCCATGATGGAGAGCCACATTCCCTTCAGTTTCCATCTGCTCTGAGTGCTCTCCACCTCCTGGCTTCACAGGGCTTTCCCAGCAGCTGACAAAGGCGACTCCTGTGCGTCCATCCTCATGAAAAGGCAGTTTTGCAGTCAGCTCCCCATTTTGCCCAGCAGCTACTGGCAGAGTTCAACTGGCAGAGCTTTGGAGAAGGGATCTGAAGGTTTCATTTGCAGACTCAATCCACAGGATGCCCAACGCTGCGACACCAATCTTCGCACATCACTTATTCAAAGCCTAGAAACCACACACAAGAAGCAGAAGAAGATTATTGCCAGGTTAGGAGGTACTGTCCTTGAGACACAGACAGGATGATACTCATGCAGAGAGCAGTTAGCCAATACTATGCATGCAGGGAGTGGCCCTGAGCTGTATTTTGCTGCACATGAATCAAACTTGCTCTGGAAAGCTTCTTTCATTTCCTCATGAATTTTCTTACAGTGTTCATCCTTCTGGTATTTGAGGTATTATAGTAAGACATTAATTTCTAATGTGAATAAACATTTAATATAGGGGCATTAAGGTATTATATTATATTAATGCAGTGCAGCTAATATTACAGTATTAGCACCAAAACATTGATTTACCTTTATGCTCTCCTGGCAAGGTGAGAAGGTAATAACTTATGATTCCTGTTTTAATGGGCAATCCTGAAAAAGATGCAGATAAAGGTCTCTAATAGTTCAAGGCACCCATTATGAGATGCCTCAGCACCCTGTGTTTAGAGACACTGGGTGTTATGTAAAGAACCGAGAGCACAGCTCCCATCCACTTCCATTTCTGACCTGTGCACTCCACAGCCCTGTAGATCAGACTCCTTTTCTCCCAGGCAAGAAGGGAAAAGACTAGGTTTGTTGAACTTCAGTCTAGAAAACAGCCTCAGCATTTGGGCTGGATTTTTCCAAACAAATTCCATCTCAATCAAAAGCAAAATCCAGGCTGGGGGAGGATGAGACTGAGAGCAGCCCTGCAGAAAAGGACTTGGGGTGCTGGTGGGGGAGAAGCTGGACAGGAGCCAGCAGTGTGAGCTGGCAGCACGGAAGGCCAATGGCAGCCTGGGCTGCATCCAAAGCAGTGTGGCCAGAGATGGAGAGAGAGGATCCTGCCCCTCTGCTCTGCTCTGTGAGACCTCACCTGCAGGGCTGTGTCCAGCTCTGGAGCCCTCAACACAGCAAGGACATGGACCTGATGGAGAGGCTCCAGTGGAGGCCACCAAGATGATCAGGGGTTGGAGCAGCTCTGCTAGGAGGCCAGGCTGAGGAACCTGGGGGTGTTCAGCCTGGAGAAGAGAAGGCTCCAGGCAGACCTAAGAGCAGTCTGCCAGGACCTGAAGGGGGCTACAAGCAGGCTGCAGAGGGACTGTTTGCAAAGGCCTGCAGGGACAGGAGCAGGGGAAATGACTTCAAACTAGAGAAGGAACAAGTTCTGCACCATGAGGGTGGTGGAACACTGCAACAGGTTGCCCAGGAAGGTGGTTGGGGACCCATCCCTGGAGATATTCAAGGTGAGGCTCAACAGGGCTCTGGACAACCTGCTCCAGTTGAAGATGCCCCTGCTGACTGCAGAGAGGGTTGAACTAGTTGCCCTTCAGAGGTCCCTTCCAACCCAGACCATGCTGTGTGTGATTACAGTTCTGCTGGTCACTCTTTAGAGAAATTGTAAGTACAGGTAGAAATGATGAGGAACTAGACAATGGCCACAAGGGACCTTCTGTGAAGGCTTGATTTCTAAACCAATACAGATTCACCGAAGAAATTCCAGAAATCAGGCAGATCCCAGCTTGCTGTAAGCTGGTACCAAGTAAAAACACCCTTTGGTTCTGTATACCCTCCTGATGAAAGGGAGATCACAGAGTCACAGAATGTTAGGGGTTGGAGGGGACCTGGAAAGCTCATCCAGGCCAACCCCCCTGCCAGAGCAGGAGCACCTAGAGCAGGTCACACAGGAACACATCCAGGTGGGTTTTCAGTATCTCCAGAGAGGGAGACTCCACAACCCCCCTGGGCAGCCTGTTCCAGGGCTCTGTCACCCTCACAGGGAAAAATGTTTTCCTCCTGTTTCCATGGCACTTCCTATACTTCAACCCCTACCACTGCCCCTTGTGCTGGCATTGGGCATCACTTAGTGCAGCCTGGCTCCATCTTTGTGGCACTCACCATGCACAGCTTTAGCAACATGAATGAAGTCACCACTTAGTCTCCTCTTTTTCAAGCTAAAGAACCCCAGCTCCCTCAGGCTCTCCTCCTAAGGAAGATGTTCAACTCCCTTAATCATTTTTGTGGGTCTGTGCTGGGCTCTCTCAAGCAGTTCCCTGAGGTCCTTCCTGAACTGAGGGGACCAGAACTGGACACAATACTCCAGATGCAGCCTCAGAAGGGCAGAGTAGAGGGGAAGGAGAAAGGACCTACTGACCACAGCCCTTCTAATACACCCCAGAAGGGCATTGGCCTCCTTGGCCACCAGAGCACATTGCTGGCTCACGGTCAGCCTTCCATCCACAAGGACCCCTCAGGTCCCTTTCCCCTCCACTGCTCTGCAACAGGTCAGTCCCCAACCTCTCCTGCTCCATGGGGTTGTTCTTTCCCAGGTGCAAGCCTCTCCCCTTGCCCTTGTTGAATTTCATTCCATTTCTCCCTGTCCAGCTCTCAGCCTGTCCAGGTCAGGCTGGATGGCAGCACAACCCTCCTGTGTCAGCCACTCCACCCAGCTTGGTGCCATCAGCAGCCTTGCTGGCAGTGCCCTCTGTGCCCTCATACAGGTCATTGATGAATATATTGAACAGCTCTGGTCCCAGTCCTGACTCTCGAGGGACTCCACTAGTCACAGGCCTCCAACTGGACTCCATCCCATTGACCATTACTTCTTTCCATCAACCAGCTCCCATCCACCTCACTCCCTGATCATCCAGGCCACACTGCCTCAGGTTAGCTGCGAGGATGCTGTGGGAGACAGTGTCAGATGCTCTCCTGAAACCAAGGTAAACCACATCCACAGCTCTGCCATGTCCTGCAAATCCAGATAGCTCCCAACAGGGGCAGTGGATGACCTGATGAATAAAGGGATAAAAAGAAGCCTGCTCAAATTCCTTCCCCAGCAAAGCCATCTTCCAGACAGAAAGTAGCAGTTAAATGCCACTTCTGCTCGTGGGAAGAAGCCCCCTCTTATCATGGCCATTTGGTCTCTTTTTCACCCATTTCAGCTCCAGGCATGGACATTTTCTTGGCAGCATCACAGTGGTTTCTCTCATCATGGCAGCCTAAAGGTAAACAAAAAGGCAAAATCCAGCATATGTCTGATGAGGAAAAAACTCTGCAAGAGTCTTGGCAAGGATCACTGCACAACTCTCCCTGACCTGAGAGAGAGACAGTCACAGAAACAGAAAGAAAACTGAAATCCCTGCAGTGAGAAATAGAAAAGGGGCAGGGGAGAAGACAAAGAAACTTCTAAATGACATGGTAAGTTTTCCATGGAAAAGATAAGGGTACCAAAGAGCTTGGACCAAAGAGCAAGGCAGCCATGAACTGGTGACATGAACTACAAGGAAAAAATGCAAATTATAGCAAGAATCATAGGATGCTCTGGACTAGAAGTGACCTCCAAAGCTCCCCACAGCCAGCAGGGACATCCCCAGCTAGATCAGGCTGCCCAGGGCCTTGTCCAGCCTCACCTTGACTATCTCCAGGGAAGGAGCCTCAACCACCTCCCTGGGCAACCTGTGCCAGTGTTCCTCCACCCTCATAGTAAAGCACTTCTTCCTAACATCCAATCTGAATCTGTTCTTCTCTAGTTTGAAGCCATTGCCCCTGGTCCTGTCCCTGCAGGCCTTTGCAAACAGTCTCTCTCCATCCTTCTTGTAGCCTCTTCAGGTACTGGCAAGCTGCTACTAGATCCCTCAGGAGCCTCCTTCTTTCAAGGCTGAACACCCCCAGCTCCCTCAGCCTCCCCTCACAGCAGAGCTGCTCCAACCCCCTGAGCATCTTCATGTCCCTCCTCTGGAGCCTCTCCATCAGCTCCAGGTCCTTCTACATTGAGGGCTCCAGCCCTGCACACAGCACTGCAGGTGAGGTCTCCCCAGAGCAGGGCAAAGTGGCAGAATCCCCTCTCTGGCTCTCTGGCAATGCTGCTTTGGATGCAGCCCAGGCTGCCCTTGGCCTTCTGTGCTGCAAGCTCCCACTGCCTGCTCCTGGCCAGCTTCTCATCCACCAACAGAAGCCAGGGTTGTTATTATTAATGATGGCTGGTTTAGCCTCCTTAGCATGCAGGTCAAGGCAACTTGGTGTAACAGTGCAATGGCATCCAGCCACTCCTTTGTATGAGAACATCCAATGCTGCTCAAACTGTTGGGAGCAAACTCATGTAAGAAATGAGGACAGAAAAAGAGATATTAATAAATAGAGTCTGTGGCAAATCAAAAGCTATGCTGCACTGCCCAGGGAGGTGGTGGAGTCACCATCCCTGCAGGTTTACAATACAATACAATACAATACACCAGGTTGGAAGAGACCTTCAAGATCATCACGTCCAACCCATCAACCAATCCAACCCACCTAAACAACTAACCCATGGCACCAAGCACCCCAGCAAGTCTCCTCCTGAACACCTCCAGTGATGGTGACTCCACCACCTCCCTGGGCAGCCCATTCCAATGGGCAATCACTCTCTCTGTGTAGAACTTCTTCCTAACCTCCAGCCTAAACCTCCCCTGGTGCAGCCTGAGACTGTGTCCTCTTGTTCTGGTACTGGCTGCCTGGCCGAAGAGACCAACCTCTGCCTGGCTACAACCTCCCTTCAGGGAGTTGTAGAGAGCAAGAAGGTCACCCCTGAGCCTCCTCTTCTCCAGGCTAAGCAACCCCAGCTCCCTCAGCCTCTCCTCACAGGGCTGTGTTCCAAACCCCTCCCCAGCTTCGTTGCCCTTCTCTGGACACCTTCCAGCAAGTCAACCTCCTTCCTGAACTGAGGGGCCCAGAACTGGACACAGGTGTTTAAGAAGAGCCTGGATGAGACACTTAGTGCCATGGTTTAGTTGATCAGATGGTGTTGGGTGATAGGTTGGACTGGATGATCTCAAAGGTCTTTTCCAATCTGGTCTATTCTATTCTATTCTATTCTATTCTATTCTATTCTATTCTATTCTATTCTATTCTATTCTATTCTATTCTATTCTATTCTATTCATTCCATTCCATTCCATTCCATTCCATTCCATTCCATTCCATTCCATTCCATATTCCATTCTGTTGTATTCCATTCTATTCAGGAGACCCTGAAAGCTGGGGCAGCCTCAGGTACATTTTGTTCCTCATTCAAAAGAAAAATGTCAGAAATCGATAAGGAGTCAACAGGTCAGGAATCATTTACAAGACTACCTTCTGCCCACAGGAACTGATGCAGTTCCATGGATTCCTGTGAGGTTCTGGCAAGGTATATCTAAGAGCATTTCTGCATTACAGTTGTGTATAGTTGCCTTAGAGGGAGTCAAACACTTTCTTGTGAGGCTATGGTGCACTGATGTCCCAGAAGAAAAGCTTCATAGCTGTGCAATAGGAGGTGCTGAACACTGTACAGGACAAAATGACCTCATTCATAGATTAATAGAATGGTTTGTGTAGGAAGGGACTTTGAAGACCACCCAGTTCCAAACCCCCTGCCATGGACAGGGACATCCTCCACTAGCCCAGGTTGCTCAAACCCCAATCCAACCTGGCCATGAACACCCCCAGGGAGCAGATATCCACAATCTCCCAGGGCAACCTGTTCCAGTGTCCCACTACACTCACTATGAAGAATTTCTTCCTCATCTCCAGTCTCAATCTCCCCTCTCTCCCCATAGGGGAGGTTCTCCAGCCCTCTGAGCATCTTCATGTCCCTTCTTTGGGTCCTCTCCAGCAGTTCCAGGTCCTTCTTCTGCTGGGGGCCCCAGAACTGGCTGCAGTGCTGCAGGGGGCTCTCAGCAGAGCAAAGCAGAGGGGCAGAATCCCCTCCCTGTGCTGCTGCTCTCCCTGCTCTGGCTGCAGCTCAGCACACAGCTCAGCACTGGGCTGCCAGTGACCACTGCTGGCTCCTGGGGAGTTTGTCACCACTTGACACCCCCAAGGCCTTCTCATCCAGGCTGCTCTCATCCACTCTTTGCCCAGCCTGGATTCGTGCTTGGGATTGCCCCAACCCAGCTGCAGGACCTTGCCCTTGGCCTTGTTGAACTTCATGAGGTTGGCTTGGGCTCACTTCTGCAGCCTGTCCAGGTCCCTCTGGATGGATCCCTTCCTTCCAGCATGTCAACCACACCACAGAGTTTGATGTCAGTCTCAAACTTGCTGAGGGTGCCTCCATCCCACTGCCTGTGTCACTGATGAAGATGTCAAACAGCATCAGTGGGGCTTTTCTATCTGTTGTGCCTTGACTCTCTTAGTAAACACCTTGATGCTGCCAGGACCCAAGGGAAACAAAACCTTTGTTTTATGAAAACACCAAACTTTCTTTCCAAACACAAAGTACTGCACAATGATACCCAAAGCAACACAAATGTGGACAGACAATCTTTTAGCAGGGCTCAAATATTTTCCCTGCAACACTCATAAACTGGGTCATGATGAAAAGCATAGAAGCCCAGAGACCCCCAAACAACCTTAGGAGTGTTGCTCCTCTTGCTCCCATGTTTGAGACAGGAACATTTGTAACTACAAGCCATTGTGTAATCTGTAAGCAGGGGCAGAGTCTGGAAGAGGTTTTGTGTCATGTAGGTGCCTTGTTACTCAGCTACAAGCATAAGAAGTGGGAATAAGCCCTGCGGGCTGGCTGAAGAAGAGTTCGAGTTCATGCCTGCACAGAGGTCCTCCTCTGCATTTCCAGAAGGTGCTTCATAGTGTCATAGTATCACAGTATCAGTCAGGGTTGGAAGGAACCACAAGGATCATCCAGTTCCAACCCCCTGCCATGGCCAGGGACACCCCACACTACATCAGGCTGCCCACAGCCTCATCCAGCCTGGGCTTAAACACCTCCAGGGACGGGGCCTCAACCACCTCCCTGGACAACCCATCCCAGGGCTTCACCACTCTCATGGGGAAGAACTTCCTCCTCTCCTCCAACCTGAATCTCCCCACCTCCAGCTTCAGTCCATTCCCCCTAGTCCTATCACTCCCTGATGTCCTGAGCAGTCCCTCCCCAGCCTTCCTGTAGCCCCCTTCAGATCCTGGAAGGCCACAATGAGGTCACCTGGGAGCCTTCTCTTCTCCAGACTGAACAGCCCCAACTCCTTCAGTCTGTCCTCACAGGAGAGGTGCTCCAGCCCTCTGCTCCTCCTCATGGCCCTTCTCTGGACACCTTCCAGCACCTCCAGATCCCTCTTGTGATAGGGGCTCCAGAACTGGAGGCAGTACTGCAGGTGGGGTCTCAGCAGGGCTGAGCAGAGGGGGAGAATCCCCTCCCTGGCCCTGCTGGCCACACTTCTCCTGCTGCAGCCCAGGCTCTGATTGGCTTTCCGGGCTGCAAGTGCACACTGAGAGCTCCTGTTGAGCTTCTCCTCCCCCAGCACCCCCAAGTCTCTCTCCTCAGGGCTGCTCTCCAGCCAGTCCCTGCCCAGCCTGCATTTGTGCCTGGGGTTGCCTCCACCCAGCTGCAGGACCCTGCCCTTGGTCTTGTTGAAGCTCATAAGGTTGGCTTGTGCCCACCTCTCCAGCCTGTCCAGGTCCCTCTGGATGGATCCCTTCCTCCAGCTGTCTGCTGCACCACACAGCTTGGTGTCATCAGCAACCTTGCTGAGGCTGCACTCGGTGCCACTGCCCATGGCCCCCACAGAGATGTTGAGCAAGCCTGGTCCCAGGCCTGATCCCTGAGGGACTCTGCTTGTCCCTGGCCTCCACTGGGACGTGGACCCATGGACACCCAATCTTTGGGTGCAGCCATCCAGCCAGTTCTGTATCCATCTAGTGGTCACCCCTCAGACCCATGTGTCACCAGCCTGGGGACCAGGATGTGGTGCGGGACAGTGCCGAAGGCTTTGCTCAGGGCCAGGGAAACGACATCAGTTGCTCTCCCCTCAGCTGTTAATGTTGTGACCTGTTCATAGAAGGCCACCAGGTTCGTCAGGCAGGATTTGCCCTGCACAGCATGGAATGGCAATTCAGGAAACCTGCAAGTGGGTAAACTGCTCCCAGCTGCAGAATGCTGATTCCAACAGAGTTTTACAAGAAAGTAAACTTGGAAGTTGGATTCCCCTCAGAGGTTGCTGGGGCCTTTGCAAATGGAAGTGTTTTGAACCTTCCCAAACTTTAAAAGTCTTCAGAGGAGAGTATTTGATTTGAGAGAGACCTACAAAGGAGCATGCATGGTTTCTTTTCTGTGCTGGGAAATCAGGAGACTAAAAAGTAAGGACAACAGACTTCCATAAGACCAGTTCTATGTCATAAGGCTATAGCAGGGAGCCAATAAAATGGGAATAAAAAGGGGTGGCAGAGCCAGTTATGTGAAAATGGAAATTACTCACACCGTGGTCAGGCACTCCCCCCAGAACCCACCTATCCTGGCAAAATTCAAGACAGATGAAGAGTAAAGGGCAGCTTTGGACATAAACATCCTTATCCAGACGGAGATCAGAAGCAGTTCAAGGACAGCACAGCCCAACACAGCTCCCGAGAACAGAGAGACAGACAAGTCGGGGTGCAGAGTGGCTGACTGGGAGATTATGGAGCTGATCTATTACAAGGAATCTATGGCACCAGTGCTGCTCCCCTGCATTGCTCAAGTAGGAACATGCCCAGCAGAGACCTATGGCAGTATGAATTATGTGGGTGACCAAGTTCTTCGCTGTGAGCTTCTCCCTCCTCATGACATGGAAGGGTAATAAGATTCTGTACGAGCATATTCTCATGCACGTCTGCGTGCACGTGGGAGAGCATTGCATGAGGAGGGCTCAAAGTCAGAAACTCATTATGCCTATGTCCTTCTTGGTGCATAAATGTGAGCTCAGCATATTCAGATGAGAACATTCCTGTATTTGGGAGACTACTAAAGAAGCCTCTGAGATTCCAGCATTTAGAATCTGGGAGTGTATGCATCTGCTATAAGGCGAAGTTGGAACAGCTTCACAGAAGTGAATGAAGGGGTCTAAGAACCACACAGGTACAAAGGACATTAAAACCCCTTCAAGGTTCTTGTTAGCCTTAGGAGTAGATCTTCTGGGGACACCTCAAAGCAAGAGGGGATGAGATGTGAACGACTCACAGAAGTAACTTCCAGTCTTTGTCATTATGAAAAGAGTTCCTTCGCCAGCACCCGAGCAGGGCAGAGAGGGTTAACCTCTGGGCACAGCCATAGCAGGCAAACCTTTCCAAACCAGTTTATCCCAACTCCAGTATCGGCACAACGCTCAGTGCCCGTGAGATGCAAATACCAGGTTTATGATTAACTGCCTTAAAATTCTGTGGAACTGCAAGTACTTTTATTTGTTTGTGTAATGAAACTGAAACAAGGCACCCTTTCCTTGCTAGCCTTTCCCTTCATCGGCGGTGAAAAGGGAGCCTTCGCCGGGTGTATGTGCCGTGTCCTGGCCCATCCCAAGAGCTGCCTTCACACCTTGAGGTGGGTGCTCTAGCACCCTGTCTGCCAGGGAATGTGCACGCTGACTGCTCCTGTGACCAGGGCAAACACTGCTCTGCTGCAGATGGCAGACAGCTCGAGCAAATATGTCATGCTGAGCTCAGAGAAAGTCATCTGCTTCCCAGTACAAAACGTGCACCACAGACCAGGCACTTTTGCTAAGCAGAACTTTGGAGGACTGAGTTATTCCTCTGGGTTCTGCCACAGCCTTTGAGCAATTTGTCTCTCTATCTAATCATAGAATCATAGAACCACAGAATGGCCTAGGCTGGAAGGCACCACAGAGATCATCTCCTCCAACTTCCCTGCCATGGGCATGGATGTCTCTCAACTAGACTTGGCTGCTCAAAGCCTCATCCAGCCTGGCCTTGACCACCCCCAGGAAGGACACTCCCCTGGCTGCAGCCCAGCACACAGCTGCCTGCTGGGCTGTATGAGGGCACTACTGGCTCCTGGGGAGCTGCTCAGCAATCAACAGCCCCAAGTCTCTTTCCTCAGGGCTGCTCTCGACCCACTCTGCCCCCAGCCTGGACTTGTGCCTGGGCTTGGCCCGACCCAGCTGCAGGACTTTGCACTGTGACTTGTTGAACCTCATGCAGGTGGCTGTGGCCCACTTCCCAAACCTATGTCTGTGATGCTAATGAGGTAAGTGCTCTTGAAATGTTCTAACATTCCAAAGATGAAGGCATCCCAGTTTGTGAAACCTTTCAAACTCCAGTGTCTAGGGATGAAGTCCTTCGCTAGGGACCCCATCAATGAAGATCTTGCATATATCAGACTACTGTGCCAGCACTAACTAAACTTGAGGGGCAGAGAGGTTCAGCTTTTGTCCTTGGAGCTGTGCTGCATTACTCTCTGAGGCAGGCTGTCCACGTGTGGCAGCTATAATATTAGACAGGTGTCTTTTACTCCCCAAAGATGGCAAGTTTTCCATGCTGACATGTGGCACATTGCTCTCAGCTGGAAGTGCCCATCCATCAGGTTTGCCAGAAGGAGGGGCCTGGCTTACTCAGCTCTATGGTTGGTTATCAGTAAGCAACAAAGAGTTGAAGAGCTGCATTTTCTTTTTATCACTCAGGCTGTGAAATTGTGGGAAGTGACCATGTGAACAGCATCACAGGTACTGTGTGAGGGACACTGATGTGAAGCTGGCACCTCATTGCCCCTGCACAGGATTACCATGCAGCATAGTAAGATGATCCATGGGGATCAGAGAGCTGGAGACAGGCTGAGAGAGTTGGGGTTGTTCAGCCTGCAGAAGAGAGGGCTCCAGGGAGACATCAGAGCAGCCTTCCAGTACCTGAAGGGGACCTACAAAAAAGCTGGGGATGAGCTTTTGACAAGGTCCTGTAGTGATGCAATGAGAGGGAATGGACTGAAGCTTGAGGAGGGCAGATTTAGACTGGAGATTGGGAAGAAATTCTTGACAGTGAGGGTGGGGAGACACTGGAACAGGCTGTCCAGGGAGGCTGTGGATGGCCCCTCCCTGGAGGTGCTCAAGGCCAGGTTGGATGAGGCCTTGAGCAGCCTGGGCTGGTGGGAGGTGTCCCTGCCCATGGCAAGGGGTTTGGAAGTGGATGATCTTGAAGGTCCCTTCCAACCTAAACCATTCTATGAATCCATGAAACACTGTGTTACTCAGAAATAATTGCTTGATTTAACTAGAAAGCAAAAGCTTCTCCCAGGTTTCTCCCATGCCCTTTCTGGCATGGCTTTTAGCAGCTGGCAGGCTGCATCTGTGGGAGGAAAGAATGAGAGAAAAATGCAGTGACTTTACCAGTACTGACTCGGTGGCTTGTGAAGCAGACTCAGTGACCCACAGCAATGCAGCCCTGAATTTCAAAGGAGTGAGTCTCTCCTTGAGCTGCTCCCTATTCTCCTAGCAAGCCAGTGAAAGCCTTGGAGCTGGAGTTGTGATCTTCAGGAAACATCATCACTGGTCTCATGACCTGCAGGCAATCCTACTTGCAGTTACTACAAGAGAACTCCACAGATATCATACAGGAAGGCTGCACAGGGACTTTCCATGAGGGTGTCTAGAGACAGGACAAGGGGGAATGGTTTGAAGCTGAGGGAGAGCAGGCTTAGGCTGGATCCTGGGAAGAGGGTGGTGAGACTCTGGCACGGGCTGCCCAGGGAGGCTGTGGATGCCTCTTTGCTGGGGGTGTTCAAGGCCAGGTTGAATGAGCCCTTGAGCAGCTGAGTCTAGTCGAGAGGTGTCCCTGCCCAGGGCAGGAGGTCGGAAGAGATGAGCTCTGAGGGCCCTTCCAACCTGAGCTGTTCTGAGATTCTGTGATTGTTTGCACAAATACCTCCTTAACTTGCAGTCTTATTCACAGGCATGGGTTTCATGTCCTGAGGGACTGGCAGCAGAGGAAGAAGCCTGAAGAGCACAGCAAAACTCTGCTGACGCTCAGCTCAGCCCCTGCAGTAGCTGAAGCCTCAAGTGCTGCATTTTGCCATTCAAAAGCAGCTCCTCCTAACCAATATCCAGTGGTGTCACTGCAAACAGCTGCATCACCTGCTATTCCTCCAACTCCTTCAACTGCAAGTTTTATAGACGGATGGAGAGAGCTGTGAAAACAGCAAATCTCTTATACAAAAGGACAATAAATCATGACTCTGGTGACTCACCGGAGGAGGGTAAATGAAAGGGTAAGTCCTCTAAATAAGACCTGACTGAGACCTGAGTGAGACCAGTTAGTGAGATAATTAGCCGATGAATGCGAGATGAAAGCTGAAGTCTTTTCATTTGTACATTAATGAACCAGAAGATCAAAGGCCTTGGCTAGGCCTGTAACCACGGCTGCAACATTGGCTTGCTATGCAATAATGAACTCATTATTAGCTGCTTTCATAAATTACCTGTGGTAAACTATTTTATTTTTAATACTGTACATAAAGCACAAAAACAATGACAATGTTATTTTAGAAGATTTCAGCTGCCAAGCAGGCACTGCTGGGTAATGAGCACACTCAGCTGATGGCTGCTACCAGCTCTGCTCTTCCCTTGCACATTTTGTGACAGGTGGCAAACCTTTTCACATTTCCTCCCCTTCTGCTCTGCCCTGGTGAGGCCCCACCTGGAACACTGCATCCAGTCCTGGGCTCCCCAGTTCAGGAGGGACAGGGATCTGCTGGAGAGAGTCCAAGGGAGGGCTGCAAGGGAGATGAAGGGACTGGAGCCCTGCCTTGTGATGAGAGGCTGAGAGCCCTGGGGCTGTTCAGTCTGGACAGGAGAAGAACGAGAGGGGATCTAATAAGGGTCTATCAATATCTGAGGGCTGGGGGTCAGGAAGGAAGGGACAGGGACAGGCTCTGCTCACTTCTGCCCTGTGATAGGGACAGAGGGCAATGGATGTAAACTGCAGCACAGGAGGTTCCACAGGAGGAACTTCTTGACTGTGAAGGTCGCAGAGCACTGGAGCAGGCTGCCCAGAGAGGTTGTGGAGTCTCCTTCTCTGGTGCCTTTCCAGCCCCATCTGGATGTGTTCCTGTGTGACCTGTGCTGGATTCTCTGCTCCTGCTCTGGCAGAGGGGTTGGACTCGATGAGCTCTGGAGGTCCCTTCCAACCCCTAACATCCTGGGATCCTGTGAAGCGACCAAATGACCAAAGTGAACTTGAAGTGCGATGCATCACCTAAATAAAAACCGTGCAAACCTGCCTCAGAGGGAGGAAAAGCAGATGGACACAACTAGGATTTCCTAAGACTGAGAAAAGCAAATATTCCATCACCCAGCCTCACCCCAGCATTTTGTGCCAGTATTATTTCTGCCATTTATCATATTAAAGACAGAGATACCTGGACCCATAGTCACAGAGCTGATGTTCAGCTCGGATGATTTGTGTATTTAAGGCGCTGGAGTTTGTCTTAGGAACTCTGGAATGTGCTCCTCTCTCTGCCATAGACCTCCTGCACAACTGTAGGCAGGTTACACGATACCCATCTTTCAGGTCCAGACCTGTAGAACATTATATCATTTTGTATAGGTGCTGGGAGAACAGATGTAGAAATGTTCACCATCCATACCCAAGAAAAGCTCATAAAGACACATCTGATTGAAGCTCCCAGATAAAGCCCCAGCAGCTCGTGAAGGAAGCCGTGAACCAGCAGCGAGAGGCGATAGGGAGGAAAGCTTTTGTTGCGAGCGGACAAGCTGTTCCGTGGGCATGTTAGCATATGCCCTCCTTTAAAGGGTGCAGGTAAGAAAGGCGTTTTATCTGCTGGCAAATTGTCTGATGCAAAGATATATTCCCATTTATTTATGACCCACTCAGAGGATCTGACACGGCTGGGTGAGAAGTTGAAGCCGAAGAGATTAAGCCATCTGTTGCTACAGCAACGTGAAGCAATCACTCACCGCTCTGGGACACAGGGTAAACCTGACACATCGATTCCCCCCACCTCCGCCCCTCACCCTTTGTAATGATTTACCTTCAAGACAATGACGGGGATGATTCCAGCTCAGATGAAAATAAGGGTGAGTGAAATCCCCACATCAAACAGCTTTTTCTCTATCCTGGCCTGGAAAGGCTCCAGGAGCTCCCATTTTTCCATGCGCTTCATTAGTTGGAACTGCTCTGCAAACTTTTGCCAACCCCCACAGTTCTCACCGAGTACTTAGGAAAGCTTTTGTTTCTAGAAGGACTATTCATAATGTCTCATTCATCCCCTAACCTCAGTAACACCTCATGGTTGTTTTTCTCCCTAACTGCATGACTTGAGAACCCACAAAGATCTAAGATGGCTGCAGAAGCACTTCCACTGAAAACGCTCTGCGTGTCAGAGCACGTTATTGCAGGGCTGAGACCAGAGGGATGTTTATGGCCTGGGCCCTATTTCACAAACATTCTAGTAAACAAAATGTCAAGCCAAGTGCACAGACCAGCAAGTACAGCCCGGGATTGTTATTAAAAAGCACATTCCCAAAGTTCTTTGAATCCCTCTTCCAGGTTCCCTTGAGAAAGACACACACACAGAAAGAGAAACTCGTTGCCTGGCTAATACGCAGGCCCTACACGGTACGGTTTGGCTGGCTGTTGTGCCCTAGAGAGAAAAAGGGATGTGGCTGAGAGCCCTTCAGCTAGATGCATTTCCTCAGGAAAAGCTCACAGCCTCTGAAAAGAGAGCCTCAGCCACGGGAGCTACAACTCAGTGCGTGCCAGGGGCACTGCCAGTGCTGCTGAGTGCCTCATACTCCTCACTTCACCATGGAAAACCTCTCCTGAGGATCTCAGTGGTGACTGAGAACTTGGCCTAGACATTGAATTCTTTTTGGTCATTAAACAGAGAGTTCACCAAAAAAACCCACAACCAACCAACAACAACAACAAAACTCAACCAACCAGACACACACAAAAAAACCCAACAAAAAAACAACAAACAAAACAAAACCAACGCCACACACAACCAAAAACCCCACAAAACAACCAAGGGCAAAGTCAGAAGACATGTGCCATCAACTTCAAGGGCACCAAACAGCTAGTGCCAGGGCAGCAATCAATATCATGGCCCCATGCCAGGAGCAGCGTGCCCATAAGCTGCATGAGCAGAAGGCCTTCTGGAAGGTGCATTCTTGTTCTGTTGCTTCGGCTCTGATAAGCTCTGAACCACAGCAGTTCCTTGGAAACCCTTGGGAGACAGAGTCTGCTTCATCTGCCCAGAGGCCTGCTTCACCTCACAGCAGCAACTTTGGAATTGAGATAGAATGATAGTCTCAGATTTGGAGAATGGTTTGGCTTGGAAGGGACCTTCAAGATCATCCAGTTCCAACCCCCTGCCATGGGCAGGGACACCTCCCACCAGCCCAGGCTGCTCAAGGCCTCATCCAGCCTGGCCTTGAACACCTCCAGGGAGGGGCCATCCACAGCCTCCCTGGGCAGCCTGTGCCAGTGTCTCCCCACCCTCACTGGGAATAATTTCTTCTTCATCTCCAGTCTCAGTCTCTCCTCTTCCCATTCAAAACCATTGCCCCTCATCCTGTCACTCCAAGTCCTCGCCAAAAGTCTCTCCCCAGCTTTCTTGTATCCCCCTTCAGGTACTGGAAGGCTGCTCTAAAGTCTCCCTGGAGCCTTCTTTTCTGCAGGCTGAACAGCCCCAACTCTCCCAGCCTGTCCTCACAGGGGAGGTTCTCCAGCCCTCTGATCACCTCTGTGGCCTCTCCTGGACCTGTTCCAACAGTTCCATGTCCCTCTTGTGTAGGTGAGCCCAGAACTGGATGCAGTGCTCTGGGTGAGGTCTCAGCAGAGCAGAGGGGCAAAATCACCTTCCTCACCTTGCTGGTCACCTGAGCAGAGGGGCAAAATCACCTTCCTCACCTTGCTGGTCACCCTGCTTTTGATGCAGCCCAGGACACACTTTAAGACTTTTTTTCCCATTAAAATACAGGGGGAAAAAAAAGAAATACTTAGAATGGAATTTAAGTTCAACTTTCCAGCAGAAATGCTAAGTGCTTTTAAGATGGCACTATATGAATTAACAGCCTTTGACAGCAGGGGATTGGACTCAACAGTTACAAGTCTTAGGCTCATTGCAATCACCTGGTCTCACCAAATCTTTCTTGAATAATTTTTTTACCCTTTTCTAAACCTGCTGTGGTCTCAGTGCCCCCAAAATGCATTATGAATCTGCAAGCTAAAGCCCAGGCCTACCTGACTCACTGTGTGCCTTGGGCAAGTGTCTGTCTTAGTTCATGAGGAAGTGAGCATGGAATTGATGACTCTCAGTCTCAGCCCAGGAGTCCTATAAGAAAGGAACTCCTGCTGCCCAGCATCTGTTTACATCAGCTGTCGGAACCCCCACCCGTCTCCTCCTGACACTGGGTTAATCACTGAGCTGTCTAGCAGGTGTATCTCCCCAGCATCACCGATAATACACTGTCAGGGAGAGCGGGGAGGGGGAGGTAGGACTGAGAGGAGAGGGATAAAGCAATGAAGGTAAAAGTTTCCTGTGCAATATATGCTTAGTTATTTTGGATTTTTTATCCAGACAGAGGTGAGGGCTATGGAGAGCTGTGAAGAGGTTTGTGTTGCTGACAGCTGAATGACAGGGATGTACCTGCCTCTGTATGTTCCCCTACAGCAGGTGGTGGCTGGCGGTTTGTCAGGTCCCTGCAAAGTTATTTGTTATGAGTGGTGTTGCTCCATACACCTGAAATGACAAGGAACATGCCACAGGACACTGGGATAGCTTTTTGTGCTTTCTTAGAGCTTTTGGTAGAGATAAGGAAGCCTTTATGACATCCTTTGCCAGCAGTCTGCCTGGTCCTAGATAAAAGCAGAAGTTACAAAAGCCCTTTGGTGAGCTGCTCCGCGTGAGCTGAGCGCTCTGCCCGGTGCAAGCCTGGGGCTTGTTCTCAGGAGGGAGCAGGGAGCCTGGTGTCCTGGCAAGCCCAGCGAGGGCTGTGGAAATCACAGGATGTAGACACTACAAAATCAGAGTTGTCTGCTGCTTGACTCAGCCTTTGTTTTTGATTTGGCATATCACCCACCTGTTTACAGCGACACAGTGATGGAGAAACCGGCACCTGGTTTCCAAAGAGCTAACATACTCCATCACAGGTTATGATCCTACGTTTGATTAATGCAATGTGACCCCTAAACAGCCATGCTGCTGTGTGACATTGCAGAGAGGACACCTCAGCTCTTGGTTTGCTTGTCTCAGACAGGTCCCTAGCAGTGACCATGTCTGGTGGTACCAAGGCATTGGAAGGCACTGACGTGGCGCGGTTGGGCTTGGGTGCAATATCAGGGTTGCACAATGAAGCACAGGGCTTCTGAGGAACCAAAGAGACTCCAAACACCCTGTGAAGCGGTCATGCACTGTTACAGGTCAGCCCTGTGGAAGGGAGGCTGGCCAGGTCACCCAGTGCAATGCACATCCAGGTGCATAGTGTGGGTAGAAAGAGAGAAGGAGGCGCAGAGGGGCCAGTGTGTGCAGGCAGTCCTTGACTGGGGTTGAGCAGTTCAGGACAAGGCAGGGAGCACCATCTGGTGGAGAGGCAGCCAAAGCTCAAAGCAGTCATCCTGACCGATTTTTTTTTCTTGCAAAGAATGAATCATAGATTCATAACATGGTCTGGGCTGGCAGGGACCTCCAAAGCTCATCCAGTCCAACCTTCCCAGAGTCAGCAGGGACATCCCCAACCACATCAGGCTGCCCAGGGCCTCGTTGAGCCTCACCTTGACTATCTCCAGGGAAGGAGCCTCAACCACCTCCCTGGGCAACCTCTTCCAGTGTTCCACCACCCTCATAGCGAAGAACTTCTTCCTAACATCCAATCTGAATCTGACCCTCTCTAGTTTGAAGCCATTGCCCCTGGTCCTGTCCCTGCAGGCCTTTGCAAACAGTCTCTCTCCGTCCTTCTTGTAGCCCCCTTCAGGTACTGGCAAGCTGCTACTAGGTCTCCCCAGAGCCTCCTCTTCTCCAGGCTGAACACCCCCAGCTCCCTCAGCCTCTCCTCATAGCAGAGCTGCTCCAACGCCCTGATCATTTTAGTGGCCCTCCTCTGGAGCCTCTCCATCAGCTCCAGGTCCTTCCTACATTGAGGGCTCCAGAGCTGGACACAGCACTGCAGGTGAAGTCTCTCCAGAGCAGGGCAAAGTGGCAGAATCACCTCTCTGGCTCTCTGGCAATGCTGCTTTGGATGCAGCCCAGGCTGCCCTTGGCCTTCTGTGCTGCAAGCTCCCACTGCCTGCTCCTGGCCAGCTTCTCCTCCATCAGCATCCCCAAGGCCTTTCCCTCAGAGCTGTTTTCTATCACCTCCTCTCCCAGCCTGTATGGATAGTGAGGATTGTTCCAGCCCAGATGCAGAACCCTGCACCTGCTCTTGTTGAACCTCATGAGGTCCACCTGAGCCTCCTCTCCAGCTTCTCCAGGTCACTCTGGATGCCGTCCTGTCCCTCTGGTGTATCCACAGCACCACACAGCTTGGTGACATCTGCAAACATGATGGAGAACATTACCATTGCCTCTAACACGAGGAACACAACTCTGGAACCCCCTGATTTACTCTGCACAGAAAATCAGCTCTGTCTCACTTGACATATAGGAACCTTTCAATCCACACCAGCAGCACTGAACTCCATTCCCCACCACTCTCTGGGCCCAGCCATCAGCCACTTTCACCCAGCAAAGTGTGTGCCTGTCCAAGTCACAGGCAGCCAGTTTCTCCAAGAGGGTGCTGTGGGAAACAGCATTGAAGACCTTACTAATGCCACAGTAGATAACATCAACAGCCTTTCCCTTGTTCACCACCAGCTCTGAAAACATCACTGCACAACCCAGGAGCAGCAGTGAACAACGACAGGTTCCTCTTTTTCCTAGGGGTTTAACACACATGCAGGAGAGCAGTTCCCTGCTGGCTGACCTCTGGTTCTCATTTGTCTATCCTGAATACAGGACATGCAATAGTTAAGCCTGCAGAAGTGTTTGCTAAAGCACATTCAAGCTCCAGTTCACATTCTCACCTATCTGTAACTCACTGTGGCCTAATCCTTGAGGGAAGGGGATTCAATAATTGTTTCTCACTATTTTTCTTCCTGTCAGACATTCTGTCTGTTAGAAAACTTTCCCAACAGCTAACAGAGACTAGTTGCAAACCCTTGAGCAGCAGCACAGTGACAACTTTTCCAGAGGAGAAGGCTCCAAGGAGACCTTCCAGTATCTGGAGGGGGCTACAAGAAAGCTGGGGAGGGACTTTTTAGGATTTTTGGTAGTGATAGGCCTGGGGGGGGGTGGATCCAAGGTAGAGGAGGGGAGATTTAGATTAAACATCAGGAAAAAGTTCTTCCCCATGAGGGTGGTGAGACATTGGCACAGGTAGCCAAGGGAGGTGGTGGAAGCCTCATCCCTGGAGGTGTTTGCAGCCAGGCTGGAGGTGGCTGTGAGCAACCTGCTGTAGTGTGAGGTGTCCCTGCCCATGGCAGGGGGTTGGGACTGGCTGAGCCTTGAGGTCCCTTCCAACCCTGACAATTCTATGGTTCTATGTTCCCCCATTTGCAGTAGTGGCCTACCCCCCACTTTCCCACCTGTCCATTGTGAATTGGAGCCTGTAAACTGTTAACACTTCCTCAGATCTACCTCCTGCCATGCATACAAAACTTTGCCCTGTTTCACGCCCGTAGCCTCCACCTGGTGCCCACCCCTGGGGGTGTTCGGGGCCAGGCTGGATGAGGCCTTGAGCAGCCTGGGCTAGTGGAAGGTGCCCCTGCCCATGGCAGGGGGTTTGGAACTGGATGATCTTCAAGGTGGCTTCCATGCCAAATCAGTCAGTGATTCTGTGATTCTTTGGCAGCAACACTCATTGGAATGTGCTGCCCAGGGAGGTGGTGGAGTCACCGTCCCTGGAGGTGTTCAAGAGGGGACTGGATGTGGCACTTGGTGCCATGGTCTAGTCATGAGGTCTGTGGTGACAGGTTGGACTCGATGATCTTTGAGGTCTCTTCCAACCTTGGTGATACTGTGATACTGTCACACTTTCTGCCAAGGCAGTGGTGTGCAGTACTTAAGGCACAGTGGTTTAGAAAGAACAAAATCTGCCAGTGAAAAGAGGCCTCCCTGGGTGACCTTCCAGAACGCCTCACCTGGGTACAAGAACCATTGCTCTTTCGCTGCCTGTATCCTGCAGCCGCCTTTCAGACAGGATTAAGTGAACATTTTGCCCTTCTCTACCCTGCCACTGATGGTGAAACAAACTTTGCAGAAGTCAGACTTGCTCCTCAGCCCCATTTGTTTGCACAGCTCCATGAGAGATGCTCCACGAGTGTGCGTTTTTACTGGAAGTAATGATGCTCACAATCAAGTGCTCCAGCCAAGGCTGCCACGAGTATTTCCACTCTCTGATTCATGTGTCTCAGGTCACAAACATCTCCAAGAGAGAGACTTAGTACTTGCAAGAACAAGTTTGTGTTTCTCATACATGGGCATGGACAGCACTGGTTAGGCCACACCTTGAGTCCTGTGTCTAGTTCTGGGCCCCTCAATTTAAGAAGGACATTGAAACACTTGAATGTGTCCAGAGAAGGGCAACGAGGCTGGGGAGGGGTCTGGAGCACAGCCCTGGGAGGAGAGGCTGGGGCAGCTGGGGTTGCTTAGCCTGGAGAAGAGGAGGCTCAGGGGAGACCTTCTTGCTCTCTCCAACTCCCTGAAGGGAGGTTGTAACCAGGTGGGGCTTGGTCTATTCTCCCAGGCAGCCAGCACCAGAACAAGAGGACACACTCTCAAGCTGTGCCAGGGCAGGTTTAGGCTGGACGCTAGGAAGAAGGTCTTTCCAGAGAGATTGGCCCTTGGGATGTGCTGCCCAGGGAGGTGGTGGAGTCCCCATCCCTGGAGGTGTTTAGGAAGAGCCTGGATGAAGCACTGGGTGCCATGGTTGAGTTGATCAGATGGTGCTGGGTGATAGGTTGGACTCGATGATCTCGGAGGTCTTTTCCCTCCTGGTTAATTTCATTCTATTCTATGCTATTTTTTAACCAGCCCTGTGTGCAGCTCTGGGGTTGAGAGGTGTCAACGTTTCACGGGCGAGCTGCCCTTGCAGGCAGCGGTAGGGGCATGCAGTTAAGGTGTGTAGCAATTAAGAAGTTACTTTTCTGTGCCTTTGAGTTTCAGGGATTAAGAAGCAGGCTCAAACACTTTCTGCAGTTTCGTATCTCCTCGAATCTTTTAACCCTTCCAACCTTGGCAGCGTTTCTCACTCCTCTTGTTTATGTTGCAATCTAAAGTTTCACCCTTGAGAGCTACATTGACCTTTCGTTTAAACCCAAGGCTGGGAGTGATGGTGCAGCCGAGGGCTTTTTTCAGCTCCTTCTCACGATTTTGGGGAGGAAGGGAGGATGCACACAAACACTGCCTGAGGCTGATCATGTCCAGGGCAGCTGAAATGAGCTTTGCAGGTTCTGTCACTGGGCCTGAGTGCTTATAACAGACAAAGCAATCACAGAAAGCAAAGGATTTGTTGCTGAAGGATCAATGCCTGAGCAAACCTCATCAGTCCCTGATGGTTGTGGAGCCTCCTTCTCTGGAGCCGTTCAAAACCTGCCTGGATGTGTTCCTGTGTGACCTGCCCTAGGTGACTGCTCTGGCAGGGAGGCTGGACCAGATGAGCCAATCCCAGCTCTCCTGAGGCCCCTGCTGCCAGTGCAGCCAAGGCAGACTCCTGGGTGCTCCTTCTCACACCCAGGAGACCTTGCTGCAAGTTCCTGCCCTCTGGGACACCATGACACAGCAAACAGGCATTTTCTAGCACCCAGACACCAGGCCTCCAGCACCAAATCTCATTTCAGCAGCTCTCCAACAGGGGCTCTACACTGCTGGGAGCTGGGTTGATAAACAATGGAGCCACATGGGGCTTGGGCACAGGGGAGCCCGAGTCTGCACCACCTGCCTGAGCGCCCACGGCCCTGCAGCCCTGACCTCTCCACACACCCTTAGCTCCCAGCACTGCACTGGGGCAGCCAGTTCCAGAGCCAGTTCCACACTTTCGTCTTGAAGTCCCTTGGGAGATGAGCACAGGAGGCTAAGACCTCGAGCAAAAGCCACCCAGAACACGTCTGAGAGGGGGAGGAGCTGCCTGAAGGCAGATAAACAAATTTGCAACACACAGAGAAGGGCAGCAAGTGTTTAGTGAAGCAGCTCTGTGTTTGAAATCCCAGAATCCCAGCATGGTGGGGTTGGGAGGGACTTCTGGGGATCATCTAGTCCAACCCCCATGCTCCATCAGGGTCACTCACAGCAGCTTGGCCAGGATCACAATGGCCAGGCAGGTTCTCTCCAGAGAATGAGACTCCACAACCTCTCTGGGCAGCCTGCTCCAGGTCTCCAGCACCCTCACACAGAAGTTTCTCCTCATGTAGAGATGAAACCTCCTAGGTTCTACATTGTCCTTGCTGCCCCTTGTCCTGTCACTGGGCATCACTGAGAAGAGTCTGGCCCCCTGCTCTTGGCCCTCCTCCTTCAGCTCTTGCTGAGCATTGCTCAGCTCCCCTCTGGGGCTGCTCTTCTCCAGGCTCAACAGCCCCAGGGCTCTCAGCCTTTGCCCCTCACAGAGATGCTCCAGGCCCTTCAGCATCTTCCCAGTCTCCACTGGACTCTCTCCAGTTCTCTGTCTCTCTTGAACCAGGGAGTCAAGCACTGGCCCCAGTACTCCAGATGTGGCCATGGCCACATCAGGGCAGAGCAGAGAGGGAGGAGAACCTCTCTCAACCTACTCACCAACCCCTACTAATCCACCCCAGGATGCCCTTAGCCTTCTTTGCCACAGGGGCACCCTTCTGTCAGCCAAAAGCCCCTTTCCCCTATGCTGCTCTCCAACAGGTCAGTTGGATGATGACATGGATTCAATTACCAGACTTCAGTCACGGTCTGACATGTTTTGCTAGGACATTAATCTGGACAGAACTCTGTCATTTGGGCCTTGATAGATCAGATTACATCTTGTGTAAATTGGTGATCTCTAACATCTGTGCAGAAGGTGACTGCTGTGGTGATTTGAGTTTATCAAAAAGAAGAAAAAATATCTCCTCTGTAAGTTGAAAATGAAATGAAAGAGGCTACTACAACAGAGTCTTTAGAAAGACGTATCAAACAGGAGAGGTCCATGAAATGACCAGAGCACAGCAGAGAAAGCATCATTGTTAGCTGAGATTTTCTTACCTATCTTCCCATCCTGCTGGTTTCTGTTGCATGTCTTCCCTGCTCCCCCTCACTCATTTCTCTGTTCCCATGGTTTTTCTGTTCCATCTGTCTGCTCTCTTCTCTGCACTGCTGGCCTGCTACCCATCCCCATCTCATTCTCAGCCTGTTTTCTAGCTTGCTATCCCTCAGCCCTTCTCTATGCCCCTCTGTCCTTCCTCCCACTTTCCTCTTCCCTTTTCCCCTTCTGTCCTGCTGCCTTCAAGCTCTGAGCCTTGGAGCCAAATCCCCCTCAAATTGTTTCTGAGCATTAATGAACAAATGTCTCCTGCCTCCTCCCTGGTGCCCCTGGATGTGCCTGCAGCCTCTGGGTGCAGAGCTGTGGACAGGTGCAGAGAGTGTCCCCTCCTGTTCTTAGGCCACTTCCTTCTACCTAGTGACATGAGAGAGAGGATTCTCTGCTTCTTGAAGAGCCTCCACCTGCTGCCCTCACGTGGTATGATTCCACCATCTATTTCATTCTCACCTTTTCTCATCCTCCTCAACCTTTTCACCTCCTCCTTCAGCTCCACCCCCTGGCTCAGCAAGTCACTCATCTGCTGCCACAGAATTGTATCAAGAACTGAACCTCTGCCACTCACTGTGCTTCCCACCCACGTGTTTTCTTGAAAAAAACCCTGGGTTGGAGCTTTTCTACTGACCCAGATACTGTATTACTGCTTCCAGAAATGCAGGTTTGTCCATGAGATGGGGAAAAGAGAGGCAACAAAACCGGTCTCTCCAGTGATGAATACCAAGATGACATTTGTTGAGAGACTTTGGAGCAGGATGCTAAACTGCACAAGAGCAGAGACACTGGCCTCCCTATTGAGAAGGATTAAAAGAACAAAACAGAGCTGCAGGTTCATTTCATTTTATGGATCACCACATCTTCTCTTTTCCTCAAGCCCTGGAGCCACTGTTTCAATGCTCACAGGCCATGAATGACAACTACATCCCAACAGGGTTAATTTTTACAGCAGAGATGAAAATATGAAAGGATGATTCAGTTGAGAACATTTACATTAGCACCTACAGCTACATATTCTATGCAGTTTTATGTACCTCAGCATAGGAATCTCAACCCCCCAGATATCCCTGTAGAAGTTCCCCCCCCAGCAATACCTTTGCCAGACCAACTCAGTCAGCAGCAACTGAAGCTGTATTTACAAGCAAGAACTACACACTACAATGGAATGCAGTGAATGTGTACAGCACAGCCAGGAGGTACAATATGATACAGGTATTTACAATTAATAAACAGCACAAGGACCCCCTGGCCAAGGACTGAGGGAAGCTACTGGCTTCTCCCTCCCTGCCTCCCTCCACCCACCCCCATACAAAAGGGACAAGAGAAAGGAGCAGAGAAGTTAGACTTAGCTGAGGCCAGCCAAAAGCAGGTTATCCCTCCTGAGTGAAACAAAACAGGCAGAGATCAGAGGAGAGAAAAGGAAAGAACTGTTATGGTACAGCTCCTCTTATTCTAGCTATTTACCCAATTAATTTGTTTAGAACAGCCTTCTGTTTTCCTTTTTACATCCAATAGTGATTTGTTTATATTAATGTTCTACTTTTCTGCTCAGAATCTGTAACTAAATGTTAAAGGCATAGCCTAAACCCAGCACAGGATATGACAAGAGTGCAAGCATTCAACAGCTCAGAAAAGCCTGGCCAATCCCTGTGCTCAACAGTATCAACATGAGCGTCAGAATGTGCTTCCAGGTTTTACCAACTCAACGAATCAATCATTGCACACAGAGAATCCACACAGAAAAGGTCCCACTGGGCAAAGGCTTCATGTGAAGCTGGTGGATCTAGGCCAGAAAGAAAACACCTGGAAAGGCAAAAGGACTTCACAGAGTAAAAACCACAGCAGGAAATACACTTCTGGAAAAACAAACAAACAAACAAGAGAGTGCTAGGGAAACTTCCTTTGTTTCATGCAGAGTTCTTTTTCTGTAACACACTGGAGCTGTCCCAAGTCCCAGAGGTCCAGGAGCTTGCTTGCAAACATCATCAAGCATGGATTGCTCTGGGTCACTTACATGGCGGAGTCACCATCCCTGGAAGTGTTTAAGAAGAGCCTGAATGAGGCACTTGGTGCCATGGTTGAGTTGATCAGATGGTGTTGGGTGAGAGGTTGGACTGCATGATCTCAAAGGTCCTTTCCAACCTGGTTAATTCTGTGATAGCAGCTCTGGACCAGAAAGAGCAGGGAGAAGCCCTCAGGACTTTCAGCAAGCCTGAATTTCAGATCTTACCTATTCTTACTCAAGAAAGAAGACAAACAGCAATGAAAACTTGGAATTGGCACATTAAGCTTGCATACATTTATGACTTTCCCTTTTCTGGTTGTTTTTACAGGTTTCAAAGTTTACAACTCCAAACCAAATACATGCAACAATATCCTGTTGTGGACTACTGCTTTACCTGTAGATCACAGTACCACGGTATCACAGCATCACTAAGGTTGGAAGAGACCTCAAAGATCATCGAGTCCAACCTGGCACCCAACACCTCAGGACTACTAAACCATGGCACCAAGTGCCACATCCAATCCCCTCTTGAACACCTCCAGGGATGGGGACTCCACCACCTCCCTGGGCAGCACATCCCAATGGACAATGACTCTCTCAGTGAAGAACTTTCTCCTCACCTCCAGCCTTGTAGTGGGTTGAGATAGCCACCCTCCCCACCACGGGCAAAATGACGACTCCGACAAACGGATTGCAAAAGTGATGGAAAAGTTTAAATAGAAGAAGTGAAGGTGCACAAAAGAAACCAGAAACAGTGAGAGAAGTAACCGCAACACACACCCGGATGAACCCCATCCCCACCTGAGGGTGGGCCCAAGACCCCCAGGGCTCGTTCTTCCCCCCCCCACTGCTAGGCTAGTCTCAGCTGGCCAGGCCTGAGACCGCCCATCCCCCTGGCCTTGGGCCTAGCCAGGCCCAAGGCCGGGAGACGTCTCCCCCAGTTACCGGGCGGCGGCGAGGGAAGAAAGAGAAAGAGGCGGACCCCACGCAAGGTCTTATAGCGGTGCAGGGGATTGTGGTAGGAGATACACGGTTTTCCTGTGTCCACCCACTGGGCTGGACTCCTGGACACAGGAAGTGTGCCATGCAGCAGAGGGCACCCAGCCCAAACCACCACAAGCCTAAACTTCCCCTGGTGCAGCTTGAGACTGTGTCCTCTTGTTCTGGGGCTGCTTGCCTGGGAGAAGAGACCAACCCCCTCCTGGCTGCAACCTCCCTTCAGGGAGTTGGAGACAGCAAGAAGGTCTCCCCTGAGCCTCCTCTTCTCCAGGCTAAGCAACCCCAGCTCCCTCAGCCTCTCCTCACAGGGCTGTGCTCAAGGTCTCTCCCCAGCCTTGTTGCTCTTCTCTGGACACCTTCAAGTGTCTCGATGTCCTTCCTAAACTGAGGGGCCCAGAACTGGACACAGGACTCAAGGTGTGGCCTAACCAATGCAGTGTACAGGGGCACAATGACCTCCCTGCTCCTGCTGGCCACACTATTCCTAATGCAGGCCAGGATGCCCTTGGCCTTCTTGGCCACCTGGGCACACTGCTGGCTCATGTTCAGGCAGCTGTCAACCAGCACCCCCAGGTCCCTCTCTGTTTGGCAGCTCTCAGCCACTCTGAGCCCAGCCTGTAGCACTGCCTGGGGTTGCTGTGGCCAAAGTGCAGCCCCTGGCACTTGGACTTGTTGAATGCCATCCCACTGGACTCCATGTGTGTGTGTGTATATAAAGTATATATTTTTCACATATATGTAAACCCAATCTTAGGATTACCAAGGGGTGGAATTTTTTTCTTCCTCATTACCACAACTTCTGTAAAAATTCCACCATTGATTTTCTTTATCCACAGCTCCCTCCAAAATCAGGAGAAGAGTTACTAGTACTGGCCAGTGATGTCATCCAACAAAACCACTGTCCTTTCCTCTCCCAAAGTACTGACTACACAGCACACACATAGGATCCTGAAGTCCCACCAAGCAGACAAGAAATAAATGGACTGGTTTCCAATCATTTTGATATTCTGTGCATCAGTTTAACAAGTGAAGAAGAGAAGCAGCCCTTTAAAAATACATTACATTCTTCTTGCATTGCTCCTAATTAAAAGGAAAGATTAATTCTGCATGGCTAGCACAGCAAATCCAAACTTGCTCTCTGATGGACGCAGATCCACCTTGGCATCCATCAGCCACACTGACTGAACTGCAAGGCTGGCTCTGCTAAGAAACACAATAGTACATCCCCATCCAAACCTCAAAACAGCTTTGTAGTTCCTGTAGAAGATTTCTTTCCATGCAATAGTTTTGATTAGGTATACAGTGAACACCTGTGACCCAAGGTGCACAAACCTGTGTGCTTAATCCAACCATCAGCAGACCTAAGGCATAACCACACTGACCTTTTGTGAACAAAGCATATTTCTTTTCATCATCAGATAGGTCATTGTAAGGAGGAGCTTCCTCAGCACGAGTTACTCTCTCCTGCAAGCTACTTTTTCTTTTTGACTCTTAACATACAGAGGGATTTTTCTACAGAGAAGCAACACTTCCTCAGAGCTGAAAGGACAGCAGTGAAGTCGGGTCAGCCTTCCTGCATAGCCTTGATTCATCACTGCCATTTTCCCCTACCTGTCCAACATTGTGTAATACTCCTTCCCCCTTGAGGGATTTTGCATCAATATTAATAAAGGAATATTAGTCAAGCTAAGATTCTTAGGGAGGACAATAAATACTGGAGACCTGCATTTTTTAACAGAAGGCAGTCACGTGGTCTGATGAGGGACAGGCTCCCCAGAGAGGTTGAGGAGTCTCCTTCTCTAGGGACTTTCAAGACCCATCCGGATGCCTTCCTGCATGACCTGCACTATGGTTATCTATGGTCCTGCATTGCTAGGGGTTGGACTCGATCTCCAGAGGTCCCCTCCAGCCCCTAACACCCTGTGAGCATGGGAAGAGGGTTATTTCTAAGCATGCATGCTATTGCAAAGCTCTTGCATCAGGTTCAAGCACAAAATGTAACCTATTCTCGGGGGAAATGAAATTACACTTAGCATTTTGAAATAATCTTTTAAGTCAAAAGATTTTTTGTCTAGAGAACTTTTGCACTTATTAACACTACATAAGGCTGCATATGACTTGGAATGAGATGGTCAAAACATCTGCTAGGCAAGAAAAGCCAAACATCAGAGGATCATAGAATCAATAAGGTCGGAAAAGACCTCAGAGATCATCAAGTCCAACCTGTCACCCAACACCTCCTGACAACTAAACCCTGGCTCCAAAGTGCCACATTCAATCCTTTCTGAACATCTCCAGGGATGGGGACTCCACCACCTCCCTGGGCAGCACATCCCAAGGGCCAATCTCTGTGAAGAATTTCTTCCTAACATCCAGCCTAAACCTCCCCTGGCACAGCTTCAGACTGTGTCCTCTTGTTCCGGTGCTGGCTGCCTGCCTGGGAGAAGAGACCAACCCCCACCTGGCTACAACCTCCCTTCAGGGAGTTGCAGAGAACAAGAAGGTCTCCCCTGAGCCTCCTCTTCTCCAGGCTAAGCAACCCCAGCTCCCTCAGCCTCTCCTCACAGGGCTGTGCTCCAGACCCCTCCCCAGCTTTCTTGCCCTTCTCTGGACACCTTCCAGCAGCTCAACATCTTTCCTAAACTGAGGAGCCCAGAACTGGACACAGGACTCAAGGTGTGGCCTAACCAATGCTGAGCACAGGGCACAATGACTTCCCTGCTCCTGCTGGCCACATTCTTCCTAATGCAGGCCAGGATGCCATTGGCCTTCTTGGCCACCTGGGCACACTGCTGACTCATATTCTGCTAGTTATCAACCAGCACCCCCAGGTCCCTCTCTGCCTGGCTGCTCTCAGCCACTCTGTCCCCAGCCTGTAGCACTGCCTGGGGTTGCTGTGGCCAATGTGCAGCACCTGGCACTTGGATGTGTTCAATCTCCTGCCCTTGGCCTCTGCCCATCTGTCCAGCCTGTCGAGGTCCCTCTGCAGAGCTCTCCCACCCCCTAACAGATCAACTCCTGCCCCCAGCTTGGTGTCATCTGCAAATTGACTGATGCTGGACTCCATCCCCTCCTCCAGATCATCAATAGAGATATTGAACAGGAAGGGCCCCAGCACTGATCCCTTGGGACACCACTGGTGCCTGGCTGCCAGCTGGCTCTGGCACCATTCACCACCACTCTCTGAGCTCGGCCCTCCAGCCAGTTCCTAACCCACTTGACAGCCCATTGTAATCAGTCCTTGCTTCAAACTGAGCTTTCAAAGAAAAAACAAAAACCAATGGTGGGATTATTTCTTACTATGAATACAAAGAACAGTTTGTTGGGTTTTTTCCCCCTAAAAAAATAAAGTATTATAGATGACAGTTATCCCAACTATTGTTACAAAGCAAATGCCCTTGATGGAAAATTTCCCTTTAGCCAAGCAGCTGAGGGCTAGGAATTGGCAAACTGCAAAGAAAAAAATTAAATGACAACCATAGAATCACAGAGTGGTCCAGGCTGGAAGGGACCTCCAAAGCTCACCCAGCCCAACCTCCCTGCAGCCAGCAGGGACATCCCCAACCACAACAGGCTGCCCAAGGCCTTGTCCAGCCTCACCTTGACTATCTCCAGGGAAGGAGCCTCAACCACCTCCCTGGGCAACCTGTGCCAGTGTTCCTCCACCCTCATAGTAAAGCACTTCTTCCTAACATCCAATCTGAATCTGTTCTTCTCTAGTTTGAAGCCATTGCCCCTGGTCCTGTCCCTGCAGGCCTTTGCAAACAGTCTCTCTCCATCCTTCTCCACCTCCCTGGGCAGCACATCCCAATGGCCAATTACTCTTTCTGGGGAGAACTTTCCAACCTGGTTACTTCTATTCTATTCTATTCTATTCTAATCCATATCAAGACTGATTAAAGGGTTTTTAGCAGAAACAACTGAGCCTGGGTTCTCCGTTTCTAATTTACAAACGGTAGAACTGGCCAAAGTTTCAGTTTCATGACCAAATGAGAAGCACACATGAAAGTCCACTCAAGTCTACTCATTATTCTGACCAATCAAAACTGGAAAAGAAAGTACCTGCTTTTTCAGCTCCACTTTTCAACAAATGAACAGAAGGGACCTTGTAGGTTTACTGGATCAAGTCTCCCACCATTGATTAGGAGGAAAAATTTCTTTCTTAAAGTAATAAAGATGCTATTAGAAAGATATTTACACTTCAACCCCACAAGTACACCTGTAACACTCAAAATACTGTTTCTGTGATATTCGCATCTGTCTTACAACCTCATTACATTTATATTTAACTGGTCAGCCTCAGGGAGAGGGTATTGAACTGACTACAGAGGAGATACTGCCTCTGGTCCTCTTGAGGTTGAAGTCTTTTTCCTGAATCAAGTAAAAATATTCCAGGTGCACTCATAGCATTGCAAGTCCTGTAACACCTCTTACTACAAACAATACACACTGGCCACAACAACCCCATGCAGTGCTACAGGCTGGGGACAGAGTGGCTGAGAGCAGCCAGGCAGAGAGGGACCTGGGGGTAGTGGTTGATGGTAGGCTGAACATGAGCCAGGAGCCAGCAGTGTGCCCAGGCGGCCAAGAAGGCCAAGGGCATCCTGGCCTGCATCAGGAGCAGTGTGGCCAGCAGCAGCAGGGAAGTCCTTCTGCCCTGTGCTCAGCACTGGTTAGGCCACACCTTGAGTCCTGCGTCCAGCTCTGGGTCCCTCAGTTTAGGAAAGATGTTGAGATGCTGGAAGGTGTCCAGAGTAGGACAAGAAATCTGGGGAGGGGTCTGGAGCACAGCCCTGGGAGGAGAGGCTGAGGGAGCTGGGGTTGCTTAGCCTGCAGAAGAGGAGGCTCAGAGGAGACCTTCCTGCTGTCTACAACTACCTGTAGGGAGATTGTAGCCAGGTGGGGGTTGGTCTCTTCTCCCAGGCTACCAGCACCAGAACAAGAGGACACAGTCTCAAGCTGTGCCAGGGGAGGTTGAGGCTGGATGTTAGGAAGAAATTCTTCCCAGGAAGAGAGATTGGCCATTGGAATGTGCTGCCCAGGGAGGTGGTGGAGTCCCCATCCCTGGAGGTGTTTAGGAAGAGACTGGATGGGGTGCTGGGTGCCATGGTTTAGTTGATCAGATGGTGCTGGCTGATAGGTTGAACTTGATTATCTCTGAGGTCTTTTCCAACCTGGTTACTTCTATTCTATTCTAATCCATATCAAGACTGATTTAAGGGTTTTTAGCAGAAACAACTGAGCCTGGGTTCTCCGTTTTTAGTTTACAAACGGTAGAACTGGCCAAAGTTTCAGTTTCATGACCAAATGAGAAGCACACATGAAAGTCCACTCAAGTCTACTCATTATTCTACCTGATAATTTATTATTCTGCAGCAATTGTCCACCTCCTTCCCAAACTCAACCTCATTCTGAAGAAGGAAAAGGAAGTGAAATACCAATGAGGCTTAAGTTCGAGCTGCAGCTAACTGAGCTGTTTAAGTTCTCAGATTCCTATTTGAGGCCAAGGCAGGCAAGATTCTCACTTGTTTAAGTGTCAAAGAAAGGTAAGCCAGGAGCTTTCATAAGGAAGAATGAGAAATGCTAAAATTTTGACTTTGGAGCTCACATTCAAAGTCAGTCAGAGCAAGAAATGGGTTTTGGACATGGTCTCAGAAATGGAAAACCAAACCAACCTCTATCAGAAAACAACAGATATAATTCTTTCTCATTTCGATAATTTAATGGGGCTTTGTTAAGGCTTACCTTAAGAAATCTGCATGCTGCAAACACTCCCACTCCAAGTGCATACAATGGCATGAGGATGAATGCTAACTCTCTACCATTTCCTCTCTTTATCCCTTTTCCCATTGCATTTCTCAGCTATTGAATACTCTAAGTATTACTGTCAGAATTTTCTGGATTCAGGTGAAGTTATCTTGATTGATGATCTGGAGGAGGGCATTGAGTCCATTGTCGGTAAATTTGAGGATGACACCAAGCTGGGGGCAGGAGTTGATCTGCTGGAGGGCAGAGAGGCTTTGCAGAAGGACCTCGACAGGCTGGACAGGTGGGCAGAGTCCAAGGGCAGGAGTCCAAGTGCCAGGTGCTGCACATTGGCCACAACAACCCCAGGCAGTGCTACAGGCTGGGGTCAGAGTGGCTGGAGAGTGGCCAGGCACAGAGGGACCTGGGGGTACTGGTTGATGGTAGGCTGAACATGAGCCAGCAGTGTGCCCAGGCAGCCAAGAGGGCAAATGGCATCCTGGCCTGCATCAGGAAGAGTGTGGCCAGCAGGAGCAGGGAGGTCATTCTGCCCCTGTACTCTGCACTGGTTAGGCCACACCTTGAGTCCTGTGTCCAGTTCTGGGCCCCTCAGTTTAGGAAGGACATAGAGACACTTGAATGTGTCCAGAGAAGGGCAACAAAGTTGGTGAGGGGTTTGGAACACAAGCTCTATGAGGAGAGGCTGAGGGAGCTGGGGTTGCTTAGCCTGGAGAAGAGGAGGCTCAGGGGTGACCTTATTGCTCTCTACAACTACCTGAGGGGAGATTGTAGCCAGGCAGAGGTTGGTCTCTTCTCCCAGGCATCCAGCACCAGAACAAGAGGACACAGTCTCAAGCTGTGCCAGGGGAGGTTTAGGCTGGATGTTAGGAAGAAGTTCTACACAGAGAGAGTGATTGCCCATTGGAATGGTCTGCCCAGGGAGGTGGTGGAGTCACCTTCATTGGAGGTGTTCAGGAGGAGACCTGATGGGGGACACTTGGTGCCATGGTCTAGTTGTTTAGGTGGGTTGGATTGGTTGATTGGTTGGACATGATGATCCTGAAGGTCTCTTCCAACCTGGTGTATTGTATTGTATTGTAAGTTGAAGTGTCTGAGGACTACCTTAAAAAACATAAATTGAGAGCACAAAGACAAAGTTAGAAGGGAAACTAAGGGTCCAGCTAAGTTTCACAGCTGGAATTAAATGGTGTTCTTTTGTGACAATCTTTGTTTATTACTCTTCTAAGATGGTACATGGTCAGCCCTGCATCCAGGTAAAGATACCAAATATAAACCCAAAAAAAGCCACAAATAAAACTCACCTTTTCATGACGAGAATGCAAAGTTAAATGTAAGCAGTGAAGAGTTCCAAGTTAAGTTTCTGCTTCTTTGAGATAGAAGTATTAAGTTTCCTCCTCCACAGCAACATTGGCAAACCCACGGCAAGCCACAGAAGCATAGATGTAACGAGAAACCACTTGAATCCTGAAATTCAAGCACACTTGAATTATCAAGCACATTATCAATAGAGAAATTATCAATAGAGAAACTTTTGAAACTAGAGAAACTACTGATAATGCTGAGAACCCTACAAATTACTATCTTTCCTGAGAATGAAGAAAGGAGTAAAGTACAAACTGAACAGTGTAAGCATGGAGCAGGGGGAGGGAAGCTTCTTGAAATACACATGCTGTCTTGGTGCTTTCCTTCTATTGGCAGTGAATTCAATGCTACATGGGATATTCCTCATGCCTCAGATATGCTGTGCCTCGGTGAATGAAGCATTTAGCAGAAAAAGCTGACACACAGCAAAAAGATGCACCCTTGGAAGTCTGCACATTTTTGCATGTCATCTGCCTGCCAGAACAGGGAGTAGATGAAAGAACAGATAGTGTCATTGTTTGACTTGGGGATTGGGGGATTTGGTAGTTAAATCTGGGGTTCATGGGAGAGGCACACAAAAAGCAGAGGCTTCCAGAGACAGACAGCAGGTGATTGTGGGGTTTGAAGTCTCAACTGCCTGTCTAGGCTTACACTTACAACCGCCTTTGGATGTTTAGTTTGCTGTAATTTGATGTCCCAGAACGGAGTATGGGTAAAATGAGATTCAGATTCTACAAGAATTCTGAAGCAAAAGGCCATTATGCAAACCACTCCCTGTCAATAAATACCAAAACAGGATGAGCAGAGGGCTGGAGCACCTCTCCTATGAGGACAGACTGAAGGAGTTGGGGCTGTTCAGGCTGGAGAAGAGAAGGCTCCCAGGTGACCTCATTGTGGCCTTCCAGGATTTGAAGGGGGCTACAGGAAGGCTGGGGAGGGACTGCTCAGGCTATCAGGGAGTGATAGGACTAGGGGGAATGGACTGAAGCTGGAGGTGGGGAGATTGAGGCTGGAGGTGAGGAGGAAGTTCTTCCCCATGAGAGTGGTGAAGCCCTGGAATGGGTTGTCCAGGGAGGTGGTTGAGGCCCCGTCCCTGGAAGTGTTTAAGCCCAGGCTGGATGAGGCTCTGGCCAGGCTGATGTAGTGTGGGGTGTCCCTGCCCATGGCAGGGGGTTGGAACTAGATGATCCTTGGGGTCCCTTCCAACCCTGACTATGATACTAAAACACTGGCACTTCAGAAATGCACAGCAACGTAACTTGGGTGTGCTGAACACAGCTACACCCAGACAGAGGAAAAAAACCTAAACAATCTCAGTTACAGCTCCCAGGAAAACAACTCCTTGGCTACAGCTTCTTCCAAATACAGGAGAAAAAAGAAAATCCCTTCTGCTGAGCTAAGCTGGTACTTAGTGGTAGGAGATCTTGACCAGTCTTTTAGAATTGTCTAAACTGCATTAGTCAGGAAAGTTTTGCAGACTCACAGGGATGCCCCTGGTGGTAGTGGCATTTACTATCCATCAGCTCTGCAGTGGTGCCAGACATGACTACATTACTGCAAGTTCTTCCACGTATCATCAGCCAGTGTGCAACACAGACATTCCGAGTAGAGCTTTTACCTGTGCTCACTGCAACTCAGAACTGGACAGCTACACCAAAAATTAAATGCCATAACTGCCAGAAGCAGAACTCACCTTAATCTTTTAGTGCAAATTCAGGCAGACAATCTCCTTTCAAGACAAGCAGGTTGAGGCTTAGCAGAACTACACACACTAATCTGGAACCATCACATCTGATCTCCCATACAGTTTCCCTCCTTTCAGAATGCTTCCCACTGAGTACTAGTTTTACATTTAAACTCTTTATTCCTTTACTTTCACTTTGGTTTAATACAAATAAAGAGGTTTACCAGAACACCTATTAGCACAGATGGAAAAATTCCCACAGGTCACACTAATAAGAAATGTGCTTGGGGGAAAAGAAAAAAGAGTTTCCTGGCACAGAGAAATCCTTATAGAGTCCAGCGTCCTGCACGAGGTTTATCCTGCAGAAGAAACAGTGAAGTGAGTTACTGGCCAAACAAGAGAAAATAAGGACCTAGAGAAGTGACAGCAGATCTGCCTGAAATGGATTTTATGCAGGGACAATTATTTATTTTCTTCTATTGCTAAGCAAATATGATCAGCAAATCAGAAGCAGGTGAAGTCCTGACCCTTTTTTCTTGGTTTTCACAGTATCACAAAAGTTGGAAGAGACCTCAAAGATCACGGAGTCCAACCTGTCACCACAGACCCCATGACTAGACCATGGCACCAAGTGCCACATCCAGTCCCCTCTTGAATACCTCCAGGGATGGGGACTCCACCACCTCCCTGGGCAGCACATCCCAATGGCCAATGACTCTCTCGGTGAAGAACTTTCTCCTCACCTCCAGCCTAAACTTCCCCTGGCACAGCTTGAGACTGTGTCCCCTTGTTCTGGTGCTGGTTGCTAGAGAGAAGAGACCAACCCCCACCTGGCTACAACCATCCTTCAGGTAGCTGTAGAGAGCAATGAGGTCTCCCCTGAGCCTCCTCTTCTCCAGGCTAAGCAACCCCAGCTCCCTCAGCCTCTCCTCCTAGGGCTTGTGCTCAAGGCCTCTCCCCAGCCTTGTTGCCCTTCTCTGGACATGTTCAAGTGTCTCGATGTCCTTCTTAAACCGAGGGGCCCAGAACTGGACACAGGACTCAAGGTGTGGCCTAACCAATGCAGAGTACAAGGGCAGAATGACCTCCCTGCTCCTGCTGGCCACACTATTCCTTTTATTTTTATTCCTTTTATTTTAAATTAATTTGATCTAGAGGAAAATGCAGCTACTATATAAATTACAAGTCATCAGGCAAAACAAGCAGCAGAATTTACAAAGCACTCCAAGTCTGACACCAGCTGGCGAGCACATGGTAGCAGCTCGAGCCTCACTTTTTCTGCCTTTGAAAGGTATTGCCGAGCAAAAGCACAGGCACATAGTTTGGAGCATTCCTGTGACTATGCACCTCGTGGTTTAGAATGCCTTGGAAGGCATCAGTGAGTCACCGAGCTACCTCAACAAAGCATGCTTTTTGCTCGTTTCTAAAACAGAAGTGGACCTTTGGAGCTTGAGCTAAAAATCCTCTGCTGACATACACTGACACAGCTTAACGTAGGTTCACACCATTCACGCTTAAAGGAGCTGTAAGCTCTTTAGCCCGTTCAGTGCTATCTGTTCTAAGCAAGCATCTGGAACTCCTTCCAGTATGCCACCTGACAAATCCCATCTATTTCTGCGCTGACGTCCCCAACCGTAAAGTAACCCTTGGCTCCCTTACTGCAATTCTGACGCGCCCAGAGACTTTTCCCCTCTGACACCTCACAGCTGCTGCCTGTTAAGAGCAACTCACTGTGCCCCTCCAGGCATCACTCGTGAAACAGCCCCGACGAGATAACGCCTCCACTTACAGGCTGTTACCTGCGCTTAAGTAACTTTCATAAGACAACACAGACCAGAAACCGAATGATTAATGAACTAGGATAGCAGAACAGAGAGTGGTGCGGCGGGGTGGAAGGTTAAGGCTCGGTCCTCAGAGCCGCTTGACGAGGCCTCCCACTCATCACCGGCCGTGTACTACACCCAGCGCCTGGCCAAAAGGAGCCGAAGCACGTCTCACTCCCTGCCCCCGCGGGAGCTCTCCTCAAGCTCGCCCGAGACAGGTCGCTGCTCCCGCAACGAACCTCAAGCACCGCCCCGGCTCCTGCCCCTGCGATGCCGGCGGGGATCCTAACAGCCGGCGACGGTCTGGCCGTCCCGCCCGCCTCCTCCCACGAACATCCTAGGCGTGACGACGGAGACGCACAGCACCAGTACCCACCGAGACCACGACCTGCTGCAGCATCGGCAGCGCCGGCAGCACCATCACTGCCGACCCCCGCCCCGGCGCCCTCCTGCCGCGGCACGGCCGCACCACGCCGCGCGCGGCCACGCCCCTCCCCGCCGCAGCGCGCCCGGGGCCGCAGGCGCTTCGCGCCGCCCCGCTCGAGGGCCCGGCGAAGGCTCTGGAAGGAAGCGGCCTGAGGGCGAGGGGGAGCGGGAGGGAAGGCGGGAGAGGGAGAGTCGCGGAGAGTCCCTGTGAGGCGCCGGGCGCTGGCGCCATGAGGCCCTGGGCAGCGCTGCTGGCCGTGTGGCTGGTGCTGAGGATTGCAGCCGGGGAGGTGCCCAACCTCCCGGGCATTAGGGATCGGGGGTTCATTAAGGAGTGCGTGCAGCTCCACAACAACTTGCGCAGCGGTGTCCAGCCTTCTGCCAGCAACATGCGGTACATGGTACGGACAGGCCTGGGCGTGCGCTGGGGCCTCCACAGCCCCACCGCGGGGGTGGGTCAGTGGGGCTGGGGTCTGCTGCAGGGCACTGGGGAAGGCCGACGCTGGGATCAGGAAACTTCTTTGACAAGATGCAGCATTTCCATTTCTTGAGCACTTTCTGAGGCACACGGGATCATTCCCCAAACCCGTGGGCCTGAAAGCACAGTTGTTGTTGTTATTTACGTGTGAGCTTTGAGGAAGTCACACCTGCCTAATTACAGAGCCGTTCAGGTTGGAAAGGAGCTCAGAGATAATACAATCACAGAACTGTCAGGGTTAGAAGGGACCTCAAGGCTCAGCCAGTCCCAACCCCCTGCCGTGGGCAGGGACACCTCACACCACAGCAGGTTGCTCACAGCCACCTCCAGCCTGGCTGCAAACACCTCCAGGCAGGAGGCTGCCACCACCTCCCTGGGCAGCCTGTGCCAGGCTCTCACCACCCTCATGGGCAACAACTTCTTCCTCACAGCCAATCTGCATCTCCCCACTTCTAGTTTTGCTCCATCCCCCCCCAGTCCTATCACTCCCTGGCACCCTCAAAAGTCCCTCCCCAGCTCTCTTGGAGCCCCCTGCAGATCCTGGAAGGCCACCAGAAGGTCTCCTGGGAGCCTTCTCCTCTCCAGCCTGCACAGCCCCAACTCTCTCAGGCTGTCCCCAGAGCAGAGCAGCTCCAGCCCTCTGCTCCTCCTCGTGGCCCTTCTCTGGACACCTTCCAGCCCCTCCAGAGCCTTCCTGGCACAGAGGCTCCAGCACTGGACACAGTGCTTCAGGTGTGGTCTCATGAGAGTGGAGCAGAGGGGCAGAATCCCCTCCCTGGCCCTGCTGGCCACACTTGCTGCAGCCCAGGCTCTGCTTGGCTCTCTGGGCTGCAGGTGTTCCCTGCTGGCTCCTGTTGAGCTTCTCCTCCCCCAGCACCCCCAAGGCCTTTTCTTTAGGGCTGCTTTCAAGCCAGTTGCTGCCCAGCCTGTATTGGTGCTTGGGATTGCCCTGACCCAGCTGCAGGACTTTGCACTTGGCTCTTGCTGAGCCTCATCCGTTCCAACTGCCCTGTCATGGCAGGGACACCTCTCAGCTACGTTTGGTTGTCCAAGGCCTCATTCAACACCTCCAGGCTGTGTAACTCGTCCCTCTACCTGTTATCTCATGCTTATCTATGTTTAGCTCTTGAAAAACAAAGGAAAGAATTAAAATACAAACTTTTGGCACTCTGGAAATGCTAGGGCCCCAGGCCTTTGAAATGTGAGCTTAGAGTAATAAAACATGCTTAAGGTGACAAGGCAGGTGAGGTAGCTGCTTTGTGTTCAGTTATCGTTGCATTTATTTGACAGGAACTCTAGTTGAGTCAGTTCAGGCCAGTGGGTCTGGAAGCAACAGGTGTGCCATACAAGGATGTAGTAATACAGGCCAGTGGAAAGTGTTCATATTCCACCCTGAGGAAGGTCTGCTTAGGAAGAAAGATGGCCCTGTAGCAGGAGTGATTCAGAAGACTTAGAATCTCTATCAAAAGCAAGCATGTGAAGTGACCATGATTGAAGTGACCATGATTGAAGTGACCATGTGGCTAAGTTGGTAGCACGTAAGACTCTTACTGGGAAGGTCGTGAGTTCAAGCCTGCAGTGGGCATCCTGCAGTTCTCTCTGGGCAGCAATGTCCTCCCTCCTCAAGAGGGGATTGGACTTGGTGCCATGGTCTAGTCATGGGGTCTGTGGTAACAGGTTGGACTGGATGATCTTCGAGGTCTCTTCCAACCTTGGTGATACTGTGATTCTACTGTGATTCATGTGAACTAGAATACCAGGGCTGAAGATGATTTCTGGTGGGAAGGAAAAGCCTTTGCTTGTCATAACCAAAACAACTTGAAAGGTTTCCTCTTTCCACAAGAGGAAAATTTTATGTGCAATGAACAGCTAAAGCATGCATTTAGGAATATGGGTAGAAAAGACTACAGGCCTTGGAGAGGAAACAGCAGCAGCCAGTGGAGTTGCTGTAAGGTCCACGTAGAGACTGAGTGAAGTTGAATGTACAATGTTAGGAAGAAGTTCTACACAGAGAGAGTGATTGCCCACTGGAATGGGCTGCCCAGGGAGGTAGTGGAGTCACCATCACTGGAGGTGTTCAGGCGGAGACTTGATGGGGTGCTTGGTGCCATGGGTTAGTTGATTAGGTGGTGTTGGATTAGTTGATAGGTTGGACGCAATGATCTTGAAGGTCTCTTCCAACCTGGTTCTGTTCTGTTCTATTCTATTCTATTCTATTCTATTCTATTCTATTCTATTCTATTCTATTCTATTCTATTCTAAATGCTGATAATCTAAGGTAATAGAACACAGGTTCTTCTACATAAGACATAAAGCTAGGTGCTTTAGTGATAGAAGAAACTTGCTGACAAACAGTCATGACTGGAAGACAAGTACTGAAGACCATTGAAGTTCAGGAATCAGAAGTGTTGTGATGGTGGCAGACTGTGAAGAAGTAAGAGGTAGCAGAATGAGTTACTGGCCAGACCTTGGCATGTTTACCTCACGAAGCTGTCCCTGTAAAATGCTTCCACGTGGTGCATTTGAATCTTTACTGTAGCAGGGGTAAGATTTGTTCCTGGAGGCTCTCTTAAAAATACTGGAAATATTTGCACATCTGAATCTCCAGTAGCTGGACATTTTTATTCTGAATTATTTTCTGTGTACCTAATAGAAATCCTTTATGACCAAAAAAAAAGAGGTTTAATAGTTAATTTAATTTCTTGTCTGAAGGCAAAAGTGTTTTTAGTTGCCAGAAAGTACTCTTACAAAGTTAGTTTTCAGCAGTGAAAGGGGAAAATCCTTGTCTAGTGAAATCAGTTCATATTTCATAGTATCATAGTATCAGTCAGGGTTGGAAGGGACCACAAGGATCATCTAGTTCCAACCCCCTGCCATGGGCAGGGACACCCCACACTACATCAGGCTGCCCACAGCCTCATCCAGCCTGGGCTCAAACACCTCCAGGGACAAGGCCTCAACCACCTCCCTGGATAACCCATTCCAGGGCTTCACCACTCTCATGGGGAAGAACTTCCTCCTCCCCTCCAGCCTGAATCTCCCCACCTCCAGCTTCATTCCATTCCCCCTAGTCCTATCTCTACCTGAGATCCTGAGAAGTCCCACCCCAGCCTTCTTAGTATCTGTTTCTGTGCTGCAAGGGGGAAAGCCAGTGAAAATAAAACACTGCCACTCGACTAGGTAAGGGGAAACATTTCTTCCAGGAAGTCCAGTGTGTGATACCTATCTGGACTTTAAGGCCTGAGTGGTTTTAGCTGATAGATTGAGCTGTAACTGAGCATTGCACAGCCTTTTCACCTTTGGTGTTTTGCAGACTTGGGATGCCGCTTTGGCAAGGACCGCCAGGGCCTGGGCAAAGAGATGCGTTTTCGAACACAATCCATACTTAAGCGAGGAACGCCAGGGCCATCCTAATTTCTCATCTATTGGAGAGAACCTTTGGGCTGGAACTTACCGAGTCTTCAATGTTTCTAGTGCCATTAACTCATGGTATGATGAGGTCAGGTCCTATAACTTTGCAACGCAGAAATGTACTAAAGTTTGCGGTCATTACCTTCAGGTAAGTGTTAAATGTCTTGTATGGCGCCTACCAGATGAATCAGTAGGGGCTGTAAATAACACAGAGTTGTATGTGGGATTTGTAGTGACTGACAGCCACTTGCAGTGGTTGTACTGCTGGTTACCCCTGCACTCATTCACCTCTTGCCTACTAAACCATTCTTCTTGCCCACGATATTGATCTCACTTAAAGCCTCACTTCTCATGTCATTGTATCCATACTACACAGACTTCATAAAATAATAATTTCAAGTTCTCTGGCTGCAAAGCCACACAGTTCTAAATTATGTAAGTTTGGAGAATCATAGAATTGTTTGGGCTGGAAGGGACCTCAGGAATCATCTAGTTCTAAGCCCCCTGCCATGGGCAGGGACACCTCACAATACAGCAGGTTGCTCACAGCCACATCCAGCCTGGCTGCAAACACCTCCAGGCAGGAGGCTTCCACCGCCTCCCTGGGCAACCTGGGCCAGGCTCTCACCACCCTCCTGGGGAAGAAATTCTTCCTAACATCCCATCTGAATCTCCCCACTTCTAGTTTTGCTCCATTCCCCCCAGTCCTATCCCTCCCTGACAGCCTCAAAAGTCCCTCCCCAGCTCTCTTGGAGCCCCCTTCAGATCCTGGAAGGCCACAATGAGGTCTCCTGGGAGCCTTCTCTTCTCTGGACTGACCAACCTCAACTCTCTCAGTCTGAAACACCATTTGAAGTAATTACAGTAACTGCAGAATGGCTGTGGGTACTCCTTAGCAGAAATTTTAATAGAAGGAGGCAATACAGCTAAAGTAAATTGTATTCTTTACAAATCTTGTAAAAAAAAGGAGGAGGGGGGAAAGCACCAGCAGTAAATTTATGATATACTTCTTAGTGATAATTCTGACAATTCTGTTGAGAAAGTAAAGCTTTTCTGTGAACAATATTTTAAATTGATTTGTTCATCTCTGTGGTTGAAAACTACCTTTTGTAGCAGAAATGGACTAAAATGGACTCTTTAGTTTCATATCACTGTATTCAAAGGGGCCTCATCTGTACAAATTACAAGTGGAAATACTGAGCAGTATGTTTGCAGTGAAACCGCCACTGGACACAGCAGTAGCTGTCCAGTGTCCACTAGCTGTCCAGCTAGTCCACTACTTTTTGAGTGGACTTTGGAGCATGAAATGCAAATGCTTCTAGTTACCAGAATAATGTACAAAACATTTTTCTTTCTGCACATCTTTTTATTTCTTTTCTCACATAGCTGTTCTCAAATGTTAATTTTTGCTTCCTGCTCCTGCTTCTGCCTGGAACAAACTCAAAGATTACGTAGCAAGGCACTTTCTGTAACTATTACATCTGCTGTTCAGCCTTGTCTGCATAGAATCCTGAAGGGTTTTGCACATTTCTCTTGGGACTGATGTGCACTGCTAAGGTTTCTGTCTGCTGGTTGTGGTTGCTAGCTTCTTTCTTGTTCAGTGTAGCTCAGTCGTATCGAAATATTTATGCGTTTCAGGCGGGCTTACAAAGGAAGCCAATCAGTGGTAAAACAAAGCAGAGTATGTGGGTTAAACACCTTGTGAAAGTACATACTTCTTCAAAATTGATAAGTAAAGTCCCTGCATGATCTAGGAGTTTCCACGGTCTTGAAGGCTCAGACTCAACATTGTGTCTGTGTAGAGCTGCTAAGAGAACCACAACAGAGAAACCTCAGCATGGGGACAGTCTCTAAAAAGCACGTGAAACTCTTACATAAAGGCCTCTGAAATGCTTAGCCCTTAGTCCAGGGTTTAGGTAACACCACCTTAAGCATTAAGAGCCTTTTCTGAGAAAGGTTTACGTCTGCTGAACTGCTTCTTAGAGTTGCAGTTGAAGAGACAAACTTCGGGGGATGTTCAAGCCAGTTTGTCAGTCGGAGGCCTATACTCCTTATACTAGGGAGATACTGAGAGTAATCCACAATGTCTTCTAAGTTTCCCAGAGATGTATCACCATCCAGGCATTGTACATACATGGTTAAACATTTTCACCTGAATTCAGTTAGTTTAGTCACATGCAGAAAGTATAGGAAGAATTGTGTCCAGTTCTGGGCCCCTCAGAAGGGTGTTGAGACTCTTGAAGGTGTCCAGAGAAGGGCAAGAAAGCTGGGGAGGGGTCTGGAGCACAGCCCTGGGAGGAGAGGCTGAGGGAGCTGGGGTTGCTTAGCCTGGAGAAGAGGAGGCTCAGGGGAGACCTTCTTGCTCTCTCCAACTCCCTGAAGGGAGGTTGTGGCCAGGTGGGGGTTGCTCTCGTCTCCCAGGCAAGCAACACCAGAACAAGAGGACACAGTCTCAAGCTGTGCCAGGGGAGGTTTAGGCTGGAGGTGAGGAGAAAGTTCTTTCAAGACAGAGATTGGCCCTTGGAATGTGCTGCCCAGGGAGGTGGTGGAGTCCCCATCCCTGGAGGTGTTCAAAAAAGGATTCGATGTGGCGTTTGAAGCCATGGTTTAGTTGTCAGGAGGTGTTGGGTGATAGGTTGGACTTGATGATCTCTGAAGTCTTTTCCAACCCTATTGATTCTATGAATCTCCAAGGAAAAACCAGAGGATGCTCAAACTGGCAGTAAACCATCTTCTTCTAAGTATGGCTGGAAGTGTGCACTGCTAAAGATCCCAGTTTTAAGATTACAGCAGTGATCACTCAGACCGCTTCTGACACACAGAAGCAACCCTTCGTGCAGTCCTGAGTTATGAACACTGAAATGAATTAAAGGACGTGTTAGGCAGCTGCCACTAATTTAATTGTTGGGATTTGCCCAATAATCATGAAGTCAGTGACTCTTTCTGAAATTGTTCTGTAACACACTCTGGAAACTTGCTGCACAGGACACTTTTATCTGGAGGGTGAATGTTTAGAAGTTAATCTTAAAAGGCTCACCAGCAATTAAAAAAATACTCTAGACAAGATGTTACAAAATGGTAATAATAGGTAAGGTTGCTGAAAACAGTGAAAACTTTGTAGATACTAGACTAGGCAACTGCTGAGTGTAGTTTCTAATTTATTTTAAACCTGGGTTTTTGTAGGTTGTTTGGGACTATTCCTATAAAATTGGCTGTGCTGTTACTTACTGTAAGGAAGTGGCAGGAATCCCAGACGCAGCAAATTTTGTTTGCAACTACTCACCAAGGTAAGACACTGGTTTAGATGTTCAAAAAGTGAAAGCAATGATAATGAAGTTTATCTGCAAGTAAATTAGGTTCTCAGCACAACATGAGAAATCACTGGAGAAGCTTCAGCTGATGTTTTAAATGATCTGTTATGAGACAAGACGGCACTGCTGTTCCAAAGGATGCAAACAGATGTCTCGCACGCAGTGCTCGGCGCTCAGCACAAAGCAGCTAGTGCCTGAGCCGACTGATTTCATGCAGAGGCAGCCAGTACTGCCTGCTTGCCCCACCAGCACCCTGCTTAGAGCAAGGTGATTCCCCTCAGTCTGCTCATAGGGTGGTTGCTGTATAATGCAAATTGTTGTGATTGCTCAGGCATGCAAGAGACTGGAATCACAAATTCCAGCAAGGACTGCTGCTGGTGGGTAGGCATCCAGGCTGGAGCTCTCCATCCAGGCAGCTGGCAAGCTTTCTGTTTGTGTTGCACCTTACTGGCTTTATTTATTGGTAGCTTGGTAAATGCAATCAGAGAAAATAATGATTGTCTGATTCAGTTATTGAGAGAGCCATGAGCATTAGAATGTGCACTCCCTTAGTGGTTAAACTGTCAATTTTACTGATTAATGTCAAGCAGACAAATCCTGACTTCATCAACTTCATTGATTTCTTTTTTCATATGACACAGAAGAAATGAGAAAGCTGCTGCAGGCAACTGCTGTCAGAGCTGGGATTACTTCTTGTAGCTTTATCTGTTTTATAGATGTTCTTCAGCCTTTTACACCATAAAAAGATGTGTAAGGAACGTTTTCCTGAGACTGGGCAGGGTAGTAAGTACTGCAGGCTGATCTTTATGTTCAAACACTTTGCTCTGCTTGGATGAGGTACTTAAACATGCAAGGATTCCACTGTCTTCACTAAGACCCCATACTCTTAATGGGCATTTGTGTTTTATGGAATAAAGGTCTTGTTTCTCAAGGTTATAATTCAACAGTCAGCAGCTCACAAGATTTCTTTCTTTGCTAAACCAAGGGCAGGGTCCTGCATCTGGGTGGAGGCAACCCCAGGCACAAATGCAGGCTGGGCAGGGACTGGCTGGAGAGCAGCCCTGAGGAGAGAGACTTGGGGGTGCTGGGGGAGGAGAAGCTCAACAGGAGCTCTCAGTGTGCACTTGCAGCCCGCAAAGCCAATCAGAGCCTGGGCTGCAGCAGGAGAAGTGTGGCCAGCAGGGCCAGGGAGGGGATTCTCCCCCTCTGCTCAGCCCTGCTGAGACCCCACCTGCAGTACTGCCTCCAGTTCTGGAGCCCCTATTCCAGGAGGGATCTGGAGGTGCTGGAAGGTGTCCAGAGAAGGGCCACGAGGAGGAGCAGAGGGCTGGAGCACCTCTCCTGTGAGGACAGACTGAAGGAGTTGGGGCCGTTCAGGCTGGAGAAGAGAAGGCTCCTAGGTGACCTCATTGTGGCCTTCCAGGATCTGAAGGGGGCTCCAGGAAGGCTGGGGAGGGACTGCTCAGGCTCTCAGGTAGTGATAGGACTAGGGGGAATGGACTGAAGCTGGAGGTGGGGAGATTGAGGCTGGAGGGGAGGAGGAAGTTCTTCCCCATGAGAGTGGTGAAGCCCTGGGATGGGTTGTGCAGGGAGGTGGTTGAGGCCCCGTCCCTGGAGGTGTTTAAGCCCAGGCTGGATGAGGCTGTGGGCAGCCTGATGTAGTGTGGGGTGTCCCTGCCCATGGCAGGGGGGTTGGAACTAGCTGATCCTTGTGGTCCCTTCCAACCCTGACTGATACTATGATACTAAAGAATTAAGTTTCAGCCAGTTAGAGTGTGTCAGCTTAAAAATGCTCTGCTCTGAAATCCTCATTTTTCTTCAGTTGAAACCAAGCTCCATCCAGAGCATTGTTTTTTGGAAGTTCATATACCAGTGGAAAATTGGAATGACAAGCCTGGACACTTGCCCATGAGCCAAATGTCAGCTTTTAAAGATCCATTCCTTCCACAGGGATAGAACAGTGGAACATACAAAAGAAGAAAATGATGCTGAAGGGTGGTTTTTTTATGAATCCCCATCCATGTATTGTATTCTTATTGTATTGACTTCAAAAAGTCATTTGAGATGCTCAACACATCATTTAAAATCATGTGTGAAACTTTCCTTTCTCCTTTGTAGTGGTAATCTTCCAAGAAAACCGTATCTAGAAGGAAGAGCATGCAGTAAATGTGATAAAGGAGACAACTGTGAAAATAACCTGTGCAGTAAGTAAAAGCAAGTGTAAAATGCAGTGGGTTAAAAGGTAATAGTGCAGCCACCCACTTGGATAAAGCATGTTGCAAGCTTTTTTTTTCCTCCTTGATGGTGCTCACTCAAAGTCTAATTCACAAGTAATTAAAAACCCTTCCTAAGGCCATTTCCATTGGGGGAATAGATCGTAGAATCATGAGGGACTTTTTAGGGTGCCTTTCTAGGATGTCTGGCCTGCCTCTCTCCTCCTGACACTTGCCCTTCACATTTTTGTAACCATGAGACAGGTCACCCCACCGTGTCACCTTCTCCAAGCTAAAGAGCCCCAGCTCCCTCAACCTGTCCTCACAAGAGACATGTTCCACTGCCTTCAGCATCCTTGTGGCTCTGCGCTGGACTCTTTCAAGCAGTTCCCTGAGGTCCTTCCTCAACTGAGGGGCCCAGAACTGGACACGATATTCCAGATGCAGCCTCACCAGTACAGAGTAGAGGTGGAGGAGAACCTCTCTCCACCTACTGACCACAGCCCTTCTAATCCAGCCCAGGATGCCATCGGCCTTCCTGGCCACAGGGGCACATTTCTGGCTCATGGGCATTCTGCCCACCAGGACCCCTCAGGTCCCTTTCCCCTGCGCTGCTCTCCAACAGGTCAGTCCCCGACCTCTCCTGCTCCATGGGGTTGTTCTTTCCCAAGCGCGAGACCCTACACTTGCCCTTGTTGTATTTCATTCAGTTTCTCCCTGCCCAACTCTCCAGGCTGTCCAGGTTCCCATTCTCATTCATAAAACTGTATTTGATAGAATTTACTGCTCATATATATTCTGAAATTTAAACAGCACTTGTTACTTCAAGAGAGACAAAGGAGAGAGGATTCAAACTGAAAATAAAGTGACTGTATGCTATGTCTCCATTGTCATAAGCAAGAGTAGCTTCACGGAGACACTCGTATTCTAAAGTGTTTGGTTTAGTTTTAATTTCAAAAATACTTCAGTTTTTTGGGGTTTTTTGTAAGGTTTATCAATGGGAATTCTCAGTCAGTTCTACTGACTGGAATAAATCTGATGAGTTTGTTTGACCTAGCTAGTAAAAATTCCAGGAGAGACAAATCCTGGCTGGCTGTAATGCTTTGGGTCTTTTCCCTCTTTCCAGGAAATCTGAGACGTGATAAAATCATCTGTAAGTACCACAATTTCTGCCCTGCTACATGTACTCCTTAGTGACTTCAGAAGTGTGTCAAAAGCGTGCCCTCCAATAAACTTCCCCTTGATGTGCCTGTTTCCAGATTACCCACGCTGGTACCCTCCTTGGGAGTCCAGTGACAGAGTGTGTGACAGAGCCTGTATCATTGTCATCGCTTTGAGAGCACTGCTGCTGGTTCTTACTCCTGTGGCTGTTTATTGTATCCAAAAACTCCGTACAAGCTTGCATATGTCTGCCTAACTGGATTTGAGGTACACACTGTCTTCTGAAGGGCCTTGCTAATGGGAAAACAAACAAAAACAAAGTGGAATTGTATGTGCTAAACCTTATACTAAGAAAATACTGAGCTGAAGGTGGTGTCTGGTAAGAGTTTGAGCTTTATTTTTAAGTACCAGATTCCCCAAACTGTGACATACTCTGCTCCTGGGATTCCAGGAGAAAAGTATGTGTTCAAACAACTGCTACAACTCATAGATTGCTCATTTAGATGCTGAGGGAAAGCTAACATCATATCATATTATATCTTCAGTCCTGTTTCCTTGAGTGACAGTATTGAAAGATTGTTCTTTAGAAGCCTTGATGTTTGAGAAGTTAGTGCAGCTTGGTATTTATAAGCTAATGCATTTGCTGTTGCTCTTTCAAGATGTTGCTCTTTCAAGACCTTTATTAAACTGTTTTGTTCCTAACTTCCTCTGAACCTAGGGCTTAATTTAACTTTTCTTCTATTCCTTGTCTTAGCATGTACTGTTATTTACCCATGGCCTATTTCCTGGTTTCTAAGTGTCCTAAAGTTTGCCTAATAAAAATTATTTTATCTTGAAACTTGCTCAAGTCCATTTAGTCAATGCAGATTTTACTCTTCTATCTCCAAGATGTGAAGTCAGAGCATCACAGGATGTTAGGGGTTGGAAGGGACCTCTGGAGACCATCAAGTCCAATCTCCCTGCCAGAGCAGGACCATAGAATCCAACACAGGTCACACAGGAATGCATCCACATGGGTTCTTTGAAAGTCTCCAGAGGAGACTCCACAGCCTCTCTGGGCAGCCTGCCCCAGGGCTCTGGGACCCTCACAGAGAAGAAGTTCCTCCTCATGTTGAGCTGGAACCTCCTGTGCTGCAGTTTATATCCATTGCCCCTTGTCCTATCCCAGGGTGCAGCTGAGCAGAGCCTGTCCCTGTCCCTTCCTTCCTGACCCCCAGCCCTCAGATATTGATAAACATTGATTAAATCCCCTCCAGTTTTCTCCAGACTGAACAGCCCCAGAGCTCTCCCCAGGCAGTGCTGCAGTCCCTTCAGCAGCCTTGTAGCCCTTCCTTGGACTCTCTCCAGCAGATCCTTGTCCCTCTTGAACTGGGGAGCCCAGAACTGGATGCAATGTTCCAGGTGAGGTCTCAGCAGGGCAGAGTTGAGTCTTTTATTAATAAGCTTTAACTTCACTTCTCTCTGAGAGACAGATGAAATTTATGCAAGAACTCAAGTTTTTCTTCTTTACCAGTATGCCAAACCAGATTTTTTTTTCCTTGCTTGCAGCTTACTCTTCACTGGTGGATGCAAGCAGCAGGTTTGTATTTTGTCGAGGCCACAATTTCTGGGGCTGATGCCAGTTTTAGGAAAGCTGTTCTGCAGCATCCCCATCCTCTTTAATATCTTCATTGATGATCTGGAGGAGGGGATTGAGTCAGTCATCAGCAAATTTGCAGATGACCCCAAGCTGGGAGCAGGAGTTGTTCTGTTAGAGGGCAGAAGGGCTTCGCAGAGGGACCTCGACCGACTGGACAGATGGGCAGAGGCCAACAGGATGGCATTCAACAAGTCCAAGTGCCAGGGGCAGCACTTTGGCCACAGCAACCCCAGGCAGAGCTACAGGCTGGGCTCAGAGTGGCTGAGAGCTGCCAGGCAGAGAGGGACCTGGGGGTTCTGATTGACAGCCGCCTGAACATGAGCCTGCAGTGTGCCCAGGGGGCCAAGAAGGCCAAGGGCATCCTGGCCTGCATCAGGAGCAGTGTGGCCAGCAGGAGCAGGGAGGTCATTGTGCCCTGTGCTCAGCACTGCTGAGGCCACACCTTGAGTCCTGTGTCCAGTTCTGGGCCCCTCAGTTTAAGAAGGACATTGAGACACTTGAAGGTGTCCAGAGAAGGGCAACAAGGCTGGGGAGAGGCCTTGAGCACAGCCCTGTGAGGAGAGGCTGAGGGAGCTGGGGTTGCTTAGCCTGGAGAAGAGGAGGCTCAGGGGAGACCTCATTGCTCTCTCCAACTCCCTGAAGGGAGGTTGTAGCCAGGAGGGGGTTGGTCTCTTCTCTCCTGCAACCAGCACCAGAACAAGAGGACACAGTCTCAAGCTGCACCAGGGGAAGTTTAGGCTGGAGGTGAGGAGAAAGTTCTTCCCAGAGAGAGTCATTGGCCATTGGAATGTGCTGCCCAGGGAGGTAGTGGAGTCCCCATCCCTGGAGGTGTTCAAGAGGGGATTGGATGTCCACCCCCAGACCATGCATGTCCATCCCAGACCATGCATGTCCATCCCAGAACATGGATGCCCATCCCAGACCATGGATGCCCATCCCAGACCATGCATGTCCATCCCAGAACGTGGATGCCCACCCCAGACCATGGATGCCCATCCCAGATCATGGATGTCCAACCCAGACCATGGATGTCCTCCCCAGTCCATGGTTGTCTACCCCAAACCAGGGATAGCCACCCCAGACCATGGTGGTCCCCCTCTCACCACCTCTCCAGCCTGCTGATGGTCTCCTTGAGGGCCTTGTTTTTCTTCTCACATTTTCCTTTGCTGTGCTGTTTGTTCTGGATCTCTTGCTTGCTGTCCTGCTTGTGCACAATGTCCCTGGCCTGACCTAGAAGATGTAAAGTTCAGTGAAGACTGTGTGAGAGCTCACAACACTTTTTGATCCAGCCAGCAATATGTTGCTCATGGTAAGGAGGCCCTTTGTGACCCATCTGAAAAATGATCTGTCTTGTGTTGCTGATTTAGCCTATCTCAGTCTTCATTTGCTGTGTGCTTCTCTTCCCATTCCTGTCAATGGCTTCTGTATTTTACATATTGCTCTTCACAGGAAACAAAAAAAGACTACTCATGTTATTACAGGCTGGGGACTGACCTCTTGGAGAGCTGTGAAGGGGTAAAGGACCTGGGGGTCCTAGTGGATGGGAGACTGACCATGAGCTAGAAATGTGCTCTGGTGGCCAAGGAGGCCAATGGCATCCTGGGGTGCATTCGAAGGGCTGTGCTCAGTAGGTGGAGAGAGATTCTCCTCCCCTCTACTCTGCCCTGCTGAGGCTGCATCTGGAGTATTGTGTCCAGTTCTGGGCCCCTCAGTTGAGGAAGGACCTCAGGAAACTGCTTGAGAGAGTCCAGTGCAGAGCCACAAAAATGATGGAGTGGAAGATCTTCCTTAGGAGGAGAGCCTGAGGGAGCTGAGGCGCTGTAGCTTGGAGAAGAGGAGACTAAGGGAAGACCTCACTAATGTTGATAAAGCTGTGCAGGGTGAGTGCCCAGGGGCTGAAGCCAGGCTCTGCTGGGGGATGCCCAACGCCAGCACAAGGGGCAGTGGTGGAAGCTGAGGCAGAGGAAGTGCCGTGGAAACAGGAGGGAAAACTTTTCACTGTGAGGGTGACAGAACACTGGAACAGGCTGCCCAGGGGGTTGTGGAGTCTCTCTGGAGAAATTCCAAACCCTCCTGGATGCATTCCTGTGTGATCTGGTATAGTGTGCCCAGGTGGCCAAGAAGGCCAAGGGCATCCTGGCCTGCATCAGGAACAGTGTGGCCAGCAGGAGCAGGGAGGTCATTGTGCCCTGTGCTCAGCACTAGTTAGGCCACACCTTGAGTCCTGTGTCCAGTTCTGGGCTCCTCAGGTTAGGAAAGATGTTGAGCTGCTGGAAGGTGTCCAGAGAAGGGCAACAAGGCTGGGGAGGGGTCTGGAGCACAGCCCTGTGAGGAGAGGCTGAGGGAGCTGGGGTTGCTTAGCCTGCAGAAGAGGAGGCTCAGGGGTGACCTTCTTGCTCTCTCCAACTCCCTGAAGGCAGGTTGTGGACAGGTGGAGGTTGGTCTCTTCTCCCAGGCAACCAGCATCAGAACAAGAGGACACAGTCTCAAGCTGCGCCAGGGGAGGTTTAGGCTGGAGGTGAGGAGAAAGTTCTGCCCAGCAAGAGAGGTTGGCCCTTGGGATGTGCTGCCCAGGGAGGTGGTGGAGTCCCCATCCCTGGAGGTGTTCAAGAGGGGATTGGATGTGGCACTTGGAGCCATGGTTTAGTAATCATGAGGTGTTCGGTGACAGGTTGGACTTGATGATCTCTGAGGTCTTTTCCAACCTTACAGATTCTATGATTCTGGTATAGGTGATGCTGCTCTGGCAGGGGGGTTGGTCTGGATGATCTCTGGAGGTCCCCTCCAGCCCCTAACACTCTGATTCTGTATTGCTCAGTTCTAATAATTTGAAGGGAACCCTTGTTCAGGGAGGTATTGCTTTTCAGCCAGTGCCAAGGAGGGGTTATTGCAAAAAGAGTTGTCAGCACTTCATTTATCTCTTTCTAAGAGAGACAGCAATCTGTTGTGTGTCCAAGTTTCATACAGGTTAGCTGTTTGGTATTAAAAAGCTCCTGAACAGGCAATCTGCCCAACAAGACCTGCTGAGAATCCATCATCTCCCCATGTTTCTCCCAATCTAGAAGAAAGGGATTTGCAAGGAGATCCAGACCTGCCCTTCATTTGCTGTAGCAGGATTTAAAGACTTGGGATACTAATATCTGGGCTGGAAAGCAGAGCTTCCTATAAATAAGATGGGTGTCAGAACAGGCTATGGACAGATCTCAGCTTGGTCAGTGGCACACATAAGGGAAAAGGTATCATAGTATCAGTCAGGGTTGGGAGGGACCACAAGGATCATCCAGTTCCAACCCCCTGCCATGGCCAGGGACACCCCACACTAGATCAGGCTGGCCACAGCCTCATCCAGCCTGGGCTTAAACACCTCCAGGGATGGGGCCCCAACCACTTCCCTGGACAACCCATTCCAGGGCTTCACCACTCTCATGGGGAAGAACTTCCTCCTCACCTCCAGCCTGAATCTCCCCACCTCTCTGGTCGACCAGTAATCCTCTCTGCCTGGCTGCTCTCAGCCACTCTGCCCCCAGCCTGTAGCACTGCCTGGGGTTGCTGTGGCCAATGTGCAGCACCTGGCACTTGGATGTGTTCAATCTCCTGCCCTTGGACTCTGCCCATCTGTCCAGCCTGTTGAGGTCTGGAGAGATGGGCAGAGAGCCATCTCTGCAGAGCTCTCCAACCCTCTAACAGCTCAACTCCTGCTCCCAGCTTGGTGTCATCTGCAAATTTGCTGATGACTGACTCAGTCCCCTCCTCCAGATCATCAATGAAGATATTAGAGAGCATGGGGCCCAGCACTGATCCCTGGGGCACACCACTGGTGCCTGGCTGCCAGCTGGCTGTGGCACCACTGACCACCAGCTCAGCTGGGATTAAGTACCTGGTGGAACTGTAGAGCACCACACAGCACCAGTAACACACCCCTGGTAAGAGCAGTATAAGAAGGAACTAAATGAAGCAGTTGGATTTGGAGTCTCTCAGAGGTGGGAGCCAGACTTTCTGATGAAGTATCAGTTAGACTGCTTTCCACTTTTTGGCTGAGCAGGAAGTCAAGTCTAAAACTTCAGCCCCAACAAACATTCCCTGTCTGCTGCTTCTTTCTTGGCAGAAATATCGTATTTCATGTCTGCTTTTTCACTTCTTTGGTTCAGCCTATCATGTTTTCCAGACAAGGGAAGGTCTGAGCCCAGAATAAGGCTATACAGAAAAGCACACTGGTCTTGAGCTGCCACAGGGTTCTGAAATACAGCACTGAAAGATGACTTTTTTTGTTGTTTCTAAGGCAGTTTGAAGCTGTGAACCTTTGCATGATTATATCTAGTCCCAAATTACCCAGAAATAGTGTTTTAAATAAACAAAGAGATTATAGGGCACACAACAATATAGCAAATCAACTCTGAGTTTGATGCAGAGATGTAATGGGGATGATCTCTGCCAGCCAGGCTCTAGGGTAGCTTCAGCTGTGGAATTAGTTAACCATTTGGTACTCTTAGAATCATAGAATCAATAAGGTTAGAAAAGACCTCAGAGATCATCAAGTCCAACCTGTCACCCAACACCTCATGATTACTAAACCATGGCTCCAAGTGCCACATCCAATCTCCACTTGAGCACCTCCAGGAATGGTGACTCCACCACCTCCCTGGGCAGCACATCCCAAGGGCCAATCTCTCTCTGTGAAGAATTTCTTCCTAACATCCAGCCTAAACCTCCCCTGGCACAGCTTCAGACTGTGTCCTCTTGTTCTGGGCCTGGGTGCCTGGGAGAAGAGACCAACCCCACTGGCTACAACCTCCCTTCAGGGAGTTGTAGAGAGCAATGAGGTCTCCCCTGAGCCTCCTCCTCTCCAGGCTAAGCAACCCCAGCTCCCTCAGCCTCTCCCCACAGGGCTGTGCTCCAGACCCCTCCCCAGCTTTCTTGCCCTTCTCTGGACACCTTCCAGCATCTCAACATCTTTCCTAACCTGAGGAGCCCAGAACTGGACACAGGACTGTGGTGAAGGCATATTCTGCCCAGATCCCAGATTTGGCCCCCAGCATGTGGATAGGTCTCCCCTCCTTTAGGAGGAGGACCACTACCAAGTATGGGCATAATTCCAGCTTCATCCTTTCTATAGGCTGAAGCCAGTTGTCTATCAGAGTGCCCATTGGTCAAACCCAGCCTCGAGGAATCTATAAATATTACCCCTGTTGGTAATACGAGTTGCCTCCTCTTCACTTTGCCTCTGGGCTTGCTGAGGAGAGCAGCTATCGAGCCACCGTCTCTGCCTTTGAGCTTGTTTTTAGCTTCTGTCACACATGCACGCATACTGAAGCCTCTGCATCGTGAGAAGCACTTTGATCGTGAGGATCAGCCCAGAGGAGGACCTTCGCTGAGCCCGAGAAGCCAGCGTCGCTATTAGCCGGTCATATCTCCAGGGGAGCCCATCGTGCTACCGGAGGACTGGATCAGCCCCGAGGGTAAGATCTGCCCAGTTGTCGGGGAGAAGGGACTATCTCAAGCGTCGCGCTGTTCCTTTAAGCCCAGGAACGAGAAGCCGCACTACCCTCCCTAAGGCCGTTTGCCACGAGGCTGACGCCATAGCTGTTGTCCGACCGGGAACCTCTGAGCCCGCCTATCGGCAATCGTCGCCTCGCCCTGCGGTGCGAGCCGACTCCCAGGGCCGCCCCCACGGACCGAACGCGATCAGGAACCAGTCCAGCGGCAGCAGCCAGCCGGACCCCCGCCTTGCTACAAACATCAGCTACGGAATATCTTCCACGTGCTTTCCACCCACTAGCACTCAGTTCAAAGTATCCGCGTGTGGCAGAGTCATCGCTGACGCGCACAAAGATTGCAATATCGTGTTTCATATTAGCCAAAAGCCGCCCGCGTTCCGCCGAGTCGCCATCCAGTGGTCAAGCGGCGGAACTGCACCCTGGTTATATAAAACACAGAGACAGTCTGTAGATAGTTTAATTAAGTTCTGATCATAATACTAAGCCATTTATGGAATGTATTTCACGAACGTGCACTAGAACATGTATATAAGTTGTTGATTCATCGGTTATTAATAATTTTATAATTAATAAAATTTCATATTTTCATAATTCATATTTCATATTCATAAATTTAATAACCTCTTCACAACAAGGACTCAAGGTGTGGCCTAACCAGTGCTGAGCACAGGGCAGAATGACTTCCCTGCTCCTGCTGGCCACACTCTTCCTGATGCAGGCCAGGATGCCCTTGGCCTTCTTGGCCACCTGGGCACACTGCAGGCTCATGTTCAGCTGCTGTCAACCAGTACCCCCAGGTCCCTCTCTGCCTGGCTGCTCTCAGCCACTCTGCCCCCAGCCTGTAGCACTGCCTGGGGTTGCTGTGGCCAATGTGCAGCCCCTGGCACTTGGATGTGTTCAATCTCCTGCCCTTGGACTCTGCCCATCTGTCCAGCCTGTCGAGGTCCCTCTGCAGAGCTCTCCCACCCTCTAACAGCTCAACTCCTGCCCCCAGCTTGGTGTCATCTGCAAATTTGCTGATGACTGTCTCAATCCCCTCATCCAGTTCATTAATGAAGATATTAGAGAGCATGGGGCCCAGCACTGATCCCTGGGGCACACCACTGGTGCCTGGCTGCCAGCTGGCTGTGGCACCATTCACCACCACTCTCTGGGCTCAGCCTCCAGCCAGTTCCTAACCCAGCTCAGAGTGCTGCTGCCCAAGCCATGGGCTGACAGCTTGGCCAGCAGTTTGCTGTGGGGGACGGTGTCAAAGGCCTTGCTGAAGTCCAGGCAGACTCCATCCACAGCCTGCCCCACATCCCCCAGGCAGTCACCTGGGCATGGAAGAAGATCAGGTTGGTCAGGCAGGAGCTGCCTTTCCTGAATCCATGCTGGCTGGGCCTGAGCCCTTGGCTGTCCTGCAGGTGCTCCATAACCTTGCCTGGCACTGAGGACAGGCTGACAGGCCTGGAGTTTGCAGGTTCCTCCTTCCAGCCCTTCTTATTTCTCTCTGTGATATCCTGGCTGACTCATCTTGAGGTCTCAGGCTGATGCATCACAGGAAAACTAGAAACATCTCAAAGCCAAGGGGGAGGCAGACAAGGAAGAGAGCTTTTAAAAATAAAGTGCTGGCCAAGTGCAGGGTTCTGCACTTTGGCCACAATCACCCCAGGCAATGCTGCAGGCTGGGGGTGAGTGCCTGGAGAGCAGACTGGCAGAGAGAGACCTGGCAGTGACAGGGAAGAACAAATGGGCCCAGGACAGATTCTGGTTCAGAAATGGGAGATCTCAGCCTCATTAAAGAAGCTCAACCTGGTGAGAGATTCAGTTTGTTAGGTTGTTCTTAGAGACATTTAGCCCTCAGCCTCTTTTTTTTTCTTAGTGAGGGAAACAAACTTCTCTTTCAAGCTGGATGGATCATAGTATCATAGTATCAGTCAGGGTTGGAAGGGACCACAAGGATCATCCAGTTCCAACCCCCTGCCATGGGCAGGGACACCCCACACTACATCAGGCTGCCCACAGCCTCATCCAGCCTGGGCTTAAACACCTCCAGGGACGGGGCCCCAACCACCTCCCTGGACAACCCATCCCAGGGCTTCACCACTCTCATGGGGAAGAACTTCTTCCTCACCTCCAGCCTGAATCTCCCCACCTCCAGCTTCAGTCCCTTCCCCTAGTCCTATCACTGCCTGAGAGCCTGAGAAGTCCCTCCCCAGCCTTCTTGTAGCCCCCTTCAGATCCTGGAAGGCCACAATGAGGTCACCTGGGAGCCTTCTCTTCCCCAGACTGAACAGCCCCAACTCCTTCAGTCTGTCCTCACAGGAGAGGTGCTCCAGCCCTCTGCTCCTCCTCGTGGCCCTTCTCTGGACACCTTCCAGCACCTCCAGATCCCTCTTGTGATAGGGGCTCCAGAACTGGAGGCAGTACTTCGGGTGGGGTCTCAGCAGGGCTGAGCAGAGGGGGAGAATCCCCTCCCTTGCCCTGCTGGCCACACTTCTCCTGATGCAGCCATGGATGGATGGAAGGAAAAGGGGTGGGGAGGACAAAGAAGCAAAACCAAAGAAGCCTAAAGGGCAGGAGAGAAGCTTGCCCACTGCAGTTAAAGAAAGAAAGAAGAAAGATAAAGAGAGCAAAGCCACCACAGCTCTGCTGTGAACTCCTTGTTCAATTTCCTTATTCTCATAGCAACGTTCTTGACACATGACTCGTTTCCTGTGAGCAGCACCACACTCAATTACCACGGCTAAGATAAGTCCAGCCCACAAGCCCTCAAGCAAAACCCTGCTGTCGGAGCTGCAACCACCTTGTACAGCTGGAACGCTCCGCTGGTAAAGCTGCGAGATCAGAGGCTGAGAGCCATGGCAAGCAGATACTCTGCCTGTGTGCTGGCTTTACTGCACTTCTGGCGTGCTTCTGACTCATATCAAGCACCAACCCTGCCTGATGTTGGAGACCCAAAGTTCATCGAGGAGTGTGTGCAAACCCATAACAGATTCCGGTCTGGAGTGAATCCCCCAGCCAGCAACATGCTCTACATGGTAAGGGCATCTTCATGAGGGATGTGCAAGTGTGTGCAGTTGTGAGAGTGCTGATGATTCTCAGGGGATCACTTCTGTGATTGAATGCATTAAAGATCAGAAGGCTGGAGCTGCTCTGCTCTGGAGACAGCCTGAGAGAGTTGGGGCTGTGCAATCTGGAGAGGAGAAGGCTCCCAGGAGACCTCATTGTGGCCTTCCAGGATCTGCAGGGGGCTCCAAGAAAGCTGGGGAGGGACTTTTGAGGGTGTCAGGGAGGAATAGGACTGGGGGGATGGAGCAAAACTAGAAGTGGGGAGATTGAGATTGGCTGTGAGGAAGAAGTTGTTCCCCATGAGGGTGGTGAGAGCCTGGCACAGGCTGCCCAGGGGAGGTGGTGGAAGCCTCCTGCCTGGAGGATTTTGCAGCCAGGCTGGAGGTGGCTGTGAGCAACCTGCTGTGGTTGCTCACCCCCCCAACCATGGCAGGGGGGTTGGGACTGGCTGAGCCTTGAGGTCCCTTCCAGCCCTGACAGCTCTGTGGTTCTATGAAAGAAGAAAAAAAAAACAAAAGAAGAAGAAGAAAAAAAAACCTCAAACCCCAAACCCCACAGCCCCAGCTCCCTGGGGGCATAAGAACTACTTTTTAAAGCAGAGGGAAAAACAAAGCTGTGCTAACCAGATGGCTTCCCAGGCCTGGGTATGTGTATAACTTAATGTCTTGGTTTGAACGCCCCGTTTTCAGCCCCCGACCCAAGGCTGCCGGCGTGTGCCGCGGAAAGCCTCCTCCCGGCCAGGCGCTGCGGCTCCGCAGGCAGGGGGGCGGGGTGGGGCTGCTGCGGTTTCTGTGCAGACCCGAGCACAACCTTTCATACTCGAGTTGGCAAGGACGGAGGCTACTGCCAGACAATGCTGGAGAGCTTTCTCTAAGCTTTCTGTGCAGGGCTCCCACAGGCTGGGCCAACAAAGCAGCGGTTCCTAGGCGCTGGGGCTGCAGGGAAAGCCGAAACACAACAAGTGCAGCAGGAGCCGGTGCTGGAGGCAAAGCCGAAACACAACAAGTGCAGCAGGAGCCGGTGCTGGAGGCATCAGGTGCTGTGACATTTTGCCTTCCTGCCTTCTCCCCAGCCGCATCAGGGGCAGTGCTCTGCAGCAGCCATGCAAAGGATAGCCTGTGTGATTCAAAATCAAGCCAGAAGTGGCCATGTCTCATTGCAGATGGTTCGTGACTCTTGTCTCTCTGCTGCTGTGGCACATGGGGAACCAGCAAGGAGGAAGCTGCAGATGCTTGCACAAAGCTTATGGCTGAGAAGCTCATTTCTGATTTGTGACGTGTTCACATCACCTTTGGTGCTTGACTGGGTATTACCTGAAATACCTTGTTTCTTCTTGGCATAATCTCCACGGATCTCCCAGAATCACAGAATTAACCAGGTTGGAAAAGACCTCAGAGACCACCAAGTCCAACCTGTCACCCAACACCTCCTGACAACTAAACCATGGCTCCAAGGGCCTCATCCAGGCTTTTTTAAAACACCTCCGGGGAGGGTGACTCCACCACCTCCCTGGGCAGCACATTCCAATGGCAAATCACTTTGTCTGTGAAGAATTTCTTCCTCACATCCAGCCCAAACTTTCCCTGGTGCAGCTTGAGACTGTGTCCTCTCCTGTCACTGGGTGCCTGGGAGGAGACCAACCCCCACCTGGCTGCAACTTCTTTTCAATTGCTCTGGTCCATCTGAGAGATGGATTGTCCTAATTAGGATCCTTTCCCTTCTGCTTCTCTTTCTTACTATCTTGCATTAGTCACCACCACAAGAGGACATAGCTATGTCTGCAACTAGCAACACCCCAACCAAACTTCCTTCCTCTCCAAAAAAAGCCTATGTTCTGTTTCTGGTTGTCAAACACTAAAATGGAAGAGCAGTAAGTGAGCAGCCATCAGGGGCAAGCCTGGCAGGAAACTGCCCCTGGAGGTGTTCAAAAAGGGATTGGATGTGGCACTCGAAGCCATGGTTTAATAGTCATGAGATCTTAGCTGACAGGTTTTACTTGATGATCTCTGAGATCTTTTCCAACCTTACTGGTTCTGTTGAAACAACTTAGTTTTTCTCTAGGTGTTGCTTTTAGTTTAGCTTACTTCAGCCAGGCATCCCTACCTACCAGTACACCAGTACACCTGCCCCTGTACACTGCCCTGGTTAGGCCACACCTTGAGTCCTGTGTCCAGTTCTGGGCTCCTCAGGTTAGGAAAGATGTTGAGCTGCTGGAAGGTGTCCAGAGAAGGGCAAGAAAGCTGGGGAGGGGTCTGGAGCACAGCCCTGTGAGGAGAGGCTGAGGGAGCTGTGGTTGCTTAGCCTGCAGAAGAGGAGGCTCAGGGAGACCTTCTTGCTCTCTCCAACTCCCTGAAGGAGATTGTAGCCAGGTGGGGGTTGGTCTCTTCTCCCAGGCAGCCAGCACCAGAACAAGAGGACACAGTCTCAAGCTGCACCAGGGGAGGTTTAGGCTGGAGGTGAGGAAGAAATTCTTCACAGAGAGAGAGATTGGCCCTTGGGATGTGCTGCCCAGGGAGGTGGTGGAGTCCCCATCCCTGGAGGTGTTTAGGAAGAGCCTGGATGAGGCACTTGGTGCCATGGTTTAGTTGATCAGATGGTGTTGGATGATAGGTTGGACTCAATGATCTTGAAGGTCTCTTCCAACCTGGTTATTCTATTCTATTCTATTCTATTCTATTCTATTCTATTCTATTCTATTCTATTCTATTCTATTCTATTCTATTCTATTCTATTCTATTCTATTCTATTCTATTCTATTCATTCACTGCTCCAGACCTGTTTTCTAGCTTGCTTTACTGGCCCCAGTGCTGTGATGTGTTAGAAGAGCAGTATTCATCTTTCATTTTTGAATTGTGCCTAATTTTTCCTTTTGAAAAATTAAAGGATTGAAATATGCAACAACAAAAAAAGGCTTAAGAAACAAAGAAAGAAAGGAGCTGAGAGAAAGAAAGGAACAAGAGGACACAGTCTCAAGCTGCACCAGGGGAGGTTTAGGCTGGAGGTGAGGAAGAAATTCTTCACAGAGAGAGTCATTGGCCATTGGGATGTGCTGCCCAGGGAGGTGGTGGAGTCACCATCCCTGGAGGTGTTCAGGAGGGGACTGGATGTGACACTTGGTGCTATGGTCTAGTCATGGGGTCTGTGGTGTCAGGTAGGACTCCATGATATTCGAGTTCTCTTCCATC